>WBMZ01004316.1:0-295323 GCA_013400975.1 Atrichornis clamosus | reverse complement strand
CCAAACTATTCTATGATTCCCAACTTGCAGGCAGGTGCCTAAACCCAACAGGGCGGGGGCAAGCAGCAGCTCTGTAACCCAGCTCCAAGGTGGGCACAATATAAAGAGTAAGAAATGATGACAGAGATAATAGGAAAATAGACATAAAACTCCTCCTCCACCTTGTGTGGAAAAACAACAGCTTGGTCAAAATGGAAAATTTGATGAAATGGACATTCCTAGGGGAAATGTCTGTTTTCAATTCTGTATCACGCACCAAGGCTTAAATCTGTTACTGCTTTGGTTTTCTTGACAAAAAATATTTTCTTAAGCAAGTGTTTGGTTTGTTTTGTCTTTAAAAAGAAGCAATTTCTTTCCAAAGTACAGCTAAACTTTAAAACTTTTTCATAATAGCCACTAAGTATCCAGCCTGGTGAAAGATTTGGCTAAAAATTTGTGCATGCTATTTTCAGCTTCAGTGTTTCAGTTTGCACACGTCCAAACCTTTATGGTTTGAAACTTTGGACAAGAGAATATTTAAGAAAAAAACTTGGAATGAGATTTTCTTCCCTGTCAACATTTTTCATAAAAAATAACAAACTTTTACCTCATCTATGGAACTGCTGTCCCTGTGTAGCAGTAACATTATACCCAAAAATATCCTTTCTTTACTGTACAGTGGTGATGTTACTGGCTGTGACTAATCTCTCTAGAACTCAAAGTCCTCTCTCTCCATCTGTAAAGCTGAGATGTCACCTCTTAAGGAGAAGTAACCTTAACCCAGGCTGGTTTTGAAATACAAACACTTACCGTTCCTAAACTTTTTGCAGGCTTAGATTTAAAGTACCACTTTGCTTCATTAAGTAACTCCTTAATTAAATTAACAAAACCTCCCTTTCCTAATCAGTAGATCTTCTGTCTCTTACTCTGAGTCACATTCCAAGTGACAAAAATTTATTGCTTTTTCTCTCATTAACACTGCAGAGAAACAGTAGCAATGTGTGACCTAGATGCTCTTTTGCATCAGGAAGAGAATTTTACTAAACTTTATTCTATGTACCCCCTGCAAATTCAATAAAGCACATTTTTAATTGAGAATTTAATTTTTGCTTGAAGGACCTTTGATGCCAGTGGTGCATAAGGAAGATGCTTTTCTTACAGCACCGGGACACTGAGAAGACAGGACAAGTGGTTGGATTTTGATTCAGGTGCCTGTAGATTTTGAGATAGGAGCCTACATTTCTGACCCTTTAAGATAACATTTTCAGTGCTGGTAGCAGGACTCGTGAGCTTACTGACAAACTGTGCAGTTTACAAATGCACAGTACCATTTCCCTGGCTCCTTTGCCTGAAGAGGACCCAAGCTCTGCTTTTTGAGCTACTTTTTACAGAAACAGGTAAAAAGTTACCTCACAGTATTTTCTGCTTAATTTGTGTCCCAGAGCAATACCTAACAAATTTATAGAAAGTAAAGAAAGATAATTAGGAAAACATCCAACTTAACAAAACAAGCCACTCATGTAGCAAGAGATACTGAAGAAATATAAGAAAAAAAGTGCAAGCAGAAAGACAACATGAACATCTGAGAGCACTAAACTCCTGTATCACTCAGTTTGTGCTTTATCCTCACTATAAAAGGACCAAGTATACACCATTTCCTTCTTTTTTTCAGGAAAACCATATCAAGAGAGTGCTGTCCTATAGCAGAGCCTTCACAGGGGACCACACCACCATTCAGTTCATTACTACATCAGAGAAGACCCAACACGCAGCCTGTGGAGACCACAGCTGTATTTTTAGAAACAGTACTTCTGCCTTTAAACCTGTTGAGTCTGTCCAAGGAGAGCAAAAAATGTGTGAAACAGCAATATAAAATTAATTCTAAATAGAAACTCTGCCAGATGCTCCCTAAGGTCTCTGGGCAGTGTAAGAGCAGAACTGGTACTTTCAGAGGGACACAGAAGAGAGGAGTTACAAATCATAGAGTCAGAGAAACACAGAATGGTTTGGGTTGGAAGGGACCTTGAAGACCATCTCATTCCAGCCCCCTGCCATGGGCAGGGACACCTTCGCCTATCCCAGGGTGCTCAGAGCCCCATCCAGCCTGGCCTTGGACACTGCCAGGGATGGGGCAGCCACAGCTTCTCCCTTCCAGTGCCTCCCTACACTCTGAGTAAAGAATTTCTTCCTCACATCTAATCTTAATCTCTCCTCCTATAGTTTAAAACCATTCCCCCATGTCCCGTCACAACCTGCCCCTGTGAAAAGTCACTCGGGGAACATTTTCAGTTTATTCCATCTGAAATGTTGACTACACCTGTACATAGGACCCTGCTATTGTGTGAGACCTGAATGGGCATGGAGAGCTGGGTGGGCACAGCAGTTTGTGTCAGACAGGGTGCACTTGTATACCCTGGGGGCTGTGCAAAAGAACGGGGGTTTTTGCCTTGGGCATGGTGTGCTGTGTGCTGGATAAATGAATTTGACACCCTTCAGTGATTGTATCTGCCCGAGGTAGAGTTGAAAACCTGATTTAATCTACGGCCCCCCTTGTTTCAGATGTCTCTCTCTCAAACTTTCATCGTTTAGACTGGAATTTTCCAAGCCAGATTTGCATTCAAAGGTGATTATATAAAGATTGCTATGATCAAAGACAAGAAGAGGAGGTTATGTTTGTTTGCTTACTTGTTTGTTTTACAGAAAGACTAGATTACTTTTACTTTTTGGGTGGATAGCTCTGCTCTCTGGAGGAGAACACTGCATTTTCCCTCCTCCCCATGCAGACTTTTCTGGAGTTATTCACAGTTGCTCACTGCTAAAGCTTGTTCAATGAGATGATGAGTTCAATGTGCTCTAGGAGAAAATAGGACTGAAACCTGAGGCAGACTGGCTGCCACCCCCAAACGTCTGCAACATTTTGATAGGAATCTTCCTTTCTACTTAATTTAGGATGTGACTCTGAGCGAGGTTTTCAAACTAATATTTTATTCCACTCTCTGTGACAGAGTCTACATAGTCTAATAATGGTTTGTGTCCTGCAGGGGCTAGAACAGCAGGTAGGGGGGCTGTGCTGGGCTAATTCCCCACTGTATTCACTTGCTCATGTGACTTACTCACATTTCTTACCTATCACCCTCATGTCTTTCGACTGGAAGTCTCCAGGGCGGGCTGAGCTTATGTTTGTACAGCAAGCCCCATAGCAAGGTCCCTTCCCAATTATTCCTCTGCATTGCAGCTGTTGTGGTTGCAAGTCATACATAAACACAACCAGAAATAAAATGCTCTGCTGTCTTTCTGTAGAAACTTGTGCAAGGTGTTGACTAAATGCTGTTATCACTTGAGCTCTTTTCAGTAAGTTCATTTCCTCTGTGAGTTTGGCCAGCATCACAACACTGATAGATTTGCTCACAACACAGACATCAAATGAGTAGCCCCTCCTTGAGGTCCTTTAGCTATCTATGGCAAAAATCTCTTCATTCAAACTTCAAATTCAAAATGAACTACTTAAATCTGGTTATTAAAATTTATTGCAAATTTTCTCAGAAAATGAGCACACTGAAACAATTGATTTGAAACATATCAGAACTAGGATTTGTTTTGATATACGTATAAAAGCACTGAATTTTTCATAAGTGTGTTCATTCTTCACAGCCATCAACTCTGCTCTGATGCCTTTTCTTTGGACTTGGGTCCTAAGAAGTGCAGCTCAGAGTTAATCTATCAATCTTCCCAATCCCTTTGCTCTGACAGTCACGTTCCTGGTAGCCTTTATTCTTGAATTACTTTCAGGGGCTTGATAGACTTGATTTTTCCTGTGTTTTCCCTTGTGTTACTTCAGAACATGAGTCAGGGTCTTTAATAGGGATTTTAATTTGGTTTTATTGCAGGGCACCTCTTTTTCTCACAGCAATTTCTTGTTTGCTCTTCCCTGTAAGAGTGTGAACAACTTTCCTCATGAAATAGAAAAGTCTCTGTATAGCTGAGATATGAAAGGCACAGAGCACACCCTAAACATGGGGAGAGGTAGTTCTGGGAGTCAGTTGCAAACAGGAGATGGGAAGTTTTCCCAACAGATCCTGCAGGGTACAGCCAGCCATACAGCTGGGTTTTAGGACAGTCCAGTGACAGCAGCCTGGGCAGGCTCATTTGGGAACACTGGGATAGCAGTGTCAGACCAGACAATGCTTTCAGCCTCCAGTGGAAGTGTAAAAAAGGAGTGCAGGAAGGGGTCTAATGTTCCAGGAAACTTTCCCCTCCCCGTTACTCAGGGACTTTCTGAGCTGGAGGCTTGTGGCTGTGTGTTCAACAGCCCTTGATAGATTTTCCTCCATGAATTTGTCAAATCACATTTTAAACCAAATTATACTCTTGGCTTCCAGAGTTATCTGTGCTTGAGCTTAATTATGTGCCACATGGAAAAGTGCTTCCTCTGCTCATTCCAGTTCTGTTGCAAGATAATTCATTTCATGTCCTTAGGTCTCAGATGCTGAGAAGCAGCCACAAATCTCCCCCTCCTGTCCTCCACTGCAGCCACCAGCACATGGAAGACCAAGTTCCCTCTTCTCCAGGCTGGAGAGACCCAGGGTACCTCTACTCCCAGCACAGATGTTGCTCTGGACTGTGATCCTGCTGCTGCCCTATTATTTCTGTATATGTTGTGTCATTTTTGAGAGGAACGACAGGGCCTTGAAGGAGACACGGGCACAGTGATTCTCCTTTCTATTCTCTTTGTTCTTCCTTCCCCCATGGCTCCCAGTGTCCTCTCTGCCTTTTCACTCTCCCTGAAGGACGGGCTCCACGGTCCTGACGCCGAGCCCTTTCCTGAGTGATAATTAGCGACTCCATGCCTGAGCACAGTTCTTTGCTTGCCTTGGTGTTTATGTGCTTTTCCTGGCTACCTTATCACCTCCTCACCCAATAACTTTCTCCCACAGATGGACCTCTGGATTTCCGAGACGCTGCCTGTGCCAAACTGTTGTGCTGCTGGCTTGTGTCAGTCCCAGCGTGGGAGCTGCGCTTGAGATATTTGGGAGCTCAGCTTGGCTACTGCTGCCCTACGAGAAGTTTCCACTCTGTTTTCACTCTAAGTTTTGAAATGAGTCTCAAATGTTTCATAAAGCCCCTCGGTACCAAACGAGTTCTCCCCGCCGCTTCCTTCCTCCCAGCTCTCCTCCTGCTCTGGTGAGAAGACTCTTTCACAGCCTTGTGCGTTGTCCCCTTTGAAAAGCATGGCTGTTTATTTTTTGTGTGGTTAGGCTGGAGCTGTTTCCTCGTCAGTGGCACAAATCAGCAAGCTGACTTACATTCCTTGATCGGCTGGTTAAGCTTAGCCAAGATTCAAAACTCAGTCTTGAACAGAACTGAATTTGACATTTGCTTTTCCAGCTGCTTCTCTGAGTTTAAAATGCCATGCAATTGTGAAGGAGAGTCCCAGAATAGAGCTGCTTTCTTCCAACCCTGGACAAGACACTTTACCAACAGAGGAAAAAAAATGCATTATTTGTCAAATCCCCCTTTCCATCCTTCAGGGTAAAGAAACGTGTGCGCCCTCGGGGCTGCTTGGGCAGAGGCAGCAAAAGTTGCTGTGCCACGTGTGAAATATTGTGTCTGAACTCTCCGTGCCTTTTAGTCTGCCCAAATACAAAAATCACTGGCACTGTAAAATCACAGTAGCAGATACTCCAGGTATCTTGCCCCATGGCACGATGGCTGAAAGGAAGGCACTGGGGAATCACCGGGGCAGGACTCAGTGATGAAGATGTCTCTTCCAGGATGTTTGGTGTTGCTACTGCCATCACATCTCATTGGCACATACAGATAGGACAATGACTATTTTATGCTCTGGCCTCCTTTCCTTTTAAAACAAGAAAAAACCAGCACCCATGGAGCTGTTTTTTTATTTTATATCAACAAAAACTTAGACTTAATGGCATTTGTGCTGAAGGCACAGTGTTCAGGTTGAGGATCTTACAGGTTTTTCACCCATGTGCAAAACCAGACTCCTTGAAAGAACAAAAGATTGGTAACAGTTAATTCACTGCAGCTGGTAATGTTAAAAATCCTACTCTATGCATTAAGCTTATGGTGTGCCCCTGCTATTGCTGGTTTCCCACATTCCAAAAACAATATAACAGCCTGTCTTCGTGTTAAGCACAATAACAGCACGAGGTTGCCATGACTAGGAGTGATTGTTAAAGAGATCTCCTTATTACATATAATTACCTCACTGTCTAAGCAAGCAGCCACACAGCGCAGCTTAATTTTTGTTAAATCTAATTGAAATCTGACAGTATTGCAAACTCTCAGAACACTGCAACAAAAGGGCTCGGTATTCATAAAGTAATTTGTTGCTAATTTTGTTCAGTGCCTTAAAAGGTGGCTGGAAGTAGGGGACCACAAAAGAATATACTGCTGTAAGCTGGGATTTTTATCACTTTCTAAATGACACGGTGAATGACAGGGAAAAGCTGTGTGATAGTGGCTGAATGGGTACTGATGGCTGCTGCAGCGCTAAAGGATGCATTGGCACCGAAACACAGCCAAAGAACAAATCATCAGTGACTTTTTCTATTTTACTCTTTCAGGAGGAAAAACCCACATCGAGACTAGCAGAACCTGAATTAGATTTGTTAAAAACAATTAGCTGAAGGAAAACTGTAGCAGACAAGCCTGGTTGTGTGCCCACGCTCTCTCACCCGTTGCTGTAGCAGCACAATGGGCAGGGGGCTCTGAAAAGCACCAGAACAGTTTTGTTGGGACCCACGTTATCCTCTTCACAAATCTGACAAGCTCTGGAAAAGTGCTGGAGGGAACAAAAGAAAAAAAACCCAGCCCAAAAAACTACATGGGAAGAGGACGTTGTTGCTTCTGCCCACCTTTGTACACCCAGCTCTGGTGCCTTTATTAAAAACTGGTCTTCTTCATCTGTGGATGGGCACAAACTCTTCCAGCTGCTTATGAGGAACAGGCAGGAAAAACAACTCCCTCTGATCTCTGCTGTCCAAACCAGACTGAGCGCAATGCATAATAAACATTATACCTGTTGCTTTGGCTGGAAGAAGGGAAGAGAACTGGGAGCCTCCCAGAATACTGCCTAAGTATTTCTCCACCTCAGGTTGATACACTTGGGTTCTGAGAAATGTGACTGATTTACTTGTTTGCCCTGTGGTTTAGGCACCCACAGACACCTAACCCAAGCCGACCAGTTGCTACCAGAGCATGCAGCAGTGTTAGTGGGACAGATTCCCAGGCTGGCCAAGTTCAGCTCCGGGATGCATCAACAGCCCGGAAAGCACAGGGAGTAGGTGGATCTAGATTTCTCCTTAAGCAGAGAGGGTCCAGGGACTTGTAAACAACGTCAGCTGAGGGGGAGGGCTGGACCCATGAGCAGTCTGGAAATTCCTGACACTCTGCACCCCTTGGCTGGCAGGGCTGAGCTCAGTTCCCGCTACAACCACAGCGCCGTGCTCCAAAAGTGTGGAGAGTGTAGGATTAGAATGGAGATGAGCTCACTGATGTGATCTGGACCCCACCCTGCTCTCTCCATGGGGGGTGATAGCTGCCGTGTGAGTGACTGCAAATTCCCCGCATCCGGACATGGGGTGAACGTGAGCAGTGACCTCATGCGCTTATTAATTCTTACTTCACTTGCATGTTTTCACTCGAGTTTTTCATTTAGCCATCCAAAATTTTAATTCTTTTAGTATTTCTTAAGCTACCCTTGGGTCCTATTATCAGGAAAAAAAAAAAGGCGGAGCTAAGAATAATTTTGCTTACACTGCTAGGGTAGAGGTCAGTCTTCAGCAGCAAAGATGTTTGTAGTTCTACTTATAAAAAATTACTTTAAAAAAAAAGAAAAGCAATCAATCAGACCTCATACGTCCCAAATAAAATGAGAGTTCATCCTCAACGCCCCCTGTCTACACAGGTTTGTTTTCTGTCAGACCTTCGAGGGGACATCACACCTCACTGTGAGGATGTTCATAGATGGCACATAAGGAAGGGAAGAGCCAAAAATAATCCAGCAGTCCCTACATACTAGACAGTTTCTCAGGGAAAGAAGCAGCCCAGAGTGATGCATCTGAAGGAGTCCAAGGAAAAACACTGATGCAACGCCTACGCTGTGGTAGCAGCAGGCTGAGAGATGGAAATGATTATGCTCAAGCAGCAGTAGAGCTGCTGCCCATGCTCTGTGCAATAGGAATGTTTGGAGAACCCTGGAACACATCCAGCAGGAATGCATGGAAATAATGCACAGAGAGAAAGGAAAACACCTTGGTGACACAGCTTTGTGAGCAGAGAAAGGGAATTTAGAAATTGCTTGTTTTATGTGGTCACCTGTATTAATTTGGGTCAGTTAACCAATGTTCTCACAACAGAAATTAAGGGTATGTGTCAATAAAGGTGAACAGGCATCTAAAATTTGGGCAGGTCAATAAAACTTCCATAAATAAATCGTTAGATTTGCTTCAGTAGCATGTAGCAGCTTGGAAATGACATACTTTGCTTTAATTGATAACTCAGGAACCACCACGATAACATGAACCACCTGCATTAATAAAGAAATACTTAGCCTTGCTTAGTGAAGTCAGCACAGGTCAGAGCAGAGTACCTAAAACCTGTCATTTCACACCTCTCCCTGCCTTGTGAGGAAACCAGAGCATCCATACCTTGAATCCTGTGTTCAATTTTACGCCCCCCCAGTACAAGGAAGACATTGAAGTGTCTGGAGTGTGTCCAGTGAAGGGCAATGGAGTTGGGGAAGGGTCTGAAGAATGAATTTTGTGAGGAGAAGCTGAGGGAGCTGGGGGTATTTAGCCTGGAGAGAAGGAGGCAGAGGGGACATTATGGCTCTCTACAACTTCCTGAGAGGAGGCTGTAAAGAGCGGGGGGTTGGTCTCTTTTCCTGGAGAGCAAACAATAGGACAAGAGGAAATGGCCTCAAGTTGCACCAGGGAAGTTTTAGATTGGATATTACGAAAAATTGCTTCACTGAAAGTTTGGTGAAACATTAGAACCAGCTGCCCGGGGAAGTTTTCAAAAGACATTCGGGTGTGCACTGAGGGTTGTGGTGCAGTGGTGAATGTGGTGGTGCTGGGTCAATGCTTGATGATCTTAGAGGTCTTTCCAACCTAAATTACTCTATGATTTGTGAGGTGAGCATGCCTACCTGAGATACTAGGTGTGCAGTCACAGGAAATGTTTGTCTTCTACCGGTTTTACATTTTTTAATAACATTTTATACCCGTGTACATTGTTGTTTGAACACTGAAAGGAGGCAGCCTTGTAAGGCAGAGCGTGACCCTGCAACATCCTGCCTACAGCCAAGAAGGGGCACTGCAGGGATGGGAAGTAGAGCATTTAGGATGTTTCTCCTTTCCTGGTTTCCTAGTGAATTTGTCACCACAGGAATCTGCAACCAGCAGGTTGATTCAGTAAGTAAAACAAAAATGAGTCAAAGCTGTTGGATGGCAGTGCCACCATCTTGGCTCCAACTCGAGGAAGCCTTGACTCTCAAAAAAATCCCCACTTTTCAGAAGAGAAAACAAAAAATAATAAAAGTGTAACACAGAGATGAGAAATTAAATGCCCCCACACCACCAACACACACTTGTGAGGCTCAGAGACACAAAAGCAGCAGGGCCAGGGGGCTGAACCTCCTGAGGGGGCACCCATGTAAGAGGGGCTGGAGGTGGGAGGTGAAGCAGGTGAGGGCACTTAGAGACCTCTTCAAAGAGCAGGGAGGAAGGAGAGGTTCTAATTAAATCATAGCCTGGCCTCCCAGGACCACACCCCTAGATCAGCTCTCAGGGTTTCCACCTGGAGACTCCTGAAAAGCCTGTCCATGGGGGCTTTGGGTGGTTGGAGGGACATGTGGAGGCCAGGCTGTTGTCCTGCTCCCAGGAATGGCCGTGTGTGAGGCCGGCTCAGTCCAGGTGAGGCCCTGGGAAGGAGCAGCAGGGGGAGGCAGATGTGCCTCAATCAGCGGCTGCCATTGCAGTATCATTAGGCAGAAGAGGTTAAAAACAGGATTTTGCAATCTAGCGAGCGGTAACATCAACCAGATGGCGGAGGAAGGAAAGAGATGCTATTCCCACTGTCTAGGTAAGGACTTTTGTGAAATTGTTCAGTATGAGAAAGTGGGAGAGGAAGAAGGTGCCATGCAGCCCTGTGCCAGCAGGGTGTAGGGGAGGTCCACAAGCCTGGGCTCTCTCAGGAATCTGCTGTCTGTCTGTCTGTCTGTCCCCTGTGGTGTGGCTCAGGGGGGGCTACTGTGATCCTACCAAATGTTGTGATGGAGGTGTGAGATGCTTCAAGCAACTTCTACCTGCCAGGGTGTGTGTTGTGACTGCTCTGGGCAGTGGCTGAGTGGAGTTTCATTGAGGGAGAAAACATGGCATCCTTGTGCCTTCTTGGAGCCTGTGGGTGCCGTGCTTTGGCTCTCACCTGAGGGGCATGAGTAGCTTCTTAGTGAAGTGCTGGTAGTCCTGAGGGTGCTCAGGCCAGGTATTTCAGGTGTTGTGTGCTGGTCCATCCTGGAGAAAGGCTTGGCTGAGCAGCCCTGGTGCCGGGGCTCATCCTGCTGGCAGGGGTGTGTTCAATGGAATGTCCGTGGCAGGGAACTCAGGCTGCTCTTTGTTTTGCCACGTTTACAGTGACTTATCCTGTGGTAAAGGAGGAAATCTGCACCTGCTGCCATGGAATGGGACAAACCCCCCCATCTCCTGGTCCTGAGGGTCCCCTGCTCAGCTGCAGTGCTTCCTAAAAAGCACACAGCAAATACATCCTAAAAGTCATGGCAGGGTGAGGGTCACTTTCTTTTCCAGTCTCATTTGTGCTTTAAATTAAAATTTTCAGATGACAATTTGGGTCTAGTGTTTACCTGAAATAAATCCTGGTAAAAAGAAGTTCATTATCTGATAGTAAGAGGGGAAAAAAGGAAACTATGACGTGTTATCTCCATTATAAGAGGTTGTATCTCTACATCATACAGATGCTTGTCTGTTACTTTCCCAACCTCCTTCCCAGGAGTTGTCATGATGTGAACTGCTGAAATGGCGGGACACGAGGCTGTTCTGGGACTCGTTAGTTGTACAAAAGGGTTGCAGTCAGAAACAGCATAGTAAATTAGCTCATATTTTGAATTTACTTCTTGCAGCTTTCTTTCTCTTTACTTATAATGGATTCACTCTGTAAAAGTAAAGCTGTATAGTTGTGTGTGAAAAGGTGCTCTGATGAAATGAGTGTTGCCTAATGGAATCAATACAAAAATATCTGATACTAATTTTCCAGTTACTATGACGGAAAATTGTGGAAAGGAGGAGGGATCCTCTTGCAGATGGGCAAACCCTATGACTCCCTCAGTTATCCCCCACTTAAAAGCTATCAATTTAGAGCTGTCCTATGTATTGCTCTGTGAATTGAACAAGCCTTTTCAGTCTTTAATTAAGGGTGACAAACTCTTTGAACATCACAGCATTCATCTGTTCATGTGTGGAAAGCCTGGTATAACAAAAGAATTTAATCAAACTACAAGCCTAATAAAGACTCCATTGCCTGAACTAAATGATGTTATTGCTGCTGCAGCTCATAGTTTTACATTTAAAAAAGCGGGTCAGAGTGTTCATTCATCTTGATTAGCAATGCCAACCTAATTACTTCTGGAGGAAACAGTAATTAGCTGGAGTCTCACCTCATTAATCATGACATTCTTCTAGCAGACTATTTTTATCTGATAAATGGCTTGGATTGGAACAAGGTGTATATTTGAATTCTAGTTAATTGTACACAGCTTGCTGCATAACATTTCACATTTTTATCATTTAACTGCTTCCTTCCTGTGAACCTCTCAGCCATTTTTGCAAGCTGCTCTTGTTGAATAAGAGGTGAATGGCCCACGTAAGATAAGTCAGGTTTAATTATGGATAGAAGTAGATGAAGGAGTGTTCCAGCAGCAGGGAAATGGAGTCTCTGCCAGCCTAGGAGACTAAAGGAATCTGTTCTCGGGCAGAAACCAGTGCACAGCTACTATTGCCCTGTCATTTGTTACTCCTAAGAGAAGCCCGGGCCAAGATTTTCAATGGGGAAGGATGATTAAATACATCCTTGCTTTTAAAGTCAAGTTCTTGGGGGTGTCTCCATGTAGGCACCTTGAAATCAGTGCACCTGAGTTGCCAGTCACTTCTGACAATATTGATTATTACGTGGCTTAAAAACGTGTGTTGTTAGAAACTTAATTTTGTATTTGTTAAAGCCAATGAGGAAGCATAAACTTTTTTTTTTGGGGGGGGAGGTTGTTTTTTGAAAAGTAGTTCAAAAAAACTTCTTAATCTTACTCAGCATGATTGCCTTATTTATCTGAACTTTAAGAACTGGAATAGGAGAGTCTAGAAGTCACAGTTCCAGATTCAGTTTACCAATAAAACTATTAGTTTCCAATTTTCTAGGGAAGGATGGTTATGGGTATGTTAATCTGGAAACATCAGATTTTTCAGAGGTAGGAAAATAAATGGATCTCTATCTGCAGGCTTATAAAACATGCCAAGTGTGTCTCTATTACTGGTCTAGTGTGAAGAAAAGTTCTCCTGCATGAAGCCATGTTTTATATTTTTTTAATGTTGAAATAAAAGGTTTATGTTTTCCTTACCTACGATCTATCTTTCTTAACAAGCAGTGTGTTAACCTGAAACAATGACGTAAAGTTCTCAGAGAAACATAGGAAAAATAAAAGTTGCTCTTTTATTTTTAACTAGCAAATATTAAGCTTATGCTTTGCGTTCGTAAAACACACAAATGTTGACACCACCTTTTAATTTGCTTTGAGTAAGTAGAGAAATTAGCTGTATTTTAGGAGTTGGTCTGTGTTCTATGAGTAGCTTTACTCTTCTATAATCAGTTAAATTTCCTGCTTGCTGTAAATGAAAGCTAGTAGCTATTTTGGAGTGCTTCCTGCAGGAATCTTCAGCTGCCCCACTGAACGGGCTGTAACCCCATTGGAGCACTTTTGGAACTTGCAAACACTTTTGTCGGTTTTTGAGAAACCATTAAATTACTTTCATTCTAATAATTAAAAAACCCCCCCTGCTCTGCACTTTTATGCAATTGCGTTTAAAAAAAGTTTTCTTGAGGTCCTGTTTCCCTGTCTTTCAACTACAAAAAGAAATGAGGAGAAAATCCAGTGCCCCTAAAATTAAACAAACGAACACCTTCCCCTCCCTCCTTTGACCCTTAAAAAAAATATTTTTTCCCAGGAAAGAATTTGATGTAAAAGACAATTTTCATCCTAAAAAGATGTCAAATTACAATTGTCTCCACACAGTGATAAAGCAAAAAAAGCAAAAGCTTCTTAACTTCTCTGGCAGAAGAAGCCCTGGTTTTTTTGTAGATGTGGAGTAGCTGCAGAAAAAGGGCATATTTGACACATGCATATGTTACTTGTAAGTGACTTTTTGATATTCGAATGATTAATTTAAAAGTCTGTTTCAATAACTGGTATTGTTTCTAATCGTTAACTTTATTATTAGGATCCAATATGCTCCAGGGTGATATCTTTGATCGTAGGTCCCAGTTACAGTGTTGTGCTAGAGGCAGTACTTGTCAGATGTTAGAAATGTAGGAGTTTTTCTAATGAGTATGTACTTTTACATTAATAAAACCTTAGTAAATATCTAATGAAAACCGTAGGCTTGTTTGCCTGCACATTACTTGTGCAGATATCACTAATGTCTCATAACTTCGGTCATGGATCACTTCTAGAGGATTCCTTATGTCTAGAAAAAATTACTTTTCAACTTCTAACAGGCTAGAAGGAGTTCATTTGAAGTTTTTAATATTTAGGTTGCACTTGTGGCATCTCAAATGAATTTATAAACAATGAATTAAGCCACTCTCTCTCCTCCTGGCATTACCACACCCAGCTTTGAGGAGGGACTGAAAACTGAATTGGTTAAGGACAACTCTCTCAAAAGGAGGTTAATGTGTGTGGGGCTCAGAATGACCAACCTTGCCTCTTGCTACAGGTCAAAAACTCAGTATATCTCAAACTTGAGCTTTGTGACTTCATGAGCCAAGTGCAGAACCAAGAGTAGACCAAGGTCCTTGTTATCAGCACTGTTCTTCCAGCCATGAGATAGGGACTCAAACTTCCCTCTTGCTCCAGCCCTCTCCACTTCCAGCAGAAATTTAATCACAGACCCTTTGACTAAAGGGTCAAGCTGATGTTGTGTCCCAGCAGAACGCAATTTCTCATCCTGAAATCCGTGATAAAGGGAACTGAGCCTCCGTTGTACCACTTGGGTGATGAGTGCTGTCGAGAAGTGGGGAATGGCGGCCAGATGTTTGGCTTCCCCGCCCTTGGGACTCAGGTGGTCTGAGGCACATGGAGATCGCCCTTTTGTTGGCTGGAGCCTGCAAAGCTGCTTTTCTGGTCAGTGGTGGGGACTGCGGGGAAGGGCCCAAACAGCTGCTGGATAAGTGGGATAGACCAGGTTGCTGCTCTGGTGGATTTGACACCTCCTGTTACCCCCTGCCCACTCCTGCAGAGCTGTGAGCAGCACTTGAGCAGATCTCCGAATTTCTGATTTCAATTCCTTGCATTTCATGTCCAGATTATCTTCTGGGAGGCCTGCAGTACAAAACACTCCCACCACCCCCATGACCTGCCAGTCACAAGATGCACGTGCTATTTTTCAGGGATGTTCTGTGGGACATTATAAGCCTTGTGTCTCTCCAGTCCCATTTTTACCCCATTTAAAATATGTGGTCCAGGGCTCAGGTACTGCAGTCTCCCATAAGCTCTGCCACGGTGTCATCCTCTGTTTGCCTTGAAAGGCTTTTTAAGAGCGTCCAAAGGAAAAATTTTAAAATTCAATCACAAACTCCATAAAATTATTCAAAATCGCTACTGCTTGGTAACCAAAAGACAAAACCCAAACAGTTTCTAGATGTCAAGATTCTAGAATGAATCTGCCCTTTTAAGTAAGAGTAAGGGACTTGTGGCAAAATTTCTATCACTGTCTATACACTTTGATAGCTCTATCCTTGAGAAAATCCTAAAATTGATTACATTGCCATTGAGATATTCCTCCAGGTCTTTACTCTCACCCATGGCCACAGCTAAACAGAAAGCCAACAAAAACTAGAGCAAACTTTTGAGCAATTTTATTTTTTTAAATTCCTATTATTATTTTGATTTTTCTAGCAGCATAAGGTGGAAAAAAATGGTGCAGTAGGCAACAGGGTTGTGGGGAAAAATAAAGGAATAAATCACAGTGAAGAAATATGGTGACTGTGCATTAGAAACATGGATGTCCTCCAGGGATAACCATGGATTGGCCTGAGGATAATCAGACTTTCGGTACAAGACACCCTTCTGGAATAGGCAAGTTATGTGATATTTCTGCTTGCTGAAGACTATCTCGTGTCTCCTAATTTTATATTGGTTTGAAGTTATCTAACACACATCAGAAAAATACACGTAGTAAAACAGATATTTAAAAAGTTTCTAACACATTTTAAAATAAAATCTAAGGCACAACCTTATGATTGAAAGATTAAATCCTGCCCTAGCCAGTAAAAATAGATTAAAAACATGGGAAACTATTTTAAGCACAGTGTTGGCTGTACTAGACAATTTTAGTTAGGTCTGTGTCTCAGTCTTGTCAGGGATTAGCATAGTCCAGAAGGCTGCAGTCACTATGCCAAAAAATGGTTATGGCAGGGGTGATAAAGTATTAAAAAATTTATAGAAAGCCAATGTCTATAAATAAAATGAGACAGTCAACCTGCACCTTAAGTCTAGAGGTAAGAAACTGGTCACTGATGAAAAAACAGAAGAAACTCTCAAGGACAGCATCCAGTCCTGTTGAATGCAGTGGGAATTCTGCCACTTGAATCTTTTTGGCCAGGATTTTTTTCATATGGGATAGGTCCCCAGCTGGCTCATGCCGTTGCCTTTCGATGGTTTTTCACGGAATTATGACATGTTTTTAACAATGTAGGACTCGTTTTGAGGCTTTGCACCTTGTGCAGTTCTTTGTATCAGTGTGAGGAAGTTGGATCATTGAAATTTTACAGGACAAAGAAAAAAATTAAATCCCCTTGTTGCTATAATCACTTTTACCAGCAACAGAAAAAATACTAGGCTAAGATTCAAGTGCTTATTACTCTTATTTTTCCCTTTTAATTTTCCGTTTGATTGGATATGTATGGGGTTAAATTAAATTAATTTGTGAAGAATTTGCAGGTGATCTCTGACCCATGTTTTTGTAGCAGCCTCATATGTGAGTAGACCCTCACAGAGCACACATTTAGGAAACAGATGTGGTCTCATTCCCAAGGTCTTTCCACCATCCTGGAGAAGAGATGTGGATGTGTCCAAAGAGTTTGTAAGGGCAGAAAAACTCATGGGTACTGAGCTTAGACTTGTTCTGCTGAGACAATTGAAGTAACTGAATTTTAATGTAATGGATTCAGAATATATAGCAATTTGAGAACAGAAATGTTTTGATCCAGACTTGTGAAATCTCCAAGAGCTATTGCCATCCCTTTCTGGTGGTGCACCACCGTTCTGAGGACTGGTGGAACTGTTTCGTGGAGGGCGTGTTGTTATGCCACAGACTGCCAGGGAAATTCCTGGTGACCTTTTCTCTTTCTAATAGTATATCTTGGCTCAGGGCCTTTTCTCTGTGAAGTCATGAGTATTTTCAGTTTTTCCAGGAGAGGCAAAGAGGTAGGGCTTCTGCTGCTCTTGATTTGTCTCATATGCAAAATGTTTCTCTGTGTCTTCTCTCGTTCTGACATAGAAGCACCTCAGAGCCTCTGCCACACATTTGGATTTTGTCTTGATTTGGTTATTCTATTCATTTGTAGACAGTGTACTGTAATTATTCTTTGCCCCAGGGGTTTGTTTGTACTGAGTCACTGAAGCTGAATAGCCCTTCCTTATGCATATTTTCTTTGCAGACATAATTTGCTCACTTGATTTATTAGCGTGTTTATGCTACTTATGTTTGATCTTGATTGTAAAAAAGTGCTCATCGTGGCCCTGAGCTGTAGATAATGCCTGGCAACCATTAACGGGCTTAATTTAAAGTGCAATTTTAGACTGATCAGTTAAAGAGGTATGAGAGGTGGTGTGGGTTGAAGTGCTCTAAAGGAACACCTTTTTCCTGGGATTTAGCACTCTGAGGGATGTGCACAGGTTGGGAAGACTCAAGGTGTTTGGTTTAGCTGTTGCAAACTTGGTTGCTGCTGACTGTGTGCCCATGTTTGGACCATAAAAGCACTTGGTGAGGAACGAGGGGGACAGAAAACCTGAACGAAAACATACTTTAATCAATTCAATGGGCAGCCCTAAAGGGCTTAGCTGGTTTTTAAAATGTTTTGCAGAAGTTTGGTGTGACACCGTGGTTTTGTGTGCTGGCATCTGCTGGAGGGAGACTTCGGTGCTCAGGGCTGTGTGGTCCTGCCCTCTCCTGCCTCTGGGGCTCATGAGAGCTCGCTATTCTGCAAAAACACCACTTTTTCTTTTGGCTGAGTTAGTTTTCTGTCAGATTAGTTATTCACACTCCCGGAATGGGTCTGACAACCTACTAGGGGGAGATGGGCAACATCTGGGAGTGGGTTAGAGAGGCCAATAAAGCTTTTGTGTGGAAGCTCATCCTCCCACGTTGGCAGCAGTGATATCCTAGACCAGCTCAATGTAACTTCATCCCATGTTAGTGCTGGGCCAGGCCAGCAGGTGCTCAGCACTTCCCTGCTTCAGCCTCTGGCACTGTGAAAGGATGCCCAGGGAAAAGAGGATCAGGCTCAGACCACTGATGTCCAGCACAGGGAATTAAATTCACCTCAGGCAACTCTGCTGAGCTCCAGAAACAAACTTGACGCAGTGATCCTGTCTCTTGTGTGCAGTGATGCTTCCTCACACAGCCTGGCCTCTTTGCAGGCCTGGAGCAGCAGGAAAAGAGGGGCAAAAATGAGGATGAGCCTCAGCATGTGTGGATTTGTGCATCCTTGTATGCATCTGATATTACAAACTGTTGGTGTGTGCAAGGCACACACGATTTTGAAGAGTCAATTTGAGTTCGGGCAGCATTGAATAATCTCTCTTTTTTCCCATTTAAAATCTGGCTTAATTAAAATACACAAAGTGTTCCCACAATGAGTATTGTTTCTAAGCTGTGTGTCTCTTTCAAATTCCCAGTATAAACAATCCTGTAAATAGGTAATTAAAGCCATCTGCTTCTTGGTAGCCTAGTTACCTTTGCAGCATCATTTACATTTTTCTCCCCTTAAACTCAGGGAATTAAACTGCCATAAATTCTTACTTTAGTGGATACGTTACTACGAAATAATGCTTATGGCACATAATTTGTCAAGAAAAGACATATTCTATTGAATTTCTCTTTCAAATAAAGTGTTCTTCATGGCCACAAAAAATTGTGCTGTCAGATGATGGACATAGGCATAAGCTTTAATCCAGCACAAAATACTTAAAATAATTTTGCTACTCTCTGTGATCTTATACTCCTCCTTTTCTATGAAAATGGTGCTTTTTATCAAGTCATCAGGGATAGGTGCTGATGTCTACTTTGAGCTAAGGATCTGGCTCTTGTTTAAGACCAGTTTCACAGGAGTAAACTGAAAATCAAATTCTAGAATCATTCTCAGAAGTGAACAAAACCAGAGTTCTGCCTTGTGGTCACCTCTTTTAAGTGAGAGAAAATGAACTTCTCTTGCAGCAATCTCACTGGTAATATTATGATTACAGAGTGAAGATTTCAAAGCATTGAGGCAGCTGCAGAGGCCTAGATTGTATTGCCCAAGGAACTTGCTGGGATTGGCACCCTCTGATGGAGCTGCAAGCTTTTTTTCTGAGTAGAGGAGGATAAACAATGTCTGCTGAGTCTTCTCCATGGTATTCCAAGCTCCTGGGAACTTCTGTACATTATTTCTGTGAGAGGAGAAACACTCTTCACCTCCACTTTGCGCCCTTAAAAATAGCAAGTTCACTGCTGATTATTCACTTTTAATTTCTGGATTGACATTGCAAAATCTGGGGCCAAATATTGCCACATTCCACCTGGCTGGTATGTTTTAAAAGCAGAGTCTGCTAAAAAGGGAGTAGGAGGCCTCTTGCCATCACAAATAATGCAAAAACCTGGTGCACAGTTCTCATTGTACTGGTGGCACTTTCTGAAACAACCCTTCAGAACAGAGCCAATCGCAGTTTCAAGCACAAAGCAAAGCTATTTGAGCTCTTTGGCCCCTAAAATTCTTTTAGAGATCAAAGCAAGTAACACTGCTGCAACATTTGCTATTAAGGGGGTTTATTCTGGATCTGGGAAAGAAAAACCAAAGCAAAGACCACAAGAAAGCAAGCAGGTTCTGTCTGTGAGCTTGGATTTGGTTTAAAACTCCAGCTGAAGCTTGCTGGTGAAGGCAGCTGGTTGTGCATGGGTCTGACAAATAACTCAGTGCCACTTTAGGTTTACTCAGTAGCTACTGAAGGCACCTAAATGGGTGTGCGAACACCTTTAGGAAAAGAACCTAGTACTGCTAGTTATGGTTATTTTCTAAGGATGGTGCCATGACCAGGCAAGCTGAATATGTATAGTCCTAGTCCCAAGTTAGTAAAGCATCCTCTTAAATGAACAAAAATTGGAAAAATAAGCTTAATTATGGGATTGCTTATTTAATAGAAATAACAACCTTTTCATGGGTTTATATAGTTGCATCGTTGGAGGTTAACGCACATGTAGAATATTATTGCATAACTAAGCCATTAATCCAGCATTGTACAGTAATATCCTACATTTGTCTTTTGTGGTTATGACCAGTTGAAGTTTGAATTGTATTTTGTTTGCTCTGCACGTAGTAATACAAAAGTGGCTTTTGGATTTGCATTTTAAGAACTTGTTCATAATGTCTCGGTGTGGCGGTGTTTCTGTTCCACACACAGTGTTCCGTAAGAGTATCATGTCCCGCAGGCACACAGCATTTGGTTTAAGCAACACTCATCTCCAATGCCAGTGGTCCTGGTTTAGCTCAGAAATAGGTGGGGAAGGGAAAAGCCCACCAGGCTGTAAAACTGAGGATGCTTTTGACCTTTAACCGTAACAGAGAGAGTGCCTTGGAGAGGGCGGAGTTTTTCCCGGGGGAACAGGCCCGTGGTGCCTTTCCATGTGCAAGGATTGCTGGCAGGGTGGGAGAGGGGGAGGAAAGCGGGGGCGGCGCAGAGCAGAGCTGGCTCTGAGGAGTAGCCTCCTGTGTGGAGGAATGCTGCTGTGGACCATTAGCAGTCCTTGAAAGGCAGGCAGGGCAAAGAAATCCCTTTTTTTTTTTTTTTCCTTTTCTCTGCAGTTTTGGGATCCATAGCCTAGAAATGAAATCTGCATTAGGAGATAAACGTTCTCCTTACTGTCAGCACAGATAAAGTATTTGAACTGAGGGAGTGAAGGGTGCTCTCCCAATAAGAGCCACCTCTTCCAGGATCTGAAGGGAGCTGGCAAGGAAGCCAGAGAGGGATAATTCATCAGGAACTGTAGTGATAGAACAAGGAGGGATGTGTGCAAACTGAAAGAAGGGAAACTTAGGCTAGATATTGGGAAGAAATTCTTTACTGAGAGGGTGGTGACGCCCTGGCACAGGTTTCCCAGAGAAGCTGTGGCTGCCCCATCCCTGGCAGTGTCCAAGGCCAGGCTGGATGGGGCTCTGAGCACCCTGGTCTGGCGGAAGGTGTCCCTGCCCATGGCAGGGGTTGGAATGAGATGGTCTCGAAGGGCCCTTCCAACCCAGACCATTCTGTGGTTCTGTGATTCTTGCTGGAGAAGATGGAACTCTAGGAAAGAGCAGGTAGTTCCAAGAGAGGCCAGGTGCTGGAGGGGTGTGTCAGGAATTACTGTTCCTGATGAATAGGAAGAAATTCATGTGCATTTATATGTGCCAACACATTTTTATTTTTGTCAGGGCTGGTAATATCTTCTTTTCATATTTGAAGCTGTGATACCACTGAAAATACAACCAGGGGTTTGGTTGCCTTAGGGATATTGGGAGAAGCAATTAGTTCATAAAACACCTTGAAGATGAAAGTCCCATTATAAATCCTACCTCTGTTGTTATCCTCACCAAAAACATTGCTGAAATTGCTATTTAGACCTTCAACTGCTATAAATTAGCACAGCTACAAGCTTTCCAGTGAAGGTACTTTTAATTTGCATCTGCAGAATATCTGGTTTCCTTGTTCAATGATGCTACAAACCTTCATTGTACGACTCCTGTTTAAAGATTCCCTTGTACTTTTGGCCAAAGAATTTGTTTTCTAAATGATATCCACAAAAATATATGGGCCAAATGCTGTCTTTGTTACCTCACTGTGAATCACAGTCCTTGTATTGCTGTCAGTAAATTTTATCTGCTCTCCAGCAGTGTAGCTGAAAAGAGATTGATCCTGTCTGTCTGTAGAGTTTCCAGTGTGGGCTTCTGCAAATATTTTTGCTTTGTATCCAGTGAGCATTTTCACATCAGTTTAGTAACCCTGACTACAGTGGAGCTATGCCTATTTACACTCATCTGCACTTAATCTGTGCAAAGATTCTTGATATTATTTTATAAACATAAATTATTAGTGTTTCTTAAACTAAAAATGGGAAAAATTAAGATGTTTTAAGTGAGAGCTCTGGCTTCTTTGAGGGAATCGTGTGATTAAACTCACTGGTATAAATGGTATTGTCTTCTGTATGTAAGAGAAAGAGGCACTTTTTCCAACAGTTCATATTCAACATAATTTTCCACCAAGGAGACTGCAGCAGCTTGCCAGAGTTGTCACACGCCTTGATGTCTTTGAACTTCTTCCTTGGAAGCTGCTGAAATCCTTCATGCAACTGCTCCACTTGGGCATAGTCCAGGAAGAGCTTTCTCCAGCTGCTTTGGTTTATTATGTATCGGCTCCCAGAATCTGAGATCACAAGTCAAGCAAAAAGGCTAAATGTAGATGCACAGGGAACAGCCGGCTCTCTCCGAGCCTGGGCTCCAGGAAGCCCCCCTGACCTGTTCTCAGCGCTAATGTTCCTCAAGTTGCTTTCAAGACCCCTGGGATTTTGGGCTGTTGATGATAACAGGCCAACAAATGTCATGCTGCATTTGTAGGACAAAGGAAAAGCAAGCAGTAAAAAAAAAAAACCCCTTCTTTTCCTCTGTGTTCGCTGTATGGGGAGAGGAGCCTGTTCCACATATCCTCCCTCACAAGCTAGAAATGAAGTGCTAAAGCTAAAATCTTGGCACTTAGGAAAACAGGAAAGAGGGAGGCTGAGGTCCAACACAGCCAGATATACATCTCTGATGCTACAAGGCTATCCTTTCGATTGCTCTCATGTGTGTCTGTTTGTATGCTTTGGATATTTTTCTCTAGTGCCAATTCAGAGCATTCAAGCTTATCAATGTGCTCTTACGGGAGACAAGGTCCTTCCTTCAATTTTATAAGAAAAACAGTGTCTTATTTCCAAGGCAGAACTGTCAGACAAGGAAATATAATTGAGGTAAATGAGGTTTATGCAGGTTAGAGTGGGCTCCCCATTGCTGGAGCTGTGGTTGGGTGACAGCGTGTCTCCAGTCCCCAGCCGGGAATGCTGCAGGTGTTTTCTGCCAGGCTACAGCATCTTCCACCCATCATACTACAGGTGTTGCCATTCAGGTCTCTCTCAGTTTTGCTGTCTTATATTGAGATTTGTCTGGACATTCTCCCTACCCTCCTTCCTTTCCCCTCTATTCTTCACCCTCCCCTTTCTTTGCAGTGCTGTGTGATCAGCTGGGTGAAAAATAAACAGTTGTGAGGGATGGCATTTGTTCTTCATTGCATCAGAAATCCAACTCTGAGTGAGTGCAGAGGAATGGAAAGGCTAAGGTTGGGATGGCCATGTGTGGGTTTGGGGGCCCCAGTGGGGAAACACCCCAGGAAGGGTTCTACAAGGCCATGAGTCGGTGACTTGCGGACCTGCAGCCCTTGGAGGCCCCACCACATCCACCTGTGGTTTCACAGGACACTCAGCTGGGCAGGTGAAGGAGTGAACAGACCCTAACGACTCATAGAGGATAAAGATGCTGGTCACTGTCAGTTCCAGAAGGGCACAAAAAGGCACAAACCCTGCAAACACTTGGTTGCTCACCAAAGAAGAAACCTGGAGGCATGAGGGGGTCTTTGTGCCCTTTGTCCTCCCTGGCATCACAATGAATGGACTTAACAGCTGGACACAGGCACTGCTGGGCCCAGGGCCTGGATGGATTTCTGGGCACTCCCTGAACTGGTGTTTGAGTGTCAGAAAGTGCAAACTGTTTCATTTCAGTTTTTGTAATGAAAAAAATTTCTGTCCATCCTATGTGCTGACACAGTGTTGCAGCAATATTTCCTGCAAGATGTGGACCACCAGAGTTCCATGATTCCAGCCTAGTCCAGCTAAGTGTTTAGGAATTACTTTTGCAGAAATGAATAATCCCAATTAATTAAGAAGATTCTTAAGTGCTTTCCTGAAATGTCTTGCAGGATCAAATACACTTTCTTCCCGGACCCCTGAGGTTTTTTTGGTTTTTTTTTTTTTTTTATTCTATCATTTATGATTTAAGAACAGTGCTTCAAAAACAGCTGCTGTGAAGACTTAAAGATCTCTATAATTCGCATGTTCTAAACTCAGCAATCCTGGGATACTTATGTTCTTTTACAAAGCAGGGGGAGGAAAGGACATGCAAAAATCTTTAAGATGCTATTTAAAAAAAAGACTTCAAAGGAACAGGGAAAGTTTTATCCTTTCATAGCTCAGGAAAAATATGCCAGATTTATGCAGATAATCAAGCATCTTCTCCCCACTTTGAGTGCAGAATATGATTGCCTCTTTCAGTAACATTTAAACACTTTATAACTTGAAAAGCTGTAGCTATGTTTATAGCTATATCATGGGGAAACTTTGGAGAGCTAACCTTGACTAGTGTATATACATTTTATGTGAGTTGTGCTGTTTAGTTGTGATAAAGTCAGTGGTTTCTCACTTTGTAGTCATTAAAATACTGTCTAGAAATTGAAAATTTGAGCTTCATTGCTGAAGATATTCTTCCTCATTTATTGAAAAGGCTGCATTTTTCTCTGCTTGACCATTATGACCAAGAGCAGTAGTGGACATTTGAATGTAACAGGAGAAAAAAACCCCTCAAACCTATTAACAGCTGAGGCACCTCCCAGGTATCCTGTGAGCTTGTCCCAGTGAGAGCAAACACAGACCTGACACCCGGGGACAAAGGAAAAAGACATCTTTTTGTACCTGAAACTGTTCCGTCACTTTGGATTTTAATATTTGCATTCGTTATTTAATGACAAGGTTTTACCCTTGGGTAAATAATATCTCACTGTGAACTTATGATTCGAATTTGTAGCATCAATATTTTTGTTGTTCCTGATTGAAGCAGTTCAGGTCCTCTTGTCACAATTATTTTTCTCTGTTTACAGGGTAGAATTCCTGTCCTGTAGCTAATATCTCCCACATCAAGTACACATGATAATATAGATGTGCTAGCTCTTGCTTTTTTCCCTATTTTTCTTTAAAACATAAGGCTATCCCTGCCATTTTTTTGCAAACCATGCTCAACGAAAGTTCTGTGCTCAAATGTGATAGTTTTTTTAAAAGAAAATTTACATTTATTAGAAACAGCACAATGTGTAGAGGACAAGCACAGGTTCTGAACATATGAACTGGCATATTTTCACCTGTTTCAGTGCTGATGGACTATTGCATCTTAGACAGTTTTACGGTTTTTATCATGACTTTCCATTTAGTAAAAAGGCTTCAGACTTATGAGCTGCCCAGGGTCCTATAAACACTGATTTATATACTTATTAATACAAACATTTCAGTGTGTAGAGACAGCATGCACGAGTCATGGAGCTTTACTTTCTGATGTACTTCTCTTAAATTTAAAACCAATGCATATTTTTGCTTAAGTTCATGGTTAGAGGAGGAAAGCATTTTTTTTTTCCTACACTCTATTAAACAATTTAAAACATGGGTTATTTGAATTGGAGACCTGTTTTTTTAATTTAATCATCACTTATTTACAAAATCAGTACTCAGACCTTTTTCTGTACACTTAAACCCAGCCCACTGGGTGGTCAATTTTAGCTGTTATCTTTGTCCTCCAAATCACTTTTCTGTTTTGTGTGTTGCACCCTCAGACTTCATCTGAAGGATTCTAACACACAGAAGAAAAGCCATTTTTAAGGTTGGATTGCTAATATTTCTCTGCGTGGAGGCTCTTGGGAGCAGGCATTTTGAACCAGTTTTTCTACATTTTCAAATAATTCGGGATGAATCTCAGAACATTTTTGTGTCAGTTGTGCAGTGAGGGCTCTGACTTACGAGGCTAAAATGAGGACACATCTCCCTGGCTCTTTCTTGCTTTATTTGCTTAAGTTGGTCCATTTTTCTCTCCACCTCAGACACTGCTTTTGTGCTTACACAAGAAAGCCTTTTCTTCCATGTGTTTGGCAGAATAGCTCTAAAAAAGGTGTGACACTGTGGTGAATTAAGGGTTGTTTCCAGCGAGGGATTTGCAGTATTCCCTTGTCATTGTCCTTGCTGACAAGACAGTCTTTGGGGCTGGAATTTCTCCCTGTCCTCAGTGTGACTCGCTGCCAGAAAATGAGCACCATATGCTGTGTTTAGTTTAATGAAGTTCTCGGTGTGTTATCTATGTCATTATTCCTTCTGTAACATATTTGTAATGTAAAATTATATTAGGAAATCGGGAGGACTGAGGAGTCCATAAAGATGGGAGAGCTGCTGCTCAGAAGCAATGAGCACAGAAAGCCCCGTGGGGGAGGTTTGCAAACCCTGGCTTTGTGCCCTTTCAGCTTTTTTTGGGTGACAATAGAGAACAAAGCTGGTGCTTTCTGACTACTTGGGGACCCAGGGGGAAAAAAAAAATCAATTACCAAGGGATAGGACTAGAGTGGACCAAAAAATTTAGTTTAGCTGAAAGTAGCTGTAGTCAGTAGTTAGCTTTTCTTTCTTGGTCTGACTCTAAAGATATAGTCCTGTACAGAATTTGGTTGTCTTATAGGTAAAAACCCCTTGTTTCGTGTTTGTCTTAATAATGGATAATGTTCAGCTCCCTGGCTTGCAAAAATGTTATGCAAAACATTTCCTGTTTTCTAACTAGCTCTAGTTCTGAGCTTGGAGAAAGCTTTTGGCACTTCTCATCAGAGGAATTCAAACAGCTTCCCAGCATGCTTTTATGACCTGCTTAATACACAGGGACTTGGAAGCAAAAGTGGATGTAAACCAGGTTTTAGGGAACAGGCTTTAGATGGATTTTTTTTTTTTTTCCTGCTTAGTTTGCCTGATTTTCAACAATTGATGTGCCTTCCAGTGTTTGTCACTGCTTAGGTCTTGCATTGACTACTGTTGGTGGTAGACAAATCTCCATTTCATTTCAAGCAGCTGTTTTCAGGTATCTTTAGCCTGGCCCTCAAAAAATTAGAAACATCTGCCGTGAAGAGTTTTCAAAAATAAGGCACCTAAGCACTGAATGAGTTGGAGCTCTGCTGTGTGTGTGTATGTGCAACCTTGAGAGCTCATTAATTTGTTCTCTATCACAATAAAGCTATTTTTGTGGTACAGTAATTCTAGTCCCACTTGAACCAGAAGTGCAGAAAAATCTCAGTCTCATCAGGAACAAAGGTTTGCAGTATTTCTGCGTTGGTTTTTAGAAGAGAGCAGATGTTGGGAACATGCTCTGTTAAGCTTTTAGAAGCATATTTAGGAAAGTAGAAACCTTCATGTTTGGTCCTGCCCAGCAGTCCATTCATCACTGGATCTCACCATGGCAGGGTAAGAACCAGGAATTTCAGTGCCAATTCCAGAAGCTCCCAGAGAGACAATTATTGCACAGTTCTGCCTGTAACAGGCTACACCTCTTCTTCCTTGCTTGCGAGTGATGGATAAACCGCAAGTCTGTACTTACTCACACTGGTTTTGACATCTGCATCCCTGTGACACTCGTGGCTATGCACTCTGCAGAACAACAAGGTGTTTTCTTTTGCTTGCTTTGCCGTCTGGGTGCTTTGCCACACCAAACCCAACGTGTGGCTCAGGCCCGTGTAAGACTTGCAGATGTGAGTCACTGAGCTGCCTCCAGCTGTGGTGAACCAGAGAGGAGTTGTGAGGCTACACGCGTCATTCACAGGGCCAGAGAAAATGAGCTATTGAAAGCTTTCTAGGATAAGGGTGTGTCCCAGCTGAAATTAAGATTTGGCAACAGCTAGGTGATTCCAGGGTGAAAATGAAGAAGACAAAGGTAGCACAGCAGTCAGTACAGTACAGGTTCTGCAGCTGTGCTCCAGCTGATTGCAGGTTATCCCCTTTGTGCCATTTTCTAACTTTATGACGCAGCTGACCTATCAAGTTCAAGTGACTGGTTAGAACTGGTGCATGGATCCTGAAAGTGGTTTGGAGAAGGAGCCTCCACCGCAGTGTTATTGTGATGGGCCAGAAGAGAGGAGTGTGTGGGGGTGAAGAGGGGAGGACTGACAGTGAAGGTGCTGTTGCACTGTAGTCTCTTCCAGTTCCTTCCTGTGTCAATTCTGCCACTGCAGAGACATTGGCATTAATTTGCATATCAGTCAGAGGCTATAAATAGCTCAAAGAGGGCCTGGCATATTCCATTTTACCCACTGCTGCTGGATTTGGCTTTTTGAATCCTTCTGAAGAGCTTTGATTTGTAGGGATGTTGCAGCAGAGGCCCTCTCTCCTCCTGCAGAAATGATCCCCTGCACGGAGCACTCTGTGTGACGGGGCTCTGTGCCTTGTGGTGGCTACAATGGGGACAGGTGGGGAATGTCTTTCACCAAATCTGCTAAATCTATTGCTAAAGCGTGCTGTGACAGCCCTTCTCAGACATATGTGCTCACTGAGGACACAGGCTAATGCTGTGCTTGCTCTTTGTGGCAGGTTATTGCCTTATATTCAAATTTAGTCTATGTTATTAGCTCTGTTTATTATTTTATTTGTATATTTTTAGGGCTAGGACTCTCATAAAGCTGCAAGCACCCACACCAGCCTGTACTTTCACTCAGAAATGCCAGCATAGGCAGACAACTATCAAAAGCTTTCTGAACAGAAATGACTCCCACTCAGTCTTGCCAGCCTTGTGGCAGAGGTTCTCATGCACATCCAGGGAATGTTCTGGTGACTTGGGCATCAGGCTCAATACAGCTTTTAAGGTTAGTGCTTAAATGACAGGTGTGATGAATTATGAAGAATCAATGAAGTGAGAAGAGAACAAAAGTTCTTATGACTGGTATGGGCTCGTCTTGAGACAACTGCAAAAATAATTCATGAAAACATAGTAAAGAAGGTGGGTTGATGTTCTTGGGAATAATCTTCAGAACAGTGTGAGCAGCTGTAAACAAATCTTGAAAGTTAGAGCAAATAGAAGTTGTTTGAGAGCAATATAACCACAAGGGATGCACGAGAAATCTTAATCCACGTCAGAAATTATAATCCCCACCTCTGTCTGGTAAGGAATCTCTGGGACCTCTAAAACTATTTTCTGAATGCTGTATGAGAAAAACCATAAATCAGCTGTGTTGGTGTAAAAAAACTACAAGTGATGAGATTCTTTGAAATAAGAAGCATGGAGTTTTCCTTACTTGCCCTTTGAACCTGAAATATTGATTTTCATAGTGCATTTAGTATCTTCCCATTGCAAATTTCTCGTGGTGGAGTGAGAGGGGATTTTTTTGCCTTTTTTTTTTCTTTTTTTCTTTCAGTGGCCCCCATTGTTCCCTCCCAAATAACTTTGCAATGTTGAATGCTGAAAGAGCTAGGGTTTACAATGAATATCCCCTGCACAAGATTTGTTGTAAAATTGCAGGAACAGGTAATATTTCAAAGTCCTCTGAGATTCAAACTTTAAAAGCTCTTATTTTTGTGTAGATTCCTGCTAAGAGGCCTCTATACTGGGATGTGTATTATGTTTTAGTCTTTGATGGTGTATTTTTAGTTATTAAAATGCTGATATTTGTAAAGGTCATTGTAAGTTTGCTGTAAAAACGTGCTGGAATTTAAATGAAAACTTGGGGACTGGCAGTGAAGTGGGTGTCAGGCAGCTGCCTGATTTCAGACCCCTTGGAAACCCCACTATTTTTACCTTTACTTTTCATACAACTCCCTGTCTATGGGTGGGATTTGCTTGACTTAATGTCAACTTTCTAGCATCCAGTCCAAGGTGGTCATCTGGATTCTCTCTGTAGTGAATGGAAAGAGATAAGCACCTCCAGACAGTGCCTTATCTCAGGAAGGTGAGATAAATCTGCTTTTGGAGAGGTGTGTCCCTTCCCACTGACAGCAGAGGGACCCTAGAGAGGTGGTTCATGCCTAAAGATGCCTATCTCTAGGGGGCTGAAGTCAGGCAGGGCGTTTACTGCTTATCCCGGGTGGTTTTGAATCAGACTTTGTAGTTACGGACTGACAGCGAAGGAAGCAGCTCCTCTAACACAACACCTGGTCGTGCCAGTGAAGCTTCAGGCATTTCTGCAAGCGGGCTGGGGGGCTAAAGCACAGCAGCTCACCAGAGGAATGGGAAGATGTTCCCAGGACTGTGGGAATGCTTTATGGAAATGTGTGTTCAGCTCCACCACGCAATTCCAGGACTGACCTGGGGCTCATCTCCCTGTCTCCCACGTCATCTCCCGGCTGTCAAAAACATTTTGCCTCTTTGAAAGGAGTTTTTGGGGAGCTAAGCCTGAGTTGTTAAGTGCCCACAAAACTGGGAACAGCGTAACTAACTGACTGGAGAGGCAGGAGTAGGAGTGCTGCGAGTGGGCAGGAGCTGCCTGTCGCTAGCCCAGACGCTCCGATGCTTTTTAATAGCAGGGATCGCATCCTTGTAAGAACGAGAACCTCCCCGGCCCATTTATAGCACAGCCCTACAACAGCTAGGGCTTGCTTCCAGGGAAAGGAAGGAAAGATGACTTTGAAGATGCCCGTGATGGGAGGCAGCTGCTGCTGACAGCAGGTTGCATGTGGCACTTTGCATCAGATCTCCGTGGGCACTTGGGCACGTCCCCCCTTGGCTCTCACCCCTCAGTGCCTCCCTGATCCAGTGCCCAGCTATCCCTGTGCATGCCATGGCTGAGCGTCTTGCTCCAAGAATGGCTGCACGAGCCATTATTTCTCTCCAGTGAGGAAATGAACGTGGACTTTTCTCCTTAAGAACACAAAAAGATCGGAATACATAGAAAAATGGAGTGTGTGGGTATGTAAAGACTACTCCTGTATTTGCATCTGCTACCATTGACCCTTGTGGCTGGGAGGTTTTCAGCTCTGTATCCCAGGGATTTACACAGCAGACAGAACACTTGCACGTGTTGTCTTTTCATGTGTTCTTTTTATCATCAGGACCTCTGTAAGCCAACGGAGCTGCTGGAAACAGACACAGCTTCTTTACAACTTCCATGTATTATGCTGTAGTCACAGGAAATACAGAGGAAAATAAGTGAAACCCAAGAATTTATTAAAGACAGCTCCTTCATTTTTATTAACATTAAAACAAGGGTGTGATTATGAAAACAACAAATCTTCCCTCCTGCGGTATCCCATAATGCTTTCTTACTTCTCAGTACATAATTTTTGTGGATCCTGAAAGGACAAATTCAAGAAGTGTGGGTTTTGGGGAACATCTGAAAAAGGTAAAGCAATACCTAAAAATGGAGGAGTTTAGGAAGGCTGGATCCCAGACCACTAAAAGGTGAATTTCCCAAACCAATATAACATGAGAAAGCCTGTCTTCAAATAAATGTGTACTATAAAGATGCCAAAAGCATCCATTAGTACATTTACTCGTAACTGTAACATCAGAAAAATAAATACCTAACATGACTGGCAAAAGGAGTCTATAAAAATGTTTATTGTATTCTAAATTTCAAGATTGCATTAATAATAGCATACTAACTGAGATCACAACTTCTATTTTCTAATTAAAATACCTTAGTGATGTAGATGTCTACACGGTGTAACACATTTCTTTCCTTTACACACTTTCTGTGCTATCAGGAGATAACACAACATTTCTGGAAAGCTGAAACCAGTAGCAATGGATAAAAATACCACAAGATGTCACTGCTAACCTGGCAAAACGGCTGCTGCTGCCAAGCTGCTAGACAACATGCTATTAATTTATAATAAAAGGTATCTGACAGCTTTATTCTGATGAATTATGGGAATCCAAAGCATAATTCCAAGTCTTTGGTTTATAAATTGTCATTGATTTTAATGTTCTTTGTAAAGTTGTGGCACGCAACAAATTTTCCTGCCAGAAGCTGTTAAATAAATAGTCATCCTTTGCTCCGAATAGTACATTGAACTTGTTAGAGTGATGAGCAGAGCGAATTGATGGTTGTCCATAAACCATTTCTGACAGAACGAGCAGCAGCAATTCAAATAATTGTTGAATGCATTTATTAGAGGGTTTTGGGGTTGGTTTTTTTTTAAGGACTCCACTGAACCGAGAGGAACGGGCACAGGTATTGCAGGAGCAGTTCCACACCGTTCTCTGCCTGGTGCTTCCTCCTGAGTGACACACGGCTGGGGCTGCTGCAGGATTTCTGAGCAGCACATCTGCCTCCCCCTGGAATTATCTGATTTCCCAGCACAGGAGATCTGGCACGATGGAAGGATGTTTCACACCCGCCGAAGATAGTTATTGTAAAGACAAGCTAATTTTCCTTTCTAAACACTAACTAGAAACTCTTGTATTTCCTTGAAAAGCTTACAAAATGGTTATAATAGTTCCAGTTAATTTTAAACTCAAATTTATGTATTTTTGATAGCATTAGCTGTAGAGCCCAAGCTGTGGAAAATTTACTTTTTCTGATGTAATGTCCGTCATTAAACCCAACAACAACACCTAACTACCTTTGGGAGGAAAAAAAAAACCCCAAAACAACAAATTGCCAACAAACACATTTCCAAACCTTTGCCCTTTCTCTGGATCTGAAGTGAGATCTAATCCCTTCAGTGATTTAAAGAGATAGAAAAGTGTGCAATGAGTTTGGACATGGAAGGACTGAAACGCTGGTTTAAAAACAAAAATCAGGTTGCTTGTATGATACTGCCAACCAAAAATAGAAAGTGGAGGTGCTAGAAATCTTGCAAGTAAGCTTGGTAAAGTTTGCAGCACCATTTTGTACAGACAAGGACAGATCCCCAGATTATATAAATCAATTCAGCTCAGAGTTTTGGGGGAAAAAAGTGGTTTACAGCAGCTGAACCCAGGGAGCTAAGTATGTTTTGTCAGTTCACTGAAGCTGCACATACGCACAATGTTATGCTTGATTAAAGGAATTATACCCTTAAACTTTGGGATTTACATATCCCTGTTTTCTGAAATCTTGGCAAGGTTTCAGTTCATATGTGTAAAATCAGATGAAGCAAAGTTCTTGCCTGGTATTTTTGCTTCTTGCAAAAGCATAACTGAACGAGGAATTTTCTGGGTTCTACTTGTTCGTGGAAATGTCATTTCCAGATATGGTCCATCAGCCTTAAATTTGAATGTGTGTTGTCCAAGGGGCTGCCTCAATGTAAGTAATGTGTACTTTTTTTTTTTAAAGAAAGTATGACGAAAAGTCGGGAATAGAAACAAAGAAACAATTAGAAAGTTTTTGAAAAGCTGGTTCCTACCGACAGCTTCTCTGGAAACATTATGGTCTGACATATAAACACTGTGTTTACCAACATTTCAAAATGCAGCCTATAATCTGTGTGCACTTGTTATTTTATTAATGCTTTTTATTGCAAGTTACAGACAAACAGACAAATGTTTGAACACGGGCTTCACAGTGTGACTTGTAGGTATGGACAGATGTCGATGCACTTAAAAAGCTTTTAGTTGAATAGACTCAAAATATATTTGGATTTCAGTTCTGCCAATCTGCAGCAGTGAGGGGGAAAGATTTGTCAGTATACATTTATGTACATTTTTAGTGTATGGGAGGTTTTGGTAAATGTGTATTAAAACTGAAATTTGATGAGTGTTTTGTTAAAAATGCTGCTTGCCTTTTCCTGGTGTGAATCCTGCTTCTAGCCCGCGGCGGATACCTCTGGGCACTGGAAGGTGCTGCAATGCCAGGGAAAAGGGAGAAGCTTCACTGTTTTGGGGGAAAGGGGGAAGTTTGCACTAACACCGAGCGCTTTGCCAGTAATTCCTCTGCACTCGGGTTTTGCAACTGAGGGTAGGTTTGTGCAAACCCTCTTGAAAAATCCCTGTAAGAAAATGCGGCTGATTCTCCCAATTTAACATCCGAAAACCAAGCAAACAGAACCTCCAAATCCTTAGACATCTCACCGACGTTAGCAAAATAAACAAAACCCACAAAGCAGACAGGTTGAGTGAGACATGATTTCTAGAATCCATGTCTCTGAGGAGCACTTGGAAGTATTATATCTCATTTCAGTGTGCAGCTTTTAAAGGAAACAGCCAGGGCGTGATCGGCTGCTGGTGTAAATCATTCTTGTTTCTTGCAAACTAGTGGAGCTGGGATGATTTACTCCAGTCAAAGCCCTGGTTCCCCTGAATGTAGTCAGATTTGTCTGTGAGTCTTTCAAGCCCAGGAGGAAAAAAGAAAAAAAAAAAAGAGATAGAAATCTTTCTGTATGTGTTTTTCCACTTGCATTTTTCAAAAAAAAAAAAAAAAGAAGAGGAAAGAAAAAGATATGAAAGGATCCTCTAGCCTTCCCAAAAAACCTGAAAAAAACGTTTCACGCAATTTTTATGGGACCTCTGAGGACCCTGAATTTTTAAGTAATCTTTTTTGATGATTTTAGACAGACCATTAAGCTGAGGATAAAAGTCCCTCTGTTCAATATCTGGATACATTAAGCATTAGGCTTAAAATTTACAGCTTTCATTTTGACAAGGAAAATGGCACGTTTGGTCTCAAGTGCTACCTTGAACTGTTTTTCAACATTAAGACAGGTTGTCAGTCCGAGGGGAGGAGGTCTGGGCAGCAGTGGCAGCTGCTGCTGCTCTCGCCGAGACGCGGCATCGCTGCCCGTCAGGAGCTGCAACTCGAGCACGCTTTGGGGTTTTTAAAGCAAAAGGAAAATTAATGCTGATCCAAGGGAAGGCAGAAGGCAAATGGGGTGTCATTTCTGACTGCAAAGCGAGGGCTTCGTCCAAATATTTGAAAGAATCAGCGACGGGGGAAGAAGGCAAATCAAGAATCACATTTCCGAGAAAGCTTTGGGGATTAGAGTAATGAGGAGTTTGACTTCCAGCTTCCCTGGTGCTGGTGTTCCAAAACGACTTTCTCTTCCCAGCATCTGTGAGGTTATTTTACCAAGCAGAAACCACTTTCAATTTTGTCCTGTGTCTGAAAGAGATAGAAAAAGAGACACATTTATTGGCAATGTCCTCAACTTCAGGGAAGATTCAGCAAGATCTGGTTAGGAATCTGGTAGGGAGACTCTCACTATGATAATTCAAGGCACAACCAGCATACAGCTGGTTTTAATAGTACTTAGTATGGGGAGAAAAGCAGCCCAGGCCATTCAGTAGTGGAGGATCACATTTGCTGTCTGTAGGCATTTCTTCTTTTGAGGTTTGTCAAGGTTAGCACTTACTTTTAGTTTGGAGGTTTGTTCGAACCTTAAATAATCTAATTAACTTGATTGAAGAGGCAGGGAGGCAGTGACCACCCCATGCAGGATCACATACTTGTCTTGGAAAGGTGCAGGACTGTCTCAGTTAAGGAATGTGCCCATTCACTTGCAGGTGGCAAACCAGGTTTTTCTGGACAACCTCACAGTACAAGAACTTCTGTGTTTTAGTGAGTCAGGTTTTGAAGCAAGCGTGCAGAATTTGTTTGATGGTAGTGGCTGAAGAGACAACTCCAAGGAGAGATTGGCCTTTTGTTGTTTGGTTGAAGTCAGTCAGTTTAAAGGAACAAAACTTCATCCATTAATTGTCCGTCTTCCAGTTGAAAATAGAACTGGAAAGTAAAACAACTGTAGAAAAATGTCTCTGGGGTTTTGCCATGTGAGCAGAGCTAGAAACTGCTGCCAGCATATATGCTCTGGTAATGGTCACAAATCTTATAGCAAAGAAAGCTTTGATAATCACAGTTAAAGTATCTCAGAAGGATCTGAAGCACCTACAAATCTGCATCCTCTCTAGCTGCAGGAGATGGTCATGATACACATGATCAGGCCGTGTAAAAGCAGGAGGCATATGACTGGTTTGCTGGCATTCGTCTGTATTTATTGTCCCTGTTATTATTAACTTCAAGCATCTTGTGATTTATCTGATACTTGAAAAGAAGGACAGCAAACAAAAGGAGATGTTGTTTGTTTATTTGTTTTAAATTTTTTTTCCTTGGAAGCAGTGAAATATTAACTCAGTGCAAGTACACTAGGCTGTTGTCTGTGATTCTTCACAGAGTCAAGAGGGAGATGACCTACCACCACAAACACCACTCACATGTTTTGCAGAGGCATTAAATAGGAAAATATCATCTCTCAAGTCACAAGAGAGCTGAGAAGGCGAGCCGTAACAGGGTCAATTAAACAGGCTTAATTACGGTGGAACTTGTGAGCTCTTGCCACCCTTTGGGTTAAGGCTTACAGCCTCATCCGGGATCTCAGATTGGGTCAGACTCAGAAATACGTCCATGCAGAAGCTGCAATTTGGTGATCAATAATTCAAAGTGAAGAACACTCTTACTGTCTCACCTTTATTTCTAAAACATGACTGAAAGTACCTAAATGTTTTAAAGTCAGCTGGTCTGATCTGCTGCTTAGGATGGATGGATGAAGTGCTCTCAGAGCTGGCACTGGCTTGTTTTTGAGAACTTGAGGAGACACAGAAGCCTCAAGAAAAGGAACTGGGGTATTTGGGTCCTGTTGTCTTTCCTTGAACTCCCAGAAAAATTCTGGAAGAAGTAACCAATAAATTTCTGTGCAAGCACAGAGAAGTTAACAAGATGAATAGCCACCAAATGGATTTGTCAAGAGAAAAATCATGTCAAACCAATCTAATTTTCTTTTGTGAGAGAGTATCAGATCCTGTAGCTAAAGGAAAAGCAGCAGATGACATATTTTCACTTTCTTTAGGCTTTTGACAGTGTCTCTTGTGACATTTTGAGAAGTAAGTTGGAAACCTAATATTGGTGAAAATACTGTAAATTGGGCACAAAATCAATTAGAAAACTGATTGTAGGGAATTGTCAGGGGTTTGCTGTCAAAATAAAAGGGTGGATTCAAGGTGTTCTGCAGGAATCTGTCCTGGTTTCAGGGCTATTCAATATTTCAATTGCAATTTGGGTGACAGAAGAGAACACACTTATTAAATTCCCATGCGACATGGTGCTAGGAGAGACTGAGAGCACACTGGAGACGTAGATTAGAGTAAAAAGCACCCCTCATCAAAATGCATTCATAGTTTCAAATAAATTAAATGCAGTTTGATAGGAAGAGTTACAAATGTCACACTCAGGCTCATATGATCAGCTGCAGAAATTCAATTTGGGTGGGAAAAGCCTTTGATAGGAGCTCTATAGAGCAGGACCTGAGAGAGATAGTAGAGCATAAGCCAGATATAAATCAACTGTCCTGCTGTTGTGAAAAAGGCAAATATCACATTGGAAAGTATCAGCAGGAGTATAACCTGCATGACCCATTCCATTTTCCTGCTTTATTTAACACCTGTAAGACCTCAGCTTTAGGGCTGGATCTGCTTTTGCATAGTGCAGTTCAAGGAAGATGTGGACTGGCTGGAGAAGATCCAGAGGAGAACAGTGATGGTGATCAGAGGGCCGGGAAATGTGACCTACGAAGGGGGAGAGTAAATTAATTTCCTTCTAAAATTAAAGAGCAAGGACTGGGGAGTACGTGACAATGGTATGCAGCTACAGAAAACAAGAGGAGCCGTGAAGGAGAGGTTGTGGGAACTCCATCATTGGCTCTCTTACAGAAAAACATCAGGAATGGTACAGGAAGGGTAGATTCTGCTTTGAAAACATCAGGAATGGTACAGGAAGGGTAGATTCTGCTTTGAGACAGAAAATGGAACAAGGTGACCCTGCAAATCCCTCATAGCTCTGTTCATCCATGATTATTTGTGAGTGAGTATGGTGTATTGAGGAAATTCAGAATCAGGGGTAAACAAAAATGGAATCAAAGATATGGAGAAAGAAGGATGTGCTGTGAGCAAAACCATGATGGCTGAAGGTGCTGGGAGAGAGGCAGGAATGGAAAGGGCAGCTGAGTAGCTTAATTGGTGCCATCATGGCTCTAACTTGGAGTTTTCCAAGGTCAATCAAGATTTTGCTCCATGCCAATGATTTCTGTAACTCAGGAGACAAAGGGATATTACAGCTTTTTTTTTTTTTTTAGGAATTACACAGGCCTCATCATGCCCCCACTGCTGAATTCATTTTCTGCTAACACTATTTGAAATGTAAGTAACCTTTTCTCTCCTGGGTGCATCCATTCTTCAGACACATTCAGGTTCATACTGCTCTTTTCCTAGGTACAAGATACTGGTCTGACTTCAAAATATTAGTGCTATATGTAGGATGAAGCATGACTCATATTGGTTTTAATTCATGTTCTCTCACAAATAATTATTTTTTTAAAAATTCTTCAGCTAGATCTAAATGCTGTGTTTTATCAGTCCTTCATTTAGTTCTTTTCTTAGTGTGTACCTCTTCATAGATCACATGGGAGCTACCTCCTTATCACTATCTCACTCCAAACAGCAAGATAAGTGTGGAACACCTGGCACAGCCAACAGGAAAAGATACAGGAACAGGGCAAGCCCACATCTTCTCCCTCAGAATTGCTTTGGTGTACTTATGTTCAGGCCAGGATGAGGTGTTTTTCCCAGTCTAGGGCTCTTTGTCAGGAGCCCTCTCCTGCCGCTTGCTGGGACTGTGCCAGCCTTTTGTCTTAGCAGATTCACAAGGGGATTAGAGCAATGCATGGGCACCAGGTCTGTGAATACATGCAGATGGAAGTGGCCTGGGAAGTTCCTTTTTAATGTTGTTAATAGAGCACTTGGTGGAGCTGGGGGAGTGCAAGCAGCATGGTGCCAGAAGTGGCCCGGCTGATGAGGCTGATAAATAACTCCCTACATTAAAAAATCAATGGCCATGGGACTGTTAGATAAAAAAATATATGTGCTTGTGCAAGCTTTTGATTTTCCTATGTCCTAAAAGGCCCTGCACTTGTTTATCCCAGGTGTCCTAGGTGGCTTGGCTTGGTGATTCTGCCCTGAGGACAGCTACAAGCATGGGAGTTCCATGAGAAACAAACATTCCCTGGAAAAGGCTGGGGACCACCACATTAGGTGGAAGCTTCCCAGAGACAGAATCTCAGTCATGCCTAATTGTTTGGTGTTTTAATTTTTAGAAAAACCTTTGGATTGACTGGTTTGAGGCTGGACATCCTAGTTCACACAGGTGAAGCAATAGTTATCACTGTGTAGCATTGATAAATCAGGAGAGATTATGTAAGAGACACATGTAGAGGGGACTAACAATAGTATTTCATGTCTAGAAAGAAACCTTTGGGTCTGACAGGTCTGTAGCTAGAAGTTCAGTTTGCAAGTTTTAGTTTTACCTATCAAAATATCATAGAGTGGAAAGTAAAGTGGCGGAGTGCTGATATTACTTTGCTCTGCAATTGCTCTGCAATGCTGATCACAGGCCTGACTTTGACTAGGGCAAGGAGAGAAAAAAAGAGGATCCCAAATCCAAAGAGGGTAATATTTAAAAAATCCTTCTCATGTCTGTTTCCCAGGCACTTAGGAATCTACACTCCATTGAATTTCATCTCACTTTTGAAAGCAGGATGGAGGCAGGTTATCACCTTTGGATGGATTGCAAACAGTGGGAACAGCTCCTGAAGTCCCTTTCCAGGCAAGTGTTGTCTGGATGTTTTTATTTGCCATCCAATTCCCAACTCACATTTGCAGAAGAATAAAACCAGAGAGAGTGCTGGGCAGCAGATGAGCCTAACTGAGGGCTCTAAATCACCAAAATCAGTGATGTAAAACAAAAAGTATGAGTAGTCAATACTGTCCATCTACCTGTGTTTTACTCTTTGACAGTTTCATTCCAGTCCCTGTTAAGACAAGTGGTCCTTGCTGGGAAATGCAATGGGAGAGGCTTGAAGAGACTTCCAGCTTCTCAAGGTTATTTCACAGGCAAAGATGAGCCTGGAGGGAAAGCCGAGGAAAAGTAGCAGGAGTGGTAAAATCTAAAGAAAATGTGAGGTAGGCGGGACATGAAAATGCTGATTGCTGAAGGATGAGGATTTTTTTAACTGTGGATCTCCATCACAATATCTTTTCCACACTGAAAAGGGCAGGAGAAGGGGAAATGGTTCTAAGTGGGAATCAACGTAGTGGCAACATCAGAAATACAGTGACAGTTGGGAAGAAAGGGGAAAGATAAGATTTTACCTAGAACTGATTGTATTGAGAGGGAACAAAAAATCCAACAAATTAAAAAGCAGGAGGAGCAGGGAACTTGGAAAAAGAGGGGATATTTATGGAAAAATCAAGAAGAGAGGAACTTGGAGCTGAAAAATTAGTATTAGAAACGTGTGAGTCAAAATGACTGATGCATAATCCAGTGAAAGTGTCAATCCTTATCTACCTTCCCTGGCATTTAAATATGTCATTGCACGTGTTTGTTATGCCCTTCCTGCACACTGCCACTGCTGCCTCTTCATTTGATGAACTGAACTGCTGTGAGTTTTCTAAAATTTGACCAACACCAAATTACTGAAGCCGGAAGGTAAATATCTGTCTCACTTGCAAACAAGCCAGCTTGTCAGACTGTTATTACAGCAACCAGCACGAAATCCTGCTGCCTTTAGGAGGTGTGTTTGCAGTCCAGGTCTGCAGCAACTCTGGACACGCCAGCACATCCTTCTGTAACCTGTGTTTGAGAGAAGCCTGAGCAAAGCCTTTGCCTGCTTTTCCTCATGGCTTTGCTTCTTTTTCCTGATTTTATTGAATACAATATATTTGTGCCTTGGACAAAAAGCTGGGGTTAGCTAGAGGAGTTCTAGTGGGCTGACCACTAGTTCTAAATAGCAAAGAAAAGTTAATTTCATTTTTTTATTAAAATGCACTTTACTTTGAAGAAAGGGACATGAAGAGTTTACTAAGGTCACGAACCAAGGAAGAGGGAGAGAAAAGGAAGTAGGTCAACAATACTTTTAGTTTCTAGCCAAATCCAAAGTGTGTGAAAATCAAGGTTTTGTAAGCTAAGTCCTTAATTATTCAGAAATCATAATTGCACAGGCTGAGCAGTTTAGAGCAGCATTACATGATGCAGGTCTCCATCTGAATGATTGGTTTAACTCCAGGTGATGGTATGAAAAACACACAACCTTACATATTGTAACTAAATGTAACTCTGAGGGAACAGGAAAAAAATGTTATTTATTTCATGAGGAAATGAGGGTGTACTGCCTATGGTTGCACACTGATTCAGGCAAGAGTCCTGAATGGAAATGTATGATGGTGCTTGCTCTGCTATCCTCTTCCAGTCACTAGGCAGCTCTGCCTCTCACAAATGCCGTGCAGTATCTTCAAACAAGTCCCAGTTTTGAATATTTTAATGGGACTTTCAAAGAAATTTGCACGAGTTAAACATTCATAACCCAAAGAAATTAAAAGACTCTGGCAGCTTTGAAATTCCAGCTCTCTCCTAAAGATAGCAGTTGTGTCATTCTTTTAAAATGCTAAAGGGGAATTTATGAATCTGGGTATCACACCAGGCTGTCAGAACCACTAATTCTGCCCGCTAAAGGAGGATCAGGGCTATTAGGTATCTTTTGAGGAGACCTTTCATTAGTCCAGTATGTTTTATATTGCGTTAGACTTTCACTGGGGCTTTGCTTTGCTTTTTCCCTGATATTGGATCTTTAGTATTACCCATCTCATTGCTTAAGTAACATGGGAAATATCTCTGCTGATGCAAATGATAACAGGAAAGATAATAGCTTGTACTTCAAGGGACACTTTAAGTGATTCAGAGTCTCTTCCAGATCAGGTTAGTGGCTTTTTGGTGGGTGCAATGTAGACTGGCATATCTGAGTTAATGCTATTTACAGTGCCTCGTGTTCATGTGTTCAGAAGCTGGAGATGCCACCTTTCTTGTAGATAAAGGCAGGTCAGCACATTTATATATGTGTGTGTTTGGATCAATAAGAATATCAGGGCACTCCTTTTTATTCTAGTTTTTCAACAGCAGTAACAGAGAAACCTCCAATAAAACAGAGCCTTTGCTTGCTAGGCCAGCAACACTGCTCCTGGAAGCATGACTAGCCTGAAGAGAGGAAGGAAGTTGCTCCTAGAAGCAACAGAAGCGAGATGAGTGAAGAGATGAGTCTTCTACGATCCAGAAAATGCCCCTAGGTAGCCCTGATTTTAAGGAATTAATCATTGGTAAGCTGGTACACGTGTTGAGTGAGGCAAAAGAGTTGGAGAGGGAACCTGCTGGCATAAATGTGTTAGTGGTAGAAAGTTGCAGTGGGAAAACTGTGTGGTACAGGAGGAGGCAATGACTGCGGGCACTCCAAAGGAGCACACAAAGGCTGCACTGTGGGAAGGAGCAGCAAGCCCACCTGCACAAGTTCCACTCTTGCGTGCTTCTCATTTTCTGTGCCTGTAGCTGCCTTTTATGACACAGGTATGAATCACTCGTTTTGGGCACTGGCACCCACGGTGGCGTTCCAAAATCTTGTTTGTGAGAAACAGCCTTCCTGGGCTCTGTGTTCTAACTTTACACCCCACCTGCAGTAAATGTTGCTAAACCAGGCCTCCTGCTAAGGAGCAGAGACTACAGACAGGTAGCCAACAAGTTTTGCAGGTGGCTCCCAGATCAGCCTTGGCGCCGTATTGCCCGTGTTTCATCTCACCATTCAGCATAACTTCCTTTTCAGTTTTCCTCTTGCCTGAAAAATATTTAAGGGACTTTTTATCTTGAGGCAGGTTGAACGCTATAATATCATTTCTGTTCATGGACCAGTGAGCACTCCAGCTTGTCAGTATTCAAATTACTATCAAACTGTTTAGTACCTGTCTAATTAAAACAGAACTCGCTTGCTGATCTCTTCATGCTCAAGCAAATGAAATCCTAATAGGAAAAGTGATATATCACTTAGATCAAAAGAAAATGAATAACTATAACATAACCACCTCTTTTCTACTTTTTTTTTTCTTTTTCTTGAGGTGGGGGAGGAGAATGGCAGGCAAGTCCTGTTTTCAGATAAAAACATATGTTCTGTCGCAACCTTCTCATTGATTCCCTGTACTAGAAAAATCCCTGTGTTTTACTGTAGTGAGATGGAAATTTCCATAGCTAAAGAGAAGTATAATTCCAGGGATGGAGCATGGGGAGGGGAACAGGAGAAGGAAAATAGAGGGAAGAGAGCATCCTGGGGAAAGGGAACATACCCCTAGAATGTTTTGAGCTGAATGTGGAGCTTTTGCAATTGCTTTGTTGACTAAAGGAGGGCTGGTGCTCAGTGCAAGTATCCAGTCCTTTTGTTTGGTTCCATGAAATTGTTCAAGTGTCCTAGGGGAAGGGGCTGTCACAGTCTGTCTGACACTCTTGGGTTATTGATAAAAATAGAAAAGAGAATATCTCCTTGTTTCCAGTCTATTTGCATAGTTCTTCCTAGAGCAGAATGGTCTGTTCTTCTTCTGCCGACAAAGGCACCACTTGTCTTGGGGTATTGACTTGTTCTATGAGGCCTTCAATTCTTTTCCCTTCTTTTTACTCTTTTTTTTTTTTTTTTTTTTTTTTTCCCTTTCCCTGACCCTTCCTCTCACTGAGCTGTAGCACACTTGCCTCTGGCTAGGAATATTAATGAGCATTTCTTTTCAAGAGCTTATGCAGATTCCACTCTGTGAATCAGCTGGCAAGAGGTGCTGTCCAAGTAACTTACCCAGAGTGGTGCCCAGGGGCAGAGCCTACGAGTGCATGGCATGTCTCATTCCCAGCCTGAGAATAAAAGGTCAGAGAGTTGACTTTCAGTGTGGGGTGCCTTGTATGGCATGGATGGCTCAGAGAGAGCCCTTCATACAAGAAAGGTTATTTAAATAACTCTAATGGCTCTGAAAAATGTAAATTCGCAATGAGATGGGGAGCTGAGTGGCTCAGGTGGTTCATTATTAACTGTAGGAGCCTTTTTCTTTTGTTGGTTCAGATCTGCTCCAAGTCAGAAAAGACACAGAACATTAAAAGTGTCTGAGTAGGGTTCACTAGCAGGCACGAAACTAATTTAGCTGGTTAAATGAGAGTGCATTTTCCAGTAGAAGACTCTTGACCACGTTGTGCACTTCCATTGGAGACAGGCAGTCTTGGGCAATGAAAATTTAAAAGTCCTGAACAGACTGGCTCACAGAAGTGGAGCACTCCTGTCCCCTGGAACAGATGGGCCATTTGAGATGAGTGTTCTGAGTGACAGCATAGAGAAACGCACACTGCTTTGTATTTACATCCAAATTGCTCTCTAGTGACATAAATCCACGTTTAGGTCCTCCTCGGGATCCTCCTGTGATCCTGGCCTTGGGAGGTGGTGGCTCACAGCATTGGTCTTTATGTCAGAGGTCTTTTCTCAGGCAGTGGATTCTGCCCACCACTCCCAGCCGTGGCACTGGCTTTGCATCTTTCAGCTTCTGGTTGGCACAAAAAGTCTGAAAGAGCAGGTACCTAATAACATTCTGGGAACTCTTCTATAAACTTGGGCTAAATCTGGTGCTGAGTGATGGTGCAGTTTAAACTGCCTCTGGTAATCCTTCTCACTGGGGTTCTCATCCTTGGGAGGAGGAGTTCGCATGACCTGACTGCAGAAGATGGGGGATATTTTGCCTTCAGGAGTCCAAACCAAGCATGGGCTGAGTTTAACCATTGTGACTTGCTTTACCTAAAAAATAGAGAAAAGAAAATTGCTAAAATCAGTGTTCTTGAAGGATTTATATGGTTCCTTCCATCTCGTGTCCTGGACAGGATGATGACAAAAAGGGTCACTGTCTTTGTTTGGTGTTTTTAGCTGTTGGTCCCGCTGAAAATGGAAACCCAGATATTTTTATACAGGGTTAAGTTTCCAGAAATTTCCACTAATGTGTCACTTCAAGCCCTACACTGAAGTCAGCAAAAATCAAACTCCTGGTGTTCAATGTGTTAATTTTCCCAACTCACAAGCTTAAAAAATGGTATTATTTGGAAGGGAGAAAAGAGAACTCCATAAAATCCTTGTAGCCCAGTTCTGGAAGCAATTGTCATCCTTTTGGGTGACCACTCCCCAAGCACATTCACACAAAATTACTTGACATAAAGCTTTTTGTGCTTTTACAGTTAGCAGATTTTCTTCACTTCATGGCACGAGTTTCCTGTTAGCAGAAATGCTTCGTTGCTTCTCTCTGCTATTTCTCCATCACTCGATGAGCTGGCAGCGCAGAGTTCTTCTGATTTTGGGAGCCTTTGCTCTGGAGTTCTTTCCTGAGCTTTGTGGTTGCACTGGGCTTGGCTGCTTCTCCCACCTACTCTCAGCAATGGCTTTAGAGTCGGATTCTAGGCACACATGGACACCAAACTATGCTAGGATGAGCATGTGAATGGCTGTCTTTGTTCTTCCTTTTCCTTATAGAGTGGTCCGTAGCATGTTACTTATATTATCTTCTGTTTCTGCGTTTCTAAAATGGGGAGAAGTTTACTCTGCACAGGACGTCAGAGTGCTTTGCTAGAATTTTCAATTGCTGCCCTCAATTCCAGAAATTAGAAAACTATTATTACCTTCACTATTTCAATAAACTTCACCAACTACTGAGCAGACACTGCTTTTGAAATCTTAAATATTCAATCTTTCAAAATATTAACAATCTCGTGTGGAGGATAAGGTTTTAAAATGTGTTTAGTGTTGGTTTAATGTTTTATTCTTCTTTTGTGGGAGCAAAGTGAAGATAACATAAAGAACTGATTACACGAAGGAAAAAGAGTTCTTGGATTACAGCTGTAGCAGAAGATACAGCAAAAAATGTAAGCAAAGTGACTAAGAACATGATAGGAGTTCAGTGCAGCATGTAACTGTAGATGTCTACGGGAGAGGTGGAGATTAAAACACCAGTAGTTAGAATAGAGAAGAAATATTCTTAAGGTAACTAGCCCTATTCACTGCTGATTTTGTTCTTGTTGTACTTGAAAACTTTAATCTTTCTTCACTGTCTTCAAGACATAGTTCTCTAAGGAAAAGTTTCTTTGCTTCTGCCTCGGATTCTCAGTTACTCATTGTGGGGCACCCAGAGCATCTCGACTGAAAGGCACTTTTGGAGGTGTTACAGATTTTATCTGTCAGCATAACATACCAGAATGGAATTGCTCTAAAAATATTTCTTAGCGTGACATAAATTTGCTGCACTCTAAACGTGACACTTGGGTCTCTAAAGTTATTGTTACTTTGTTCCATTTTGCTGAAAAGCAGTACCGGGAAAACTGATCACTGTGATGTCTGGTAACATTTAGGGCTTGTGTTTTAGCTTGATGCACACCTCATGCCAATTCATGTCAGTTGAATCACACAAGTTGGAGATGGGAAGCACCTATTAGATAATGGCAGGGCGTGACTGTTCCCCCAGTGATTCTCAGGTGCTTTGTCTCATCTAGTTTTAAATTACTCTCAGTTGAGGTGTCTGTGGGGAGGCTATTCCACAGCCTAATGTATCCTGCCATTAAGAAATATTTCCTCCTATTCAGACTAAACTTTTCTTTTGCTCATTTTTATCATATTACTTCACCCCTTGTTGTTGCTAAACTATTGTCATTCCTCTCTTGAGTTTGCTCTTTTCAGACTTCAGTCCATAAATAAACATTTCCATCCTTGTTTATTACATGTCCATATCCCCACTTACATTTCTTTCCTTTTGTGTCATCTCATAATTCAGACTCTCCTCTGCCCGATGTCAGGCCCCCCAAACTGAAACGGTTTTTGTAGGAGCAAAGTCCTCAGTCCTCAGACTGGAATTCTGAACCAGTCATCTCTGCAATTAAAAAGAGACTGTGGTCAGCCCCTGAGGTGGCAGTTAAAGCTGAACAGCAGGTTAGGGCTAATTTTTATTAATCTTCTCTTTTATGTTTTTGTTAATGAAGGATAAATGTTTGTGAGTCACATTTCTTAGTTCCTCAGATCTCAGGGAAGATTAGTACTTAGCCAACTTTAAAGAAAAAAATCTAGGATGAAATGGGAGTAATAGCTGTTTTTTCCAGCTTTTCTCCTCGTAAGGAGTGTTGTTTTGTCCTATTTTCTTTCTTTGCATTTAACTGAAGTTGCTAATGTTGAGGACACAGTCACAGTGCATTTGCAGTCTCCCATCAGCATGTTTTTGCCTTTTTGTCCTCTAACCAAACCTTGGAAATGGTCTGGAAAAGTGTGTTTATTGCAAGATGTGACTACTGGTGTTGAAAGCTTGCAGTTTACCTGATGAAAGGAGAGCAATGATTGCTCGTTTATTTAAATGTCTATCTGAATGCAGGTACCTTTCCATGCATCTTCAGAAACAAATAAAGTGCTTTGTTCATTCCTGAGGTTAGTTTAGGAAGTTTGTTCTGTGACTCTCAACAATAGCAACTTCAGCTAAATGCAAAACTAATCAAGAACAGGAGGAACTCCAATTAAGTGAATGAGCTCTGGGTAAATATCTCCACTTCTAGTCTGTGTCCTAATCATAAAGCCATCTCCGTGCCCTGTAGATTTGTTCGTTGCTAGTTGCTGTGTTTCAAAATTAAAGGGTCTTAAATTATGTTCATTGGCCTGGTTGTGGATTCAGGCAGGTGTGACTGTGTGCAGTGTTGTTGCCTTCAATAATGTAGTGTTAAATGGAGAGAGAATCTACTTCACTGCCTGCTCTTGGTTTGCACTTCACGTACTCCGTGTGCTGTGTGGAGGCTGGATCTAAATTCTGCATCAAGACCCCCTTGTTCCTTCAGCACCCTGGGGAATCCTGTGATAAAATGGGAATTCTGTGGCAGCTACAAATAGATTCAGGTTCAGTTCCTTTGTACTGAATTAAATATGTACATGAATAATACAATTGGTACGGTAAACCTTGTAGTTTACATTATAAAATGCAATTTAAAAAATGTGTTCCCAACAATTTCAACATGTCACAAAACTTTTTTTGATAATGTATGTCTGCACTGCCAAACCTTTCAACAGAAAAAAATAAAATACACTTTAGTTTCATTATATCCAATATGAGAGATAATTTCACTCCTGGACACTTGACACTTGTTATGGAATCAAGCACAGAATGGTTTGGGTGGGAATGGACTTTAAAGACCATCTCATTCCAACCCCCTGCCATGGGCAGGGACACTTCCACTATCCCAGGTTGCTCAGAGCCCCATCCAGCCTGGCCTTGGACACTGCCAGGGCTGGGGCAGCCACAGCTTCTCTGGGAAATCTGTGCCAGGGCCTCACCACCCTCACAGGGAACAATTTCTTCCCAATGTCCCATCTAACCCTCCTCTCAGTCAGAGTGCAGCCATTCCCCCTGTCCCGTCCCTCCATCCCCTGTCAATAGTCTCTCTCCATCTCTCCTGTAGCTCCCTTCAGGCACTGCAAGGCCACAGTGAGGTCACCCCAAAGCCTTCCCTTCCCCAGGCTGAACAATCCCAGCTCTCCCAGCCTTTCCTCCCAGCAGAGCTGCTCCATCCCTCTGAGCACCTCGGTGTCCCTGCTCGGGCCTGGCTCCAGCAGCTCCATGTCCTTCCTGTGCTGGGCCCCAGGGCTGGACGCAGCACTGCAGGGGGGTCTCAGCAGAGGGGCAGAGGGGCAGAATCCCCCCCTCCCCTGCTGCCCACGGGGTTTGGATGCAGCCCAGCACACGGGGGGTTCTGGCTCCCAGCGCACACGGCCGGGGCACGTCCAGCTCTCACCCACCAGCACCCCCAGGTCCTTCTGCCAGGGCTGCTCCATCTGCTCATCCCCAGCCTGGATTGTTGCCAGGGGTTGCCCCAGAGCAGGTGCAGCACCTGCACTTGGTTTTGCTAAACTTCCTGCAGTTCCCACGGGCCCAATTTTCGAGTTTGTCCACGTCCCTCTGCGTGGCATCCACTCTCACCCTCTTCTGTTTGCTTTAGGCCAAAAGCCACTTTTCTGGAGCTGTGTGAATTGATAAACCCTAAATGTTCCCACTGCAACTTCAGATCCTGGATCTTGAATCAACAGTTTTCCCGTTGTTCTCCAAGGTGAGAATAGTTGCTGCTGACACTTCAATATCAATATTTCCCTTTCAGAACTAACATTGCCTGCGTGTTGCAATTCTTTCAGAGGTTGTCCATGCAGTGCAACACTGTATAATAGGCGATCCCATACAGACCCCAGATTGGACTAGACCTTGATCCTGGGAGTGACCCATGCATAAAGTCATCTCCAAGAGAAAGTTTCTGTGGAAAAGTGAAGCAAGGAGAAACAGTGATTTGTTCACAAGTGCAGCAGCAGAGTTGTCTGTGCAGAGCTGGTGGTTTTAATGGCTTTCAAAGTGCTGTAGAGTGACACATCCACTCTTAGATGGTTGTTACCCCCTTTCTTTTTAAGAATAGGTGGTGTATTTCACAGTTGCTTCCTTAGGGATAATTCTAGAACATGTTTTGCAATGCAAATTGCAAAATACGTAGGAATATTCTGAAAAGTTATCAAAGTATCTCAGTCTATTTCCTGGTGGAACAGATACTTAATATCTACTGAACCTAGCAGGTGGCCATGTAATTAATGAAATCTTTGCAGGACTTCATAATGGGGTCTATCATTTTCTTTCTGGTTAATAAGAAAATGACTGGGCTTACAAAAAATTTCAGCTGGAGATCTCTGGAGCTGAAAGCACAATTTTAAGTCCTCCTTTAATGTGAGCATAAGCTCCAATGAAACTCAAAAGCAGAACATGTCAGTCCCAGCAATACAGTGTTTTCCCTTGATCTTTTATAACATGAGACCAATGTTATTCTGGTTTTAATTAATTATGGCAGGGCAAATTATCCATTTAGTTTTTATTGTTCTATGTTTTCTACTGTCTTGGAGTGTTAGGAGACTTGGTCAGGTCAGATCCCATTGCTCATCCTTCTTAATGTGAATAGTTTTTATGTTGGATGTGGTCCTCATGTAATTAGTTTCTTTTTTTATATTGTAATTTTAAATTTATCCTTAGTAATTAGATTTAAATTTAGGTAATGAATACAGATAGAGTTAAGCTTGGTACCCTCAAACAGAAGCAGGGAAGGGAATATTGTTTGGGATCTATATCAGGGTATGTGGATCACATGGCTGGGGTCCTACCCTGCTGTTGCCACTAGCCACTGGTTCTGTACATATAATTAGTTTAAGCAGCAGAAATCTTTATTACTGGGGCAAATCCATCCCTTGCCTCAGTGGGTGGAACTTGCTATGATTTCAGCCTGAATGCCCATGTGGATGCCTTTTACTCCATGGGGAGGGAGTCCTGGCCCAGAGTTTCAAAAGTGGGTGTTTAACAGAGCCTTGTAAAACACTTTTACACTCGTTTCCTAGCATAAAAGATGACGGTAGGCAATGGTACTGGCAGGCCTTGCTCACACAGATGCTATTGGTAGTTTAGACAAACAGTAACACCTAGGATGCCAGATGTTGTGATTCATCCCTGGTGCTTGCCAAACTGTAATTCACATTACATTAGGGGCTACTGGTTATTTATTTTTCAGCCCACTAGAAGTTTAATTGACTATTTCTCCACCTCTTTTCCCCTTTTACCTCCACTCTTTCTACTTCTCATTTACTTTTCTTCCGCCTGCATTAATATTAATTTTGGCCTGAAGCACGGAGAAATCCCATCAGCCACCCAGGGATCAGGTACCCTAGGCCAGAGCATCCTACTTTTACTTAACGCTAAGTGATGGTATCCAAATAATTTCCCATTTTCCTTTTGAGAGGTGGGTGAGGGGAGAAGATGAAAACCTTTGCCAAGAAGCTCTCTGTGGTGGATACTAAAATAAGTCAGGTAGCAGATGTCCAACCCAAACTTCGGTGGGTAATTAGCTGATTCAATATCCAAAAGAAGCAGGCAATTGTTGTGATTTGTGAATCCTCTGCCAGGGCAGATAGTTTACAGCTTGCAGATATTTCTCTAATGAGGGAGGATATCGTGAGCTCTGAGCAGTAAAACACTGTTTTCTTAGTATTCAAAAAGAATGGCTGTTTTTTTTTCTTTAGGGATGTTCTTGGCATAGACTGTTCTTGTTCTTTTCTTTGTTATTTCTTGGAAGTCTTCTGAAAACTATTGATGCAGTATGCAAATTCAATGCAGGAAATGTAACGTTATATAAGTGTAATTATCCTTTTATTCAAAGGCGTTTTTATTTGTCCCTGCATATTTTAGTCCTTAAAAAAAAAAAAGAAAAGAAAGAAAAGTTTAAACAAAATTGTATACATTTTCAAAAGGAAAAAAAGTCAGAGGAAGATGCTATAAAGATCAGACTGTAAAAAGAAATGGAGGAATTAGAGAAACACTAATAAAACAAAAAATATGGATATCACTGGAAAGGCACAGAATGGGATCATTTCAGGAAGAAAAAAGTATGCCTGGCTGTTGCCATTCTGGGAGAACTAAACACGGAAAGAAGAGAATGGAAAATAAGAGCAAAGCTGTAAAGCCACCTCTCTTCTCTCCTCCCTTCTTTTCAGTGTCATTTCACAAGGAGCAGGGGAAAGTGAGGGGAAGGGGGCCAGGAATCCTAGCAACCAAAATACTACGGATGCAAACACCTTAAAAATGTGCAACTGCCAGCAAAAGTTTTCAGAGGGGTCGGCTCACTCCTCCTGTTCCTGGACAGAGCAGTGTGTGCTCACAACAGCACTGGGACCCTTTCTTTCACTTCTTAAGGTGAAAAGTGATTTTTTTTCATGTTTGCAATATTTTAATATACAAAGATGCCTATGGAATGTTGGGGAATGAAGAAAAAAAACCTGTTGGTTGGATGTAGTTAGTTTGAAGAAACAGTTGGAGCAGAGCAGGAGAGAGGGAAACAGCATTTTGTACAAGTCATTATTGTTTGTATTCTTTTTTATACTATATCAGAATTTCCTTTCCTTTCTAAAATCTGTCTATTTTCTTCCACTTCCCTGTTCTTTCCTCTTCTTCTTTTTTTTTTTTCTGTGAATCTCTCCCTGTTGTTTTGTTTGAATACAAAAGTCACCATAACTTCACTGAAGTCGATGGACTTTCTCTGGTGTAAGAGACCAAAAATCCTTTTCTCTTCATTGCCTTTGCAGTTTGCCCCATTTTTTGCTGTCTGTCCCACACATGACATTCCCTACTGAACTACTTCTTCCTTCTTGTTTTTTTTCATTGTTTCTCTTTTTTTTGTCTCAGCACTTTCCAGTTAACATCTGTCCTTCACTGCCAACACAACTGACAGGAGGAATATTTTATGGCAGAACCCAAAACTGGCCCAGCAAGAAGCCCACAAATGAAATTGTCACCACCACAAGTCCCAGTGACAGTGAGTGCCGATTATCCAGTGGTGGGCTTGGAGGGAAAAATATTGAGCCATAACTCACCACTCCATCGCAACTCGATGTATTTGGCCCCTAAAATTTCTTTACCAGGGTCAGTATTTTAGGAAAGGAGCAATAACACGTTGCTGCCTGTAACTGTGCAGAAGAAGCTGAGCTGTACATGCAGTGGAAATGGACACTGTAATTGTGGCTTACTTAGAGCAGGGCTCCAACTGCACTCACACAAATGAAGCAAAGGTAGAAGATTTACATGCAAATCATTCCAGTTCAGTGTGAATGTTGATTCACTGAGGCTAATAATAGTTCAGCTGATTGTAACAAAGAATAATGGAAGAAATGTCTCCTGGAAGGATAAAATTGAAATCTGCTCTAAGCCTTGTAAGGTCATGTAAACAGTGTTTGTCATATTGCTAAGCCTCTCACACAATCTTTCAATCTGAATCCTTAAATTCCTTCTAGAACCCTGTTTCACTCATAACAATGCTTTTATATTCTCTAATTACATGAAACTACTTCAGGCATGACACAAATTAATTCACATATTTAATGCATATTTTTACCTGGCATAAGATAAGTTATTAAGAGTATGGTATAGTAGTATTTTATTACCTTTGACAGGATGAATGATCCAATGAAAAGGAAGAATAGTCTTAGCTGAAATAGTCTACTGCCCTCCAGACTATCACAAACAAAAATCTATCAAAAGCTAATTTCAGGAAAGTTGCATTCAAGAACAAAGTGATGGTATGGTTAGAAGCTGTCTGTTCTCATGTTCCTGCTCCCAATGAGAAAAGATCTATATGTCACTCAGGGAAGTCTGAAAAATTACTGCCTTTTCCTAAACCAACAGTAAAGTGATAATATTACAGAAAAGAAGTGTTTTGGACAACGTCAAAGTCTAACAGGACTAAGGAGAAGGAGGCAGACTGAAAGCAGGTGGAACTCAGGTGTGGGTTTAGACTCAGCCATAGCTTTGTCTTGTAACGTGCTCATTGATAAAAGTCTCTGCTTTGCTTTTATTTTCTAATCTGGATGGCTGAGAAAGAGAAGTTGTAAATTAGTTGCAGCACAATTGACACCTGGAAGGCACAATGCCTCCCAAATTGGTTAGGTTGCTGGGAACTGTGAAATACTTGCAGCTTTTGATTCAGCCCTGGATTTTGCAAAACAACTTTGAGAAAACAAATGTAAAATTTTGGGTCCCTTTTTGACTTTCAGAATGCGGAAATAAAGATCTGAGTCACTACAGATATGCAGAATTAGGGGTTCTAAAAAACGGTGAGAAAAAGAATTATTGAGGGGCTTTTGTGTTATTTTTCTTCAAGAGTGAACCTTCTACGTTGAAAATAGATTTCAAACTCTGATCCACTATGACATCCTGAAGGGATCAGCAGGATAGTGTTGCTCAAGAGCAAGCAGCAGAGACCATGCCAGTTTTGTACTGGGGGGAGCTGAGAAGAAAAAGGGGAGTGGAGCCGGAGTCAATAAACCTCTGCTGACAAACTTTGCCAGCACAATCCGAGGCTGGAACAGCGACACTGGGAAAGAGCTCCCTGCTCCTCTGGCCTACCTGTGGAGAAAGAAGTGCATTTTCCAGGTTTTTGGCTCCCTGGTCATCATTCCCCTCCAAATATGTATCAAAAAGCAAGGCAAAACTGTGCAAATATAATTTACATTGGATTTACATCCAAGAATGGATTTTATCCATTAAATTACCCGTGTATCCATAATCAAGCCTTAGCATGGTTTCTAAAGCACTGACCATCTTCCTCATGTAGATCAAATCTTCAAAGCTGTGGTGCAGCTGATAGATATTTCCATGTACACAGTTGTTAGGAGCATGATTGCTGCTTGGATACACTGTTTGCATTTTCCAGTGCCATGTGCAGGATTTACAAAGCCCAGACTATCTCATGTATAGCCAAAGTCCAAATAAACTTAGCTTTCTCTGTTCCTGAAGAAGAAACTTTGACAATAGAAGAAACAATTGCTTAGAAACAGTATACACTTTCTAAAAGATGTGCTGGCCTACGAAAGAATATATTTTTAAAGTTTATACTGTTTTTACAATGCTTTTGATATTTTATGCAAGCTGTCATCTAATGGAAATAATGACCTCAGGGACATGTGTTTATCTTGGGTTTAGCCCACTTAAAATACATTTAGCCTTTAATTTTTCCTTAGGCCAAAACCACATCAAATGGGCTAAAGATGGAATAAACACACACATACACACACTCCTGAGGTCATTATCACTTCATTGTAGTTTTGCAGAAGAAAAGGAAAACAAAAGCTCTCTCTTTGTGTTGCTTTTGGGACTCAGCATGCCCAAGTGATGGTGTATACACTATTTTATAAATGTTTTGTTTTTAGGGATGTGCTTTGCTCCTTTTTTTTTTTTTTTTTTTTTTACCCCTGCCCATTATTAATTGTAAACTATTTTCTGTTAATACTTTAAAACATTGAGAAGCTGGAGTTGTAGAAATTGGAGCTGTAGTTGCCAGAGTGCAGTATTAGCAACTGGCATTCTCCACCAAGAGAGTCACAGATGGAAACGTTTTAAGAAGAAAAAGGGTTAGCATTGAGAATCTGCTCCTTTTAAGAGCTCAGTCCTGGAATACTGGATCAGTAGGTCATAGATGGGGTTTTGTTTGTGAACAAGTAAATCAACTCTGAACCCCAATGCTACAAGGGAGCTACTGACCAGTACAATATATACAGATCAGTGCTCCAGGAAATGGTAGTGGCAAACAAACTTTGCCAACTTACTCTGGAAAGGCTTACTTTTTTGGTTGAACCCTATTTTTAACACGAATATCATAGCTGACTTCTGTCATGTTCTGACATAGTCACTGTGGACTACAAGTGATAAAATTGTAGTCATCTTTTCAAAAGCTTTAGTTTGCTTCCTAACCTTTAGTTAGGAAAGGGGGAGGAAAAGATTTCTCTGAAGCATTCAACTTAAAAAACAAAATGCCAAGTACTTCTTCTGTTGACATCATTGGCAATTTTAAGAATGTATTTAATACAGTGAGGATTTCATCCTAAACCCAAATGGTACTTGGACTCAATAATGTAAAATAGAAGCTTTTGGAAAGTTTCAGATTTTGTGTCTGCAAAGCCACCCAGAACAAGCTGAACTTCAGCATACTTCAGTGGAAATGAATTTCAAAAGTTCTGGGCTTATACGCATATTCTGGGTAAATCGTATGTTGAAGTGATTTCTTTGTTTTGTTTTGGATGTTTAAACATGGAAATAACATGGTTTGAACTGTGAGCAGAGAAGATGACCCTGGCAGATGCGCTTATAAGGGAAAGGAAGTGTTTTGTGTGTGTGTGTGTGTGTGTGTGAAAGGGAGCTGTTGGCACTCCTGGTTAAGGATACCCAGACTGAGGGTATCCAAAACTCTGTGCTGAACAGGTCAGTAAGTTACTGATTCACAAAAAGGTCTGCCAAGGGACCAGCAGCTGCAGGGAGGTGGGGACATCACTCCAGGAAGAGCCCGGGAGCAGCACAGAGTGCTGAGACCGGAGTCACTGCAAAACTGCACCTCCTGTAATCCCAGTGGCTTTGATGAAACACACATAGCAGCAGCAAATTTCAGCAAATTAAGCAGCTGGTTTCTCTTACTGGTACCTGCTTAATAAGAGAAGGTAGTCAGAGGGGCAAGGAGTTACTAATAGAGGTGACTCAAACAGCTGTCTCTCACTGTCCGTAAAAATACTTCTAATGCCCACCCCTCGTTGCCAGCCCTACTTCCATGTGAAATCTTCATCTTCATCATAGGGATGCTGGCAACAGGCAATGTATGATCTGTGGGGCACAGGCAGCAAAGGCTGTGTGCAGTACAGTGCTTTCCTTGGAGGGAGAGACCTCCCAGCAGACTTTTCTCTTTCAAAAATCAGGCAACATCTACTTTTGTAATGGGTTTATATGCAAGGTTTTGGTTGTGTTGCAAACCCACAGTGCTGGTATCACGATTTTACTGTTAGAAGAGCTTCAAAAACAAGTAATATTTGAGAGATTGCACCCTTTGAAAAGCACCATACCTTGGCATGCAGCAGAGCAAACAACACCTTACACCAGGCTCCCACTGCCCCCAGAAGGGTGGCAAATGTGAAAGAAACTGGTGTGTCTGAGTGGAAACAAACAAAAGCATGAAACCTCCTACCCTTTCTTCCCCCAAAAGTCACGGAATTGTGGGAATGACTGTTTCGCTTGGTGCCTCTTTGGGGCAGCTCCTTCCCCTGAGGGCACCCCCTGCTCCCCACCTGAGGCTGCTCTCCAACCCTCTGCTTTCTGCCCCTTGCTTGACCGTGGGGCTTGATATCCACCTCCTTCCTCCTTGTCCGGGTTTGGAGTGGGCAAGAGGAGGGCAGTGGCCGGGCAGGGGGAACATTTCCTCCCGGAGGACAGGAGGAGGGAGCCAGGGAGGGGAACTGGGGACTCGGCCTGCAGAGCGGATTGGAGCTGTGGGAGGGTTTGAAAATGTCTTTACACGTTGGACTCATTTTCATTTCCAAAATTCAGTGTTTCTGGCAGCACTTATTTTTAGTTTGAAGTTCTATTTAACAGTTTTCAAGATTGGGCAGCGTAGTAATTTAGCAGCCCTTATGTGAAGGAAAGAAGGCTGCAGCTTCTGCACCACTTTTAATATTTGTTTACCATTTCAATTTTGTAGCACGCCGACATTTAAATGTTCTGTTTGCTGTCATTTTGACACCTTCCCTTTATTTGCGTATTTTTAATCTGTGAAAGCATAAAACTCAGTGCTTGCTATTTAGAATCTGGGGATTAGAGCTCACTTTTCGTTGGGAGTGGGCTTGGGTGCACCTGAAACATGGGTACAAAACTAGGCTGGACATAACTGGAGAGTGTACCTTCCAGAGAGGTGATAAATCAGTATTTTCTTCCTTCTAGCTCAAATACATATCGAGAACTTTTCCTCTAGCACTTTAAGTTTCTCTGGTCTAAAAGAGAAAGGCAAGTAAAAATTTTTGTTATGCTGTAATAATTAAAGGCTTTCCAAGAAGCTACGTAAGTAGATAAACAGTTTTGTTCTAAAATGATTGCCTTGGATTTGAGAACTCATCTTTCTTGTCTCAACTCAGATGCAATATTTACACAGAACCAAATAATATTTTCACAACAAAATATGAAGCCACATATCAATACAGTTGTGAATCTCAACCCAAATTGTTAAAAGTATTTACAAGCTATAGATCCTGGCATGGTTTTGGTTACACAGTTCCAAGTGAGACCAGGTAACCTTCAGAAGCGTAAAAGTGTTTTCTTCCTGATTTTTTAAAAATAAAAATTCAAAGTAAAATTCCAGAGTATGAGGTTCACTAAAAAAGGCATGCTGAAAAAAATATTTACACAGTTCCCTGGAATGATCTGAAAGAATTATGCAGAATTGTGTTTGTGAAAAACTAATGATAGGATCAAGAGGCTACCAGACATATTTCCCTACAGGTAGTGAAACACCCAGAAGATCATCTCTCTCATTATTTGTTTCATTTTTTTTTTCTTGACATATGTTTTTCTGTGGAAATCATTACTATGTTCTGGCTTTTCCTTGATTTCTGTGCTTTACAGCAGCTCACCTGTGGGCAATCTCTGCCTTCTCTCAAAGAGCAAATCCCCATCACGTTCAAGCATTGTTACAACCTACAGCCTCCATATGTGAACAAATGAGTAGGAAAGAACTGTGGTGTGGTCTGGCAGGATCATGCTACCTGATAATAGGCTTAGGTCTGTGCACATCCATTGTCTGGTATACAGGATTTCATCACAGCTGCAACATTGCCAGGCACAAAACCTAGTGTCACATCTTGCATGGAAGGTTGGTTAGCGACAAAGTTTGTGGTCTGTGGCCTTGAACTAAAAATATAATTTCCTCTTCTTCCCAGAGGAAGTCTCTCCTGGTGCACAGAAAAGAATGACCCTCTGTGAAAGGAAAATAAAAGTTACTTTAATTTTTATGATTTTATGAAAATTAATTTTATTGCTATATGGTTTTCCACAAGGCTATATCTTAACACGAAAATCAGCTGGCACCTTTGATTTTCTTTGGGAAAATGTTGCCAAAGATTCACCTGGGGATTTAGCTGTGTGGCCCGTGTAGAGTCAATAGGATCAGTATGGTTACCTCAGTTTGCTGCTTTGAAAATTTACCCTGTTGTATTTTAAACTGTGCTGTCTCATTACACAGAAATGGAGAGGATTTTTCTGATACCTTATTGAGATAGCAGACGTGGGGTTTTGTGTATTTTTGTTTTCAATGCATCTTCTTTTGATTAGCTGCCTATTTCTTGTTAAGCAATAATAGGAAAACATTTTTTCAGGGTTTTCTTTCAGCTCCAGTCTTCTCTGTGAAAGTACAAGAGGGAGAATTTTAAAGATCTGTCCTGTGAAACTGCTATCTCTTTGATTAACATTCAAAATTCTGATGCTTGTTTTATCAAATTAATGTAACTTTGAAGAAAGGAGAAAGGAAATACTGATTTGTAATAATAGATTTTAATTAGGATGAGTGTTTGAGTCTCAGGAGTCGGTCCCATGCACGTTTTCAGATCTCTCATCCTCCCAGTGTCAGAACTCTAATTACCACCCATACAGATCAACTTGTGTTTTGAAGATATCAGAAAATACATCATGAAAGATTCTTCTTTTTAATTGCATCCTTCTATCCCCTGCTCTATAGTTTCTATTGCCATCAATATGCCTCCACTGCTCTCTCTGTGTTTTTATTTCCTTTGTTATAGGTGAACCTGTCAGGTTGCATTTGGAACAGGATCTGTGCTTAAGCATCTCTCTGTTCTCCTTCAGCTTCTAGCAGAATTTACGTGGTTGGACAATTCCTGGCATGTAGGAGGCATTAGATCAGTACAATCCAGCCCCAGCAGCAACAGGGGCCATCCTGGGTGTGGGACTCACTGCAGGTTACCTGAACTCCTCAGATGTGGCTGCTCCCACTTTCCACAGCACCAGCCTGAACAGACAGCCCTCACCTCACCAGCTAATGCCAAAATCCTTGTCTCTTGGTCACCATGGTCAGTGCACCAAGAGGAGGGTAGGAAAGTAGGGGTGGTGGTCCCCAGTGAGGGAGCCTGGATGAAATCACCAAGGAACCATCATGGAACCAAGGGGTTCTACCCCAGATCACCGGGGCTGGGGTCTATCAGGAGTTTTTTCCTCCTATTGTGCAGGCATAGCTCTTGGAAGCACAGAACATGGGTCTCAGTTGCTTGAGGCATTAGCAGATATTTTGCATGCTGAATAAAAGCTCCGGGCAGTGGTGTGTTGGTGTCCCTCCCTCTCCTCCCTCTGCTGTTCAGGGATGCACTCAGCATCACAGTGCACCCTGAGACCTTTCCCCACTGAGCACAGAAATTTACTGTTGGCAGCTTTTGGTTCAGCTCTGAGTGAAGAGGCGTCTGGATCAACAAGAGGTTGAAATTTAACTAAACCCTTCACGTGAGAGAGCAGAAACATCCTGAAAATCCAGTTCAACTCTGAATACATGGTATCAGCCCCACTTTGCTGCCTCACTCTTGCACCATCACAGCCAGACTTGCGGTCTATCCTCAGTCCGTCACACAGGGTGAGCTGGCTTCAGATGTAGGCAGGCAAGTTCTTGAGAGATTTTTAGCACTGCATATAGTCCTGTAAAGTCCATCAGCTGACACTGCAGTGCCTGCACTCACTTGGTTACATTCCTCCTGCATCCCGGATCCATCGATAATGAGGCTCATTAGGTGGAGAGACTTGTTATTTAACAGCCTTCACCTGAGGTCCGAGAGCTGAGATGACAAGGGATGGGATCTGTCAGATGTTCACGTTGCCAGCCGTCATTAATTCCACAGTGGGGTGAGATGAATTGGGATAAAGTTCCCTGCTTCTCTTAGCAAGACTTTCAGCACACTCAGAAGGGTGAGCCTACGCTAAGCCACATTTATTTTCAGCAGAACAGGACAGAAAATTAACGATGCCGGATGAACTCTTAATTTCTTTTCAGAGGCAAATGAGGGTGTCTGAAAGAAGGAATATTATTGGCTTAATTGGATCCTTTCTGGGAGATGATCAGCAAAACGTGATGGCAACAAGGAGTACACTGCAGGATCCTGAATCCCAGAACAAGGCAGTGGCCACCTTCACCAACCCCCATCTGCAAGGGTTTAAATGACTACAGATTCAGTATTCCCAAATTTATTTCCTGTGTAGAAACCCTTAAAATATGGCTAACATCCATTTTGTGAAAGTCAGTCAGTCTTTCAGAAGTCTTAAATTTGGCCTGATAAAAGATAAAAAATTTTGTTAAGATATTAGCAACAAGGAAAACTCGAGTGCAGATTTTGTTTTTATTGCTTTAGTTTCAACAGTCACACAGAACAAAGATACAATTAAAATATCCTGAACTGTATTATTGATCAACTTGATAGGGAACAAGAAAGTGTGTGTTTAAGAGAAATCAAACAAGTTTTTACAATGTAAAATTTCATGATGAATATTTAGTTATTATCTATGTTTATGTCTTACGAAATGCAATTATAGGGGTTCAACTTTCAGCATGTTTTGTTGGGGGTTATTTTGCCTTTAAAAATTGCTGTTGGTGAAATAGTCATGCTGTAATTTCAATAACTAAAAATTTGGAGCCTTACTTCAGGCAGGTAAAGGTCTTTATTTCATAGTGTGTATCTATAACCTAACTAACACAAATTCACAGTTTGCAAAACCTCTTGGCAGTCTCCTTTCTACAGGGTTTTGAGTGAATATATATTTCTCAGATCCAGGGATCTAATGCTCCCTGAAATCAACAGGGCTGCCGCGGGCTTGGCTAAGCATTTGTCTGGCCCACAGGAAAGTCCTCAGAAAGAAAACTTCATCTGTCTTCTTCCAACATATGCTTTAATTTCCTCAGCTACGGCCACCTCATATTTACAATGCTTCCCACGTGTTTCACCTGGGAAGTTGCATTTCATGTTTTAGAGGCAAAGATTGGCTCTTAATTGCTGCACCATTTACCTGCTGTAATAAACTAGCAACCAGAAGCGGACCATTTCTCTATATTTAACTCCTCAGGTTGAAAACTGTGTTGGGGGAGATCATTTTTCAATGCAGAGAAAGTAAACTGGTATGGTTTTCTTGGATTATTTCTAAGAGTCCCTTAGAAGTCTTGAGAAGTGGTCTATTAAGATCTAATTTACTTGTAACATATTGAAATGTCGCAAATTTTTAATTTGCTGTGATTTTCTGACAACCTACATTTCCCGTGCCTTTAATGATATCACAGAACTGCCATGATAGTCAGGTGCCTCTTGATTCATACTGAATTTTCCTTTCTGTCTAGATTAATACAGTTATTGAAATATCTTTTTTTAAAATGGAGATTATTGGAGCCAACATTTGTTGGATTTTTTTTTAATGGAACCTTGGCTACCTGGACATCAGGATTGCACAGTTTTGGTGTTGTGGTAATGACAGAGATCCCAGCTGTCCTACCCAGCCCCAAGCAAGAAAACCACATGTTAACTTTTAAGTGCTTGCAACCCTTAAGGGTTCACTGTTTCCAGTGCTTCCTTTACAGTCTGCTAAAAAGATAGAGAAGTAGGGAAGGAAATTGTCCATTCAAGTAAATTAGCAACTGACTCCAACTGAAAGGTCAGAGTGAGTCAGGTAAAGTGCTGTTTTTCACAGAAAGAAAGAAGGATTTAAAAACCTTGTTCTAAGGGAAAAAGATTGTAGGGACAGGAAATGGCACAAGATGTGAATCTTGAGATAAGGTTGTAAGAGGAGATTTTTAAAAAAGGATAAAATGTCACAGGCAGAGAATAGCAATAAGGGTGTCTAATCTGCATTTTGGATTTGGCATGGTATAATCAATTTTATATTGGTTGGCAGGAGGAGTTCATATATTAATGTGTTCTGTTTTTTCATTTCAACTGATAACTAGAAATGGGCAGTGACCACATTGCTTTTCTTTAGAAATACATTTTTTTTAGCCTCCATATGTTCTAAACTGCATGATAGTAAAAGTGTAAAGATACTTCAACTTCTTACCATGTATTCCTATTCTGTAAGATTATCTAGGTATGATCTTCCTACTAGAGGAACTATGACAATATTCTCAATCCTTGGACTTTTGTCACTCTGTGTAATTACAAATTCTTATGAGACTGTCATTCAGATTTCCACATATCGTTTGCAAGTGGATGCATTTCAAGTGTATGGAACAATTCCATATTATACCAGCTTATCTGAAGCCTGCATTTGGCACAAAGAGGAATTATTCCATAGACTTCAGTGGACTTTCCATAATTTTTAGAGTGCTCATGAGGACTATGGAGAAATATAAAAAAATAAACACAAAAAATATGTATATATATATATATGCTTCTATATATAATTTTACACGTAATTCTGAGTTTCTACCTGAAGGATGTTGTACAGATTCCCTTATTTGTCTTCCCCATGGAAGCAGTTTTTCCTGACTAGGGTTATCCAAGTCACTTACTGAACTGAGAATGCAGAATTGTTCAATGTAAATATAAAATTTGGCAGCCTCTAAGGACAATGATCAATGTGCTCCTCCAGCCAGTGTGAAAGCAATGCACTTTAAAGTCTTGGTTTTAGAGGAAGTCAAAGGCTCTAGTTAGCAGAGAAATTTACATTCAGGAAATGTTAATGAAAATTCTCTAGATGCAAATTACAAGATGGACATTGAAACTGTTGATGGCACCTTACTGTCCATGCCAAACTTCATTTGGTTTTCTCTGTTTTCCAGGGAAATTGCTTCCCAACAGATTTGACTAGAGATTCATTAATATTACATTCTCAAATTTCATATTCTGAGCTGCTGTGCCAATATTATATTGTAAATAGCAGTGAAGAAATTAGGGATGGAGCACCTCTACTCCATGGGAAGGCTGAGAGGCCTGGAATTGTTCAGCCTGGGGAAGAGAAGGCTTTGAGGTGGCCTCATTGTGGCCTTGCAGTGCCTGAAGGGAGCTACAGGAGAGATGGAGAGAGACTATTGACAGGGGATGGAGTGACAGGACAGGGGGGAATGGCTGCACACTGACAGAGCGCAGGGCTAGATGGGATATTGGGAAGAAATTGTTCCCTGTGAGGGTGGTGAGGCCCTGGCACAGGTTTCCCAGAGAAGCTGTGGCTGCCCCATCCCTGGCAGTTTCCAATGCCGGGCTGGAGGGGGCTCTGAGCAACCTCGGATAGTGGAAGGTGTGCCTGCCCAGGGCAGGGGGTTGGAATGAGGTGATCTTTAAGGTCCCTCCCAACCCAGATCATTCTGAGATTCCATGACATGAACTGCACCAAGCACTTTAAAGGTTCCCAGCACAGTTTGTTCCTCCAGGGACAAATCTCTGATGCAGGAAGGAACCAGGAAAGTCAGAAAGGGCTGAAATGGAGAAAGGGAAGAATTTGAAATCTCTTGGAAAGGAGCAATGTCCTTATCAGGCTCAGGTTGTTGCTGAAGAAATAGAGGACTGAACTTGGAAGAAAAGGATAGTATATCCTCGCAGAGCTTCAGAACCCACATTTTCTGGCGAGGTTGCTCTGTTAGGTTTGTACATTGTAGCAAAATAAGCCATCATAGGTGCTATCATCAAGAAAGCAAAGGACTTGATGAGCCCTTGCATTGCTTTTCCCTTTATTGCGGTGTTTTCTGATTGCCTTGGTGGATTACGTCCTACAAGAGCTTTCAAATGTGGCACACACATTTCTACCCTTTCCAACAACAACTTCCTGGACAAACATACATTATTTTAATAGATGAAAGTATGAGGTCAAAGTCTTGAGTCTTTTGGCACGTTTCTGAAATCTTCAGTACATCTCCAGAAAGTTGATGTTTATGTCAAATTCCTGAAGTTAAGAGTTATGCTGAATGCCAGACTAAATTTAATAGCTATGATAAGGCAACACTGATGAATCATATAGTATTTTAGAAAGAAATGTGCTGCTCATACACACCGGACCAAATTCCATTCATTCTTTTCTTCTTCTGCTAGCAAAAAGCAAAAGCGTTATTTTTTTTTCTTATTTATTAATCCTCCTTTCAAAAGGGTTTTTCTGTCTTCCACAAATTTTCTTGGTCCTTTCACGTTTATCATCGACTGGAACAAAAATAGCCTTCTACATTTAACTTAAGGAGTCAAAAACAAGCATTAAGGTCAGCAGAATTATGGAAAATATGCACTTTCCCCTAATATGTTGTTAGTTTTTTCTGTTATCCGATTTAACTGTATTGATAGCACCCATTTATGGAGGTACTTGTTAAGTAAGAGGATATCCATAATTTTAGAGTCTTTCTAAGAGGCAGATTTGGGCTGTGTTTCAGATATAAGCATTTTTATCTCTGTTGCTTCAGAAACTGAAATGTACCATCCATTTCAGTTCATTGACTTCAAAGTCCTCTTATTGTAAGAAAACTTTATATTTCTTGGTGGGGTTTTTTTGTTGTGTTGGGACTTTTAGAGGAAGCCTGGGAGGTGGATGCTGTACAAAATCAGAGGTGGAGTGAAGAGCTCCTGGTAGTAATTGAAGTGAAACGCCTCAGCTTGGCTCTCGTTTTCATACAGTGTAAGATATCACACAGATGGTACTGGCCACTGGCCAAACTGGCTATTGCTCCAGTAACTCTGGCAGATGCTGACAGGGCATCCACAGGATGGTATTCTTTCAGTCTCTTTTTCTCTTTCACATTCCGTGCCTTTCTCCCCAGTTCAACTGCTTTTTGGCAGAGCACGTCCAATATAATTATTAATATTGCTTATGTCATGCCTAAACTTTTACTTTGATTAGGTGTTTCATATTTTGGAGGGTGTTATGTCTGTCCAGTGGCTTTACTTGGCAGATGCCACTGCCAAGAAGATGACTATATGTCACTTGTTACCCACAGACCACTTACTTTTTCAGAATACATCTGAAGGCCTTTGCTGAAACTCAGTTATGTAAGGAACAGTGAGATGCCAAGAGAGTGCCATGAAACTCCTGCAAAACTGGAGTTCAGTTTTATAAACAGTACTGTTTGACTTCCAGGCTTTTAAAGAACTTGTTTCTAGACATTTTTGGTGATTTCTGACTACGTTATACTCTTGCTTCCTAGACTAATTAGTAAAGATAATTTAGAGCTTTGGAAGTTAGTTTCTGTTTGGCAAAAAATTACCAACAAGTGACATGGAGTCAGTGTATTTTCTTAGCATAATTGCCATGTATTTCAAATGTAGGGAAGAGTCTGATCCTCTGAACAGAAGCAGCACATTCAGCTCACAGATGGTTTTCTTTTTGCCAATGCCTCAGGCTAGGCATCTTTCCCTTATCCTACCAGACCTATGCTGCCTATCTTGCCTTGCTTTCTCTCCAGAATCCATGCAGGCCATGTGAAAAAAACATTGTACTTGGTGATTGTTCACATAGCAGTGTTTGCAGCTTGGGAAACCCAATTAGATCTGCATTCCCTCCAATCCATGTGCTCATTCCCAACATCAAGGATTTACCTGCTTTTTGATTTACTTTCCTATTCAGATGGGCCTACAATTCCCTCTGCTGCCAAGCTGACCTCAAAGTGCAAAAATTGTTTTATATGAATATTCAGCCCCTTGAGAAAGAAAGGGGACAGTTGGCATATTCAAGAGCACTTGACATATTGCCAGTATTTTTGCCTGTGTGACTTTTTGACCTGTGAACCAACACAGCATTAGTTGTTTTGAAATAAAAACATCTCCATTCCAGAAAGCTTTTGGCATTGTATCTTGATTTTATTTATGGTTTTATACTAACTTGGACTGTTTCACTCTTGTAACTTGGGAATTAATTTGTTTGTTTCATTGTAAAATGTCTGAGATACTAGATAAGTGACAGATAAATATTATTATTATTATAGATCTTTGTGTATTTCTGAGTGCAAACTTGAACTGGTATTTGACAAAGAACGTTTTGTTCTACCCTTTCACACTGTTTGTTGGTATTCTCCATTTATAGAATTTTGTCAGACCAGTTAACTCCGTGTTATAATGCCTATATATGCTCAGCTCTCAAGTGCTCCCCCCAGACCAGGCAAAAAGATAAGTCAGAGCGCAAATTGGTGGAAATCTCAGGAAGTTTTCAGATTGGTTTTTGTCGGATTGAACATTAATTGCACCAGCAGGGCCTCCCCACCAAGCTGCTGAAGCTCGAGTGTCTCCAGTCAACATCACTTGTTCCCCTGTGGGGCCCCCATGGTGTAAGTGCCATCTTAGTCAGGGCATACACGGAAGAATTTTCAAATGGAGTGTCGTCAGAAGGCAGCAATTCCTGTATGGGTTTCATGGAAACCAGATGAACGAACCCCAAATCCAGCCTGGTTTTCACTTCCGTTGACTGGGAAAAGTTTTCAAGGCTGAATTTGCTAAAAATAGTGACACCTTACATTACCTGGAATTAATTCATGCTGTTCATTTTACTGGTAACCAGGGGAGAGATACAAGGAAGTTATTGCCCCTCTGTTGAACAATAATTCAGCGCAACTAGAAAATCTGTTATTTAGGAGATAATTTTAGTTTGCCGTTGAGGTTACAAGGCAATAAATGGCTCCTTGCTGTACCCTCAGAGTTTACCCAGCTCATTTATGAGGCTATTTATTGCCCAGTGTACTTAGAACCAAGCTAAATTATCACTACAGTATCAAATCTGCATTAAAAAACCCCAAACTCTTTTCATTCATCCTTTCCTTTATTTCTTTTATATCTCTTTCCTGACCAGATATAGCGAAAAGCTTACTTCCTCTGTATTGCTTTTTCAAATAGAATCAGAGCAAGTAATATTAAAAGGGCAAAACATTTTGCATGTTAATTGCTGATGGTTTTTATTAGTTCCTTGATTTTAATTGGTTAAAATTTTGTAGGGTTTTTTTTTTTCCTTGAGGGAAAATTGTGCTCTTGGTACAATCACTTTTGTTAAAAGGATAATTAATTACTCTAGTATGTAAAGTGAAGTGGTTCACTTACTCTGTTTTGGATCACAACCAACTTATAAAATCCTATTTATATGAAAATTGTCCAAACTTAAGATTCCCTTATGATAGTGGAAAATATTCTAACACTCCACATACCTTTGCTTTCTCTCGAGTCGGATAAACACTGGCACAGTGTACGCAGGGTTGGAGGTCCTTTGTAAATTGTACTGATGCTAAAAGTTTCTTGTATACTTCAAAAGACTTTTAAAATACTTTTTATACTCTGTGATACCACCTGATTGAAGTTGTGCAAGTGTTCTTTTGCTTTTGCTTGTATACCCCTTGTAGACCACAGTTTTATAATTTCAACTTCCCTGATATCCCTTCCTTGATATCCCACTGATTTGCTCCTTATTTAAATGCCTTTTATGAGGGCTGCCTGTCATATACCTAACAGAACCAACTGATATCCAAAATATAACCAGTTTTTACAGGTCTTGTAGACAACAGTCATGGAATAAAGTAGCAACTCTGTGAAAAATTCATAATGGGCCAGCTATCATTAGGCCTTAAGGCTTTATTTAGGAATATCCCAGACCTGAACTACTATTTCTGAAAGCAAAAGTGTTATGCTGGCTTTTATAAATTTTTTTTTTTGTAAACACTTTCAATTGGAAAAAAAATCCTCCTCCTAAATCAGTTCACATCTGTAGGTGATTTCAGCAGAGCTGCAGCTGAAGCCCAGCCACCTCAGAAACCTTCAACCTGTTTTAAAGCAGCTCTTAGTGGAGTTGGACAATGGTCTTGACTTTTGCAATATATCCCTGACACACAGTAAGTACCAGAAACTCATTTGTTAAGTTAGGTCCTTTTGCAAAGTAATTTAAAGTTATTTAAAGTAACATGCTATTTAAAATTACACTTCAGGTAGAAACCAGAGACAGGCACAGGCTTTCAGCTGCTTTCATGAAAAAAATAGAAGCTCTTTCCAAGGGGATGTGACAATGAGGTGCATCAGGAACACCTTCCCAGTTTCCAGATGCTGGTTATATTGACACTCATGATTACAGTTGTTTTCTGTTGGGCTCATTTCTTTAGGTAAGCCCACAGTGACTTGAATTTAGTAAATCTTTTTCTAGTCTGCAGACTATGACAAGTGCAATGTTAAACAGATGTGATTTAATTTTGAGCATCACTGATACTTTTGAGCCACTGGGAAATGTTCCTAATGTGAATATGTATTGTCAAATGCTCAAAGTGCTCACAGACAAAGCTAACGTGAACTCTGTGTGGGAGGGCACTTGTGTGCCTATAAAACAGAAAATAAACTGGAAACGCCACAAGGATGCTGTGTTGGCAGGTTATAACCCCTGTATTTCAGCAGCACTGACCAGTTAATGTCAGACATACACTCCACAGTGTGGAACATACACAGCTTTGACCATGGTATGTGATTTGGAGGCATGTGTTAGCAGTTATGTTATCTCATTAGGCTGGGATATAACTTTAGCAACAATTCCAACTGATGTGAAGAGGAATTCTTTTACTTTTAAGGAAAGTGAAGAAATTCTGACTTGTAGATGATTCATGGAAGGAAACAGTGGGCTCTGTCTTTTTGGCTTTAATCTGAAAGAGGGTAGGTTTGGCTTAGATATTAGGACAACATCCTGTGCTGTGAGGGTGGTGAGGCCCTGGCACAGGTTTCCCAGAGAAGCTGTGGCTGCCCCATCCCTGGCAGTGTCCAAGGCCAGGCTGGATGGGGCTCTGAGCAGCCTGGGATAGGGGAAGGTGTCCCTGCCCATGGCACGGAATTGCAATGAGATGATCTTTGAGGTCCCTTCCAACCCAAACCATTCTGTGATTCTCTACAAGGTGAGGGTTATTTCCACCCTTGCTGCCAAAGATTGTATGTGGATCACCCAAAAAGTGAACGAAAGATCTCCAGAGCTGCCGGAGCAGGGGTAGGCAGGGGAACTGCTGCCATTGCTGTGTACTTCAGTTCCTGTTTCGTATCTTAAACCAGGAGTGTGATTAAGAGAAACCATAATTGCAAGAAGACTTTCAATAGCCAGCTGTGGCTGGGGAGGCTGCATTCCAGAACACAGGCATGGATTTTTTTTTGTCATGTCCCTATGCTCTGTAATTAAATTTTCATTGAATGACTGAGTCTGACTATTATAATGTAATCACTTACAGCTCTCGCGTGTAATTCATTAGAACAATAATGAGTTTCAATGAACAGGCTCCCCAGCAGTGATGAACTCTGAATGATTTCTACAATAAAAATTCATCTGGGAGGGTGGCAGATGTAAGACAGACCACGGCATGTTCAAGATCTGTGCATACCTACATATAAATAATAAATACACCTCAGGCAAATGTAAAATATTGCAGCTTTTTTGTGAGGTCATTGGCAGAGGAGCTTCTCTGCATATCGGTTCTTTAAAGCAAGAGCTGCCTCAGCACTCAAGTTGTTGCATTGGTGCATTTATTCTTCAATTCTCCATGCCACAATTTTTGGCTGCAAGTTTTCCACCAGCCTTGCATCCCATTCAGTAGTTTATCTCCAAGTTTTCAGATAGCACATTTGGTGGTGGATCCTAGAGCTTACCACGTGGACTGTCTTTCTTGCAGCTCCCTCCAGTCTCCCATCAGCTGGTGCCTGACATGTAGGTGAGGGAGCTGCCTGTTGTCCTTTCCTCTGGACTACTTGTTTTCCCAGGAGTGTTGTTACCTGGGTTCTACATTTCCCCAAATGTAGAGAGCTGAGCATCCTGCCAGCTGGACAAGCAGGAGCCAGAAGATCTGAGCAGCATATTTATGTTCAGCTTGTTCTTACCTTGGGAACGTTTTGGAATTTCCGAACTGGAGCTGTCTTTGAGGGCAAAAGAAACGAGGGGAAAAAAAAAAAAAAGGAAAAAAGAATATATAAGGATTTGGTTTTTCAGCATTTTTCATGAGTTGGGAATTCCATTTTTATGCAATCTCTGTGGTTTAATTATTAACGCCTTGGCAACACAAGCTTAGGAAAAACCCAAGAATTAAAACTAAATGAGGAGGCAAATTTCTTCATCTGTTTATCTTTGATTTTACACACACAAAGAAAAAAACCCCTATTTTTCAAAATAGGTTTTGCTGCAGAAGATTCTCTTTCTATTGCATTGTTAAAGTTTCTCTGAAAAAACCCCAAAAACTGAAAGCTGGAGGTTCATACAGGTTTAGATTTTTCAGTGGAAAATGAGAGTTTTGTATTATGCCCTGAAAAAGGGAACTGTGTTACAGACCATGAGATGAGGCAAAAGAAGTGTTTGAGGCAACTTTTTAAAGCCCTCTCTGTCCTGCAAAGAACTCCTGTCCTGGTTTGTGCCCTGTGTGTTGGAACTTGCACACCGCTACTTCCAAAAGGTAAATTTAAAAACCTAAAGTGTTGGCACTGCAGCCGAGTTGGGACACTCCTAATTACATATTCTGACAGATAAAGATGAATTGATCACTGAACTAGATAGTTGCTTAGGTGCAAGCAATCATGGTCTAATTTTATTTGTTTTGTGCAAACAGCATTATATTCTTGGTGCTTTAAAAAGGCCAATTTCCCAAAGCGGAAAACAATCATGAGCAAAATTGAGTGGGAGGAAAAATTTAAACACAAGAATGTGCATGATAATTAGGAATTGTTTAAGAATGCTTTATTAGATGCCAAAAAAAAAAAAAAAAGCCAACCCGGCTCTGCAATCAAGAAAGGTTTCTATAGCTGAAAAATATCCTGCTAAAACGGGAGGAGAAGGCAATTACAACCCCCCTCTGAAAATCAAAAAAACCTCCAAAACCCCAACAATATGTAGCAAATGAAAAAATAGAGAAGCCCATCATAGGGAACATAAACCAACATTTAGGAAAGAAAATCAACCAGTAGAAAAAACCTAAATGCATCAATAAAACCCCTCTGCGCTCAAGAGGCTGCAAAAATCAGGAAAGAATTTCTAAAGCACGTGAAGAAAAAATCAAATCTTAGTAGGTATTCTCAGTGTTGGATAAAGATGACAAAGTTTTCTAGTAATATACATAAAGATGTAATAAATAGATATTTTATAATTGGAAAGAAGCAGGATTATATTTTAGCATGATTTGAAATACCTTCAGCTCATATTTAGGAGATTAAACAGCAATAGTTAAAGCCAATTATTAAAAGAATTGGGCAAGGAGCATCTTGAAGTAAGATTGCGGACACTGAATTAATCTTTTAACATGGGCAAAATGCCAGAGTACTGGAAAAAAACCATAATGTCGTTCCAATAATTAAAAAAGAAATTAAATAAATTGAAATCTGCTGAGTAGGCTAGTTAAGAGAGGGATCCTGGAAAAAAATGTGGAAAAGCTGCAGTGGACGTTGCCAAATAAACAGTGGAATGATGGGTGCATTATTAGTGCCTGTCAGAATGGTTGTATGTAAAAAAAAAGCTTTCTCAGGCATACCTGATGTTCTCTCAATTTTGTTGTGCCTTAAGACAACATAGTTGTGTTGATTTAAAATTATGATAAGTATTTGACGTAGTCCTGCAGAAAAAAATATATAAACCCCCTAAAATATGCCATATTCTTTTAAATAAATTTCATCCATATCAAATAAATTAGGGTCTTATAAAGTTGTCTCAAAAGGGGTTAAAAGTGGACATTGCTGCTTTAGGAAGGCATTTATAAAGTTGGTATCTTTTGTCTGGAAAACACAAAACAAGGCTTGTCTGATTTTGTGAAGTGAAATTCTGTCAGGGGAGCAGGTCCCATTATCTTACACTGAAACCTGGATAACTTGAAAACAAGCGTGTTTAGATAAACATGCCTTTTGATACTGTTAAATATATGTTCTTTTGCCCTAAAACTAATGTAAATCATGTTTACAGTTTAAAGGTCTTTTATGAAGCACAGAACAGCAATAAGAAGTCTTTAAAGTAATTGAAAATTGGCTTGTATGAAACTTGACTAAAAAAACCAAAATTATATTTGGCTCCGTATGCCAAACCTGTTTTGTATGAGCAGGAATGTAAAATTGCAATTGTATTCAAGATTTGTGAGACTAAAGAAAACTGTGTGAGCTGGAAGACTAAAATTGGAAAAAAAAAAGTAAAAAGTGGTCTGGAAAGGATGTCTCTTAGAAACTTCAGAAGCAGAAATTATCAAGTTATTGGAGACAAGGCTAAGGGAGATTGTTGGCCCAGAGCATCTGCATAAAGAAAAGACTTTTCAGGGACAGGTGTTAATCTAATAAAAGGAAACAAAATATTGAACAAAAGGCACTGCAAGATGCAGCAGCTAGAAAATTCAAACCAAATATTGATGAGATTTTCACGGTAGAAGGTCAGCCATTGCAGCAATTTATGTAAGGATGTAATGGTTCATCACCTGAAGCTTTTCAGTCAAGGATATTTTTATATTTGTACGTTATATTTAAAGTTTACTGAGCAAGTTTCTGTGATCTGCATAGTCCCAGAGGTCATGACAGTATCTTCTCTCCATTAAAATGTAAAGAGAGTGCATCTTGAAATGTTTGACTTTGTTCCAAAACTGTTTGTTAGTCTAATCCTAACATGAATTTTGCACTAGTTTCATGGGTTATACAAACCTCAGAAAAACAGTGGATGTTCTCATACGGAATTAAGTGGCTTAATTTAGAAGTTTTCACTCTGGTTTCTTTAGCATATACCTCTTTTGTCTTTCCAGCTCCAGTGACAACCACAAGTTTTAGCTTAGAGCTTCAGTCCAACAAAGAGAGAATGCTGTTAGACAAAATTTCCTTTTGGGGTTTTTCTGTGGGTGAAAGAGAGGAACAAAAGCAAGACAATGATTTGTTGCTCCAATATTGTGTGAAAAGCTATGTAAATGGGAAAAGTCACCTATGGGTTGTACTTTCATGTAGCTATGGAACACGTTTTGTGGTCAAATGTTGAGGCAGTTAAGGTGATGCTGAGAGAAACCACTCCAGAGGTATCAGCAGGATGAACTCTGCTGGTACGTGTTCATGATTAGTTAAGTGCAGAAATGGGGCACGTTCTTCTGGGCAGAGCTTTGGTCTCTTTGCTACCTGAGGGAATTCACTGAAGACTTGTTCTGGTGTCCCTGGACAGTGCAGATCTAAGGTGGAGCTTAAGCATCCTGCAAGGATGGAGCTGCTTTTAGCAATACTCGATTGTATAAAACACATTTTTCAGGACTGAGAGTGAAAGAAGTTGTATGGTTTAGTGAAAAGAGTAGAATTCAGTTTGATACTTTCTCACTCTCCATATTTTTTTTCAGCAGTATACTTTAATAGGTTCCTTACACAAAGTATGATTCTCCTATGAATTTCCCTGGAAGTGGTATGGCTTGCAACTGCCAGCAGGGATTCTTCTGTGTCCCCATCTCCACCACTTTCAGAAATGTATAAATTTACAGTAATAGAGGCTTCATATGACAACAACTCACTTCTCTGATTGTGGCAAAGCCCCATGATCTTGCAGCTGGATCAAGTGTAAATATATCGGCTTCTTTCTGTCTTTCCCAAATTCTTCTCCTGTCTTTCCGTTATTGCCATACTCATTTGAGCCTTGGTCTTGGAAGGGGGCAAGAAATTCATGCTGAATTCATGAGGGTATTCCCATGAGAAATGTTTCACACACACTCATTAGCATGACTGAGACTTTAAACAGCAGAACTTATAAATGCCTGGCTGGGTTTTATCAGGTGTCAAAATCGTCAAAGCCACCAGATCTTTAGGCTTGCATGCAAGGACAACTTCATCACACTGACGGTCCTTTCCAGTTACTATGAAGTCATGGGGGCAGAGATGTTTGCATGAAATTGGTGTTGAAGTGCTTTGTTGAACTTAAATTATGATCAGTTAGGGGATGAATTTAGGAAGAAATTGTTCCCTGTGAGGGTGGTGAGGCCCTGGCACAGGTTTCCCAGAGAAGCTGTGGCTGCCCCATCCCTGGCAGTGTCCAAGGCCAGGCTGGATGGGGCTCTGAGCACCCTGGGATAGTGGAAGGTGTCCCTGCCCATCGCAGGGGGCTGGAACGAGATGATCTTTGAGGTCCCTTCCAACCCAAACCATTCTGTGATTCTATGAATTTGTCATAATTTAAAATTGTATAGTGCTTCATGTATCTTTATGAGCCTGCAGTGCATCTCCAAGAAAGAGCAATATTTAGAACATACTCTCCTTCTCTGTAGGGTGCTGATATGTTTGTTAGAGACTGGACAGATGTGATCTCTGTTATTTCAGAAAAATCTTGAAGCAGATCCATAGGCCTAGGAGTTTCTAGTCTATTTAGTGAAGAGAACACTGAAACTTTACTTAAAAAGTCAAGAATTAAGAGAAGTAACCAAAACTCTTCTTGCACTTAATTCCCATAGATATTGTAAAACCAAAGAGTTGGGAATTAAAGCTCCATTTTAGGAATTCCTTCTTTAATTTCTCTGTCAAATAGATCTTTTGATAATGTTCAGAGAGCTTTTAAACTATTTTATTTTCCTTTCAGGTCAATGTAAGGTTTGCCTAGTGGTCAGCTTTCTAAGCTATTGCACTTCCCATTTAAATGTGAACATAAAGATCATTACATTGCAATTGGCACACATCAGGGTTCCCTGGTATTCTACCACCAGTTGAGATTTTAGAGATTTTTGAGCTGTTCAGGGGTTGAAAAGAAACCCAAAGAAGTCATTTTATCTAGCTGAAGATAACTGATTTTTTCACAGGAAAGGTAAATGAAACCAATGTATTTTGCATAATGAAACAGATGACAAACTGGGCAAACTGATCTATTAATGAGCCTCCTGTTAAGCGAGAATGCAGGAAAATGAGCAAGGAGCAGAAGGAATCACTCTGATCTTCAAATTTAACAACCACTTCTAATCAAACAGTCTTCTAGGATGTGTGAATTCTTCAGCTCCCTCGAATGGTCAGCACTATCTGAACTAAAAAGAACGTTGCAAAGTTAAAATGTAAACCTCATTACAAGCAACTTATTCAGGTGTGCATTGTTATTAGTTGGAGGAAAACTTATTTGTCCGGTGTTAAAGCACTGTCACATAGACATGGCAATTTGCAGTGCTAAGAAAGAAGCACAGCCAAAAACCAGTGAGTCTGATTAATCTGGCCACACAAAATACTTCATGAATACTGAGTGTTCATTGTCTTTGTGGCAGTTCTTCATCACTTACTTTGCTGCAAGCTGCCCCCAAAAACAGAGCCAAAGAGTTCTGAAATGAATGGGGGCCTTGCCCATTTCTCAGATGGGCTTTGATGAGGTCTGTGTCAGTTTAACTTGTAATCCTATCCTTTGCTGAGTGCTTTTATAGAAACTTTCTTAAATGCCAGTGCTGTTTTCTTCAGGCTGGTCACACGGAGCACAGACCTTTCCTCCTGGGAGGGAAGAGCCAAGCTCTGTCTTCAGTAGGTTGTACACACATTCAGTGTTGCATAGTGAGCTGCACAAGTGTCTCTGCAAACACCCTTTTCTTGGAGAGCAGCTGTTCCCTTCTTTGCTGTTTGCACTGGAGCCAGTCGGAGCTGCATCCCAGCTCTGATCCCTCTTGATTTCACGGAGAGCTGCCACTTTCAGAGGAGTTTGCTGATAGACACATTCTGGTGGTCTTTTCTCATCTAGGGCCTGGGGTCTCAGGTACTCTGGTAGCCCGCTGTGCTCTCTGCTGCACAAATACCTGGTAAATGACAGATAGTCCTCACCACCGAGGACTCACAAGAATTTAAATAGTCATAATACTTCTATCCCTGTGGTGTCCAAGAATCATGCTGAAAAGAAGGCTATCAGGCTGATAAATCTAATCCTCAGCTTCTCTTAGAGGAGTTGTGAGATTTGATATGTGGAAATTGTTGATACGGAAGTGAAGTCCAAGTGCTGTTACTGAAAATATAGGCAGGGAAGAGACAGCTTTTTTGGAAATTAAGTGTCAAATAATGAAGCCTATAACAAAGATCAATAACATCAAAATACTTCCCAGTATGTTTCTTCCCAAGGCAGCTATCAGTCTGTCCAAAGAAGCAGTAAATACAGGGGAAGAATCAAGGAAAGGGGGAAGTCAGGTAATGCTGTTTTTTTCCTTTCAGCCACACACTGCATTGGCTGCTGTTTTCACTCCAGATGTGGCTACAGGTACCCTTCAGGAATGCAGCCTGGGTTTATTTGGGCTGATATCTGATCTGTTTGTGAATGCTTTTATCTGTTTTTAATACTGCTAAGCATGTATACATCTTCCATGCATACTTTGCAGTATTTATATATATATGTATATTAATATATGAGATGGCCCAGAGTTTCCAGAGGCACCCACAGCTGTGCTCTGCTCTGCCTTTAGACAGCCAGGAAAAAGTGGTGAGCAAGTGATACTGCTGGAGGGGGCAGAAGATGAGCCGTGACTCCAGTAGGGAGCATGGAGTTCCCATTGACCAGGGCAGGATCCTAAGGAAGCAGGGGAGGAAAGGTAACTGTGGAGCTCCATGAGAGCAAGGACCAGGGAGCCCAGTTGTGTTTGATGTTACACCTGTGTGGCAGTGAATTTCAATTTAAACTTTTTGCCGTTGGAAGAAGAGTGATACAGATTATTCTTTCCATTTGGAAAGAAAAAAACAGCACTGGAAAGGGCAGGGTGTCTTTGTGAAACCATCTGCTCCTTTGGAGCTTTTGCACAGGGTGAGGAGAGGGGGAAAAGCTTTGGCCATGTGTCTTCCCAGGTTTTGAGGATTCTCACAGGAGGCACAAAGAGCCCCAGAGCACCCCAAAAGCTCATGTTCTATCCTCAGAACATCTTGAAATTGAATTAATGCCTTTCAAACAAAACCCAAACTGCATGTAGAGGCTAAAACAGGAGTATCTCTACCTCCTGAGCAATCACATACATACATACCCTTTAATTCTATGAAGTTAAATACTTAGTTTAAAGACTCAGTGCTGAACTGGCTGTACTGCTATGGGGAGTGGCCACATTTAAAATCTGGATATCTTCTTAAGTCTTTTTAAAATAGCATACCTTTCATTTTCTTCTTTTAGCTTAGACATTGTGCTTTCTTTGCAGGCGTATATAAACGCTTAAAATTAAATTAAAACTGAAACCATTACTAGACAAAGGGAATGTGACATAATTTATTTCCAGTATCGGCTGATACTTTACTCTGTAATATTTTGAAGGCCAGATCCTAGAAAAATATGAAGAAAAACTCATCTAAGTCCTAGTTAGTATTCTAATAATCCAGCAGTAAACGTTTCATTAGTTTTTGCAATGTTATGATGGACTGTGATGGGAGAGGAGGGGACTGAGTATCCTCCTAAGAGGAGAAAGTAGCTGCTTAGAGGGTGCCTGATATTTCAGCTCATTTTTATTTACTGGTCACATTCAGAAGATATAATAAGTTTTGCTTCTTGGTCCATTTTCTGTTCAGAAAAAAAGAGGAGACATATGAATAGTTTCTAGTATTAAGATTAGAGGTGGGGGTGTTTTTTTTCTCTAAGAAATCACATTTTACATGACTGAAGGATAAACAACAGCAGCAGCAACAATAACAGCAATTATTGATTCTGTTAATGACTCCCCCTTTGTAATGCAATGCTGACACACACAATAGGTGCTCCTGACACTGCAGAGAAATTCTAGCACCTGTACAAGACTGTGAGAGATGTTCTGTTATTGGATCCAGCCCAGGGTTCATCCTGGCTTTAGTGCAGGTTTGGAGAAGGGCTGTTTGTGATGGAAATGGGCATGGTAACATGGATTGCAATTAGCTGAAGTTACACTGTGTTTAGCCAACAACGTGTTGAACATGATTTTTCCATACCTCTAATAGCAAAGTCGTGCTCATGCCATGTATATTGTCCTTATACAAAAGGGAATACATTTCCTGCTCGGATGTCTTTCAGTGTTTACTTCAGAAAGCCCACAGTCAACTAAGCAAATTTCAAAAAAAGGTCAGCTTTTGATTTCCTTTATATTTTAGTGGTGTGGATTTTTTTTTTTTGATGTTGTTGTTATGTTTTTTGTTTGGTTTGGTTTTTTTAGTTTCCTTTAAACTCCCCACAGAAAATCAATTGTGCTTGGTTTTTTTTTTTCCTAGAGTGAATTTTATGTCTGCACAGTTACATTCACTCAAATATTCTCATTAGAGAATTATTATTTTTAGAATTATAATGCAAATTGAATCTCAGATTGGTCTGAGCCTGCAGCATAGCTGCATATTGAATGAAATGCCTCTACTCTCAGCACTGCATTTGAATATATCTTATGTTTTGTGTGTGTTTAATTCTGCACAGGGAAGACCTCGTTGCTTGAGGGTGAAAGGAAATCAATTTTTACAGTGATTCCTGCTTTAAAGACGGATGTATCAGAGGTCATTCTTGATCCATATGCTGTCATTGTTTATTCATGGTGGATAAGGTAGTTCTTAAGTTAGGAGAGAAATCTTCCATTAGGATTTAATGCAGCAGCTCAAGACATAAAAGCCTAATGTCTTAGTGCACTCTGGGAAAGTGGGGAATTTAAGTTATTACAGAATCACAGCAAGGTCTTGGGGGCCTCTGTCACAATGATTCGGTGTCATCTGAGGTAAAATGGAAAGCAATTGTCCAGAGGAAGAACAAAAGAAATGAAACTCTAGTTACCAATCTATACTGTTTACACAAAGACCCAACATTAATGGAAACTGCAGATGGAGAACTTTGTCTCAGCTCATCCTTTGAACCTCAGTAGGAGGAATTCTTTTTTTTAAAGTCTGGATTTTTCTTTTTTTTCCCCTCCCATTCTTTCTTTAGATCTTTTCGTTTTGTTTTTACACTTGCAAAAATAAAAAAGAAAAATAAAAAAGCTCTAACAATTCATTCCTGTCTGTGGGGAATAGCACTCAGGTCATAGACCAAGGAACTGTATTACTACATTAGTGCTGAAACTCGCCAGAATGAATTAAATAAGCACTTGAAATGAAATAAATAAGGTAGAACTTGCTACAAGGTTTCTAAAGAAGAAACCTTGCAGCCAGCAGTGACTTTGAAGTTTCACTTCTTATTTTTTTGGTATTGTTATTATTATTCTGTGCTGATGTGCTGGTGTTCGGAGTCCATGACCTCTGTGCAGTCCCTTGAGGATGTCAGAGATCTGAGAGCCATTGTTGTGAGTGTGTTCATTAGGTCTGAAGGAAAAGGTACTGATCTAAATGCAACAGAATGTCAAGCCTCCCCAGATTTTGTTGTTGTTGCTGCTAAGGACAGAGCAAAATAACAATCCAGAGCTGGTATATTTCTGTCCTTTGTTTTTGCAGAGTAAAATTGAATATCTTTGCTAAAGCACTTTGCTGAAAAATTTAGAAACCAGCTGTATTTTGGGGGGTTGATGGCAATAATATTAAAAAAACATGTAAATGAAAAGAGCCCTACTAAAAGATAATGGTTTAAATCCTGCTCTTACAAAAGTCCATTTCAAAACTAAAACCATTTTAGGAAAACACAGACTGAATCTAATTGTTCTTGGTGTTTGTAATGACACTCTCCAAAACACTTTGCAAATATTCAATGTTGTATAGTAAGTCATCTACAAAAAGTCCCTAGAAGTAATCACGCAGGACTGTTAATGCTATTTCTGCTAATTTTCTTGTAGTGCAATTGGCCTCACAACTCCCTTTTTGTCAGACATAGTATTCACATAAAATTATAGACAACACGTTCCTCAAAGGATTTAGAATATAAGTGGATATGACAAACAGAGGGAGTATGATTATCCCTAGACTGTAGCTATAAATTTGAGATATACAGAGAGAGATTCTCCCGTGCAAAACAGTGTGTGAGATCACCACCCACAGGCCTCGGTGGTGTTTAGGTAAGTGTTCAGCCCAAATTGAGAGAGATTTCAGAAGAAAGGTGTCATTCAAGTGTTTTGGATGCTTAGGTAACAGATCCAACAACACACAGGGACAGTAAGAGGTTCCTGTGCCCTGTATCCTGTCTTTGCCATGTGGGCTTACCCATGGCTCTGTTGGTTCCCAAACAAATCCCAGTTCTTTGGTTTGGAGTACTCTCAGCTAATTAGGGGAAATTTCCTTAAATTTTTCAGCTGTGAGATGCATCATAAGCACTGATATTTGTATATCCGTCTAGCTCACTGTCTCCTAATTCCTTTGGACGCACTTATTTCTTATGTTGCTCATTAAAAAAATAATCCCAATTACTCAATGTAAACAAATGAAAAGGAAGTGCGCGGCTTCAGCACAATTTACTTGAACAGAAGGTAGGAAACATTAGTATCGATGCATTCCAGGACTTGCTAGCAAAGCACAACTAAATTTAGCAGCCAGAGATATTGATTTGATTAAAAATGGTTTAAGACTTGTAAATGTCACAGGAACTTAGCAAAATGAACATTATTAAATCCTTCTGGTGATGGGGAAAACTAACAAAGGGATTTGCAGTGGTTTCTGTAATTAATTGCTCTGTCATGATTTATATTAACTTACAGTACAACTCCATTAGCTCAGACCTGTCATCTCTGCTCAAGGAACCACCAAGTAATCACTACCACATTAAAGAATAAATTAGTTTTTGGCTTGGAGCCTAGTTGTAGAATGTTTCATTTGTGTCTGCTGTAGACATATGTACCTAATAAAGTTGGGAAGAATGAGTTAAAGTACGTATATATCAATGTCGGCTGACTGTATTTTAGAGATGATATGATCACCATTGTTCATTAGGCCTAATGAATCATTTAATTTCTGCTGCTTTCCTCCTGTTTTGGTGAACACCTTTTGATGAACTATGAAGCAGGAGATGACTGGAAATAGGTAGGTCTCCTGAGATCCTCCTTCCTTCACATTCTGTGGCCTGTGGTTGTAGTAATAACTTCATATGGTTTTTGTTAACACTTCATTACCCCAGACTTGGATAAATTATCCTCCTGCTTCTTCCCCAGTTGCCGACACATGGGTGAAGCCAAAGCCTTAGCTACTACTTGCAGTAGATTATGGGATTTGTGAGGTTCTATCAAATCATCTCTGGCTTTGATAGTTTGAAGATGTTTTAAGTGGTTTTTCTGTTAGTGTGTTACGGCTTGCACAATAAGTTGTTTTACATTTCCACATATGCTAAAATGTTCTTAGGAGCCTTCAAGCTAACTCTTCAACCCATTTATCTTTTTTTTTCCCTGGGTCCTGGATAAATCCTGGATAAATCCCCTTGAGGCATGTCAGCACATGGCTGGGAAGGCAGCAGTGGCACTTTGAACATGGGGCTGGCTGTTCCACTGAAGGGTCATGTGGTTAAACAGGAGTTGTGGGCAGACTTCGTGACTTGGGAATGTGCATCACGTGTCAGCCCTCAAAGGGTTTGTTGTGTGTTTGAAGCTTTCAGTCCTTCGACAAGCTACTGAAATTAGAGATGTGTCATTCATTAGCTCTGTTGTTCAAACTAGCACATTATCCCCTCCCTCTAACCTACAATGGAAGCCACACTGACAGCCTTGCTGGTTTTATTATTTGGTATTTTGGTTTATTGGTGGTATTTAGGGGGTGTTGCATGGGTGTCACCTCTCTTCCCCGACCTCAGTGAGAATGTTGCCCTTGAAGATAAAATAAGGACCTGTGTGTCAAAAACCTAATGAGAAATCCAAACAGATCTTAGATGATTTTGTAGTTAGGAAAGGTTTGGATGTAGGTCGCTCAAGGGGACCTAACAGGCCTGCAAGCCAGCAAGACCCAAGACAAAGGGGAATGGCTCTAAACTGAAGGAGGGGGATCAGCTTAGATATTGTGAAAAAAATTCCTCCCTGTGAGGGTGGTGAGGCCCTGGCACAGGTTTCCCAGAGCAGCTGTGGCTGCCCCATCCCTGGCAGTGTCCAAGGCCAGGCTGGATGGGGCTCTGAGCACCCTGGGATAGGGGAAGGTGTCCCTGCCCATGGCAGGGGGCTGGAATGAGATGGTTTTTGAGGCCCCTTCCAACACACACCATTCTGTGATTCCATGAATATGCACAAGCTTAGGAGTGGGAGATGAGTCAGCATGGCAACTCAAACAGAAGGAATAAATTGGCCACGCAGTAGAGATGTGGGCTATTAAATGGATACTTTGATGAAGTGTCCTGGACACAAGTGACGGCTTGGAGTGATGTCGCATTCCTCCTGTTAGCTGCAACTTGAGATAGTTACAGCTGCAGCAGGGTCAGATGCAGAGCACACAGACACTGAGAGTGCTTCTAAAATATGCAGTGTTTTTGCAGGTTCTACTGGACACTGATTATAAGCAATTTGAAACAATTACATATTTTATATTAATGGTAATTTCCTAGTCTCCCAGAGAAAAAGCCAAAGCCATGCCTGGCATGTTCACAGAAGTGGCCAAGGCACAGATTTTTGTGAGCCCTCCATCTGTTGATGCCAACACAAGGACAGGAAGGAGTGTGAGTTTCAAACCTCCTTTCTACGAAGGGGTCTATGCCACTCCCCACTGTTTTCAGTAGAGAGCTACAGTAAAACTCAAACTTTTTTTTTTTAATCTCTGAGTTTACCAGATCTCTTGGCACTATGACTGCTGTGCCTTTCTTTGAATGCCATAGCACAAGCATTAGGTTCAGTGGCAAGAGACACTGTCATTTGTAGTGTCCCAGACTGCTAATCTTTAAATATTGTTGTATCAGCCAGCTCTTTTCTACACATGCCATCATGACTGGCACTGCCAATCTACTATTTATGTGGATTATGTTCAAACCATCTGTTTTAAAATAATAGTAATGATCTCTTGAATAGAAATATGTGTGCTGACGTAAAAGTACGGGGCAATGCTAGGAAAGCATTACAAAATGGATGGACATTAATTTGCAAATGTTCACTGATGGAATAGATGTATATCTATTAAGTAGTCCCAGGAGGAAGAGAAAAACAGGCCAATTACACCCCCCTGTTATTATGTTGGACACAACTTGGACCACAGTTTGTTCCAGTGTTTACAGACAAGCCTAGTTTTATTTTTCAGTTCAGACCTAGTGGGAGTTATTTGAAATGAAGCAGTTGTGATTCTAATACTCCCCCCCAAACTTGCAGAAAGTACAGATCACTATCCAAACTTTGTGGTTTGGTCTCACATTTCTTATGCAAGTTTTCAAAATTAGCTATGAAATGAGGTAGTGCTTTTGTACGAACTTGATGGAAACTGGGAGGTGGAAAATCTCAAGAGAATATCAGTTGTCAGGAGATTTCAGTATGTCCTGAATTCAGTGGGAATAGAAAATCTGTGACAATAGCTTTTCTTTTAAAGATCAATCTAAACCTCTAGCTTTAAATCTAGTCTTCTAGACTTCTGGCTCAGACCCATCACAAAATATTTTAGCGCTTCCCTTTCTTGTGCCAGGCAAAATCAGGCACTGTTGTCTAATTTGCATTTCCAAAGAACCTATAACTGCAGTCTCTACAGTGAGTGTTGAAGTGCAGAGACATACAAAAACATTTTTTTTGGTTATATTCTATTTTACAAACCTCAGAGAATATAATGATCTACTTTAGGTCAGTCCTTACCTTATGTGAACATGCTCATTTCTTAAGCCAACATGGTTCTTGGCTGTACTTTTCTTTTGCTGAAGCTTTGCTGTTTAACTCTGGGAACATATTTGCCAAGCCAGTGTCTAATACGACCATAACAAGCCAAGGGGGTATATTCCCCTCTCATATACCTTCCATTAGTATCAGAGCACTTCCCACCTTCAGGTCAGGGACAATTTTACTTGAAGAAGTACTAAATAATAACCACAGTCTTTGTCTGGGGTAATTTACAATTATTTAGGCTGTCCTGCCAGCAAGAACAAAAAAGTAATAGTGAATTATCAATACACACACCTGTTTTACCTATTGCTCTTGAAAACAAGGGATTTAGTTTATTCCCTGGGATTCTGTTGCATTATTTTACTGCTTCACAGTTCTTCGTTGGATTCTCTCCCTCTGCTGCCTTGCTCAATTCCAGATTAGTTACTGGTAGTGACCCAACACACTGCTGAATTTAGTGTATCTGGTGGTAAAATGTCAAAGTGTGTGATATTTGCATTATCAGAAGTGTAGTTAGATGGGACTATAAAAGCTTTTGCCCCTTTCAGATACGGCAGTGCCTGAGCCTTTGCAAACACAGTCAGGAGCAAAAGAACATATAATCTTATCACTTTCACATTCATATTTTAGTGCATGCAGGAACTGTTCTTACAGGCAGAATAATTGATATTAATGTTGCTATTATAAATTATTATTCTGCAATCATTGCCTTTTGAGAATGGGCTGATGATTTATGCTTTCCATATAAGCACGGGTTTCTTTAAATGGAAAACAGTCAAAGTCAATCAGGTTTTGAACATATAAATTTAATCACTCATCACAGAGTAATTGATAATCTCACACATAAATATGTCATATTACCTATTCAAAGACGCAAAGCACCTATGCCAAAAGGAATAGAGTCCGCACTCAGAGTTTAAAGAATTAATCAACATTTTAAATCTATTCCTCAATGATCCTGCAGTCCAATAAAATCCTTGGCCATAACCTGACAGCAAGTCCTTTTCACTCTAGAGATTGCTCATTAACAGAGCTTAATAGTTTTTGCTACATGATACTAAAATATATTATAGGTCTCGCAGATGCTTCTCCCCTTCTACAACCAGCACTCTAATAGCTCAGAGATTAAGGTGTTGCTACTTGCCCACAGCTCTGTCTACTCTTTCAGTCCCGTCATGAAATGACGTTGCGTCTCCACCTCGCTCATTTTGTTTCATAAAAACAAGCTTTATTCCCGAGAATAAAATAAAATCCCCATGTTATCTCAATTCAGTCCCTTTGCCATCCCCTGTTCCCTCAACAGTTTCTCCTGCTCTACTTAACAAGCAGAGGCAATTTACCTCCCTTAATTAACTCTTTGGATCTGTTCAGTGTCTAAACTTGGTCTGAGGAGCTCAGCAGCTGCAAGGTTTGGGGTCACGGTGCAAAGTTCCAGAGCATTTTGGGAAGCCACACTGCCAGCAGCAGTGTTAATGATCTTTACACCACAGCACTCCAGTGCAGCAGCACCACTTCTGGTGCTCAGTTTGGCTCAGGGCGTTGCAAAACTTTCTGGGCAACCTGGCTACTTCTCAACTCCAGCCATTGGTCCATCTTCATGCTAGCATGTGTTCTCTGTTTAGGATCTGGAGTTATTGCCCAGACCCAGATACTGCTGCCATGTCCTCCCTCTTAAGTATTGCTTTGTGCTGAGTTACCTGATTTGTGGAAGTGTCACTACTAATGACTACTGTCATTACTTCAACTGGACTAAGCCTTTGCACTGAGAAGACAGCAGCTCTCTCCCAAAAAGTGCTGTCAGCCAAGCCAGATAAAATCACTGGGTCAAAAGCTTAGATCCCAGTGTTTCCAAACTTCGAACTAAATAGGGAACAAAAGCTGTAAATCATGCAGATACTCCTGAGCTTTGTGGAGGTATTTCTGCAGTGTTCTACCAGAGCCTGTCAGATCAGATATTTTTGGACTCGATCTTGGAAAAATGAACTTAAAAAAATATTATAGTAACCTAGGACAGAAGTCTAAAGCTAAAATAACTGGGAACACTATGGCAAGGAGGCCTTTTAATGGTGTGTTTTACATTGCTTTATATGGATAATCTTTGGCTGGTAGAGTACAAGAGGAAAAAAGTTGATACTGAGAGGCATGTACAGAACCAAAGCACAGAATCCCTGCAGAGCAGCTCAGAAAAAAAAGCTACAAGTGGTTTGGCAAGTGATCTGGCAGTAAAGCCGTGGCAAAATTACGTGAGATGATGTCTGGAAGACTGGAGGGAAATCAGCAAGTGGGGAGAAGCTGTGCCCTTCCAAAGCAGCAGCAAACACAGAGACAGTGGTACTGGGAAAAGTCATAATATGTTTGAGAGGTTGCTGCTGCTTCTGCTGCATGGAAAATAGGAGCTGTCTGGGAAAGGGATCTGTGAGGGAAGAGTAAAGAGGGATGTAGCCAGCAAAGATAAACTGACACTTACGGTGCTGCGGGAACCACTGAACCAAGCAGGCTGGGACAGACTGAGAAATGTCACTGTGAGGATCAGGCTGCATCCAGGATTCAGAAAGAAATGGATAATTGTTTCTGGAAATGCACAACAAAACTGTGTGTGTTACCTACTGAGTACTTGCTCTTGGCCTACTTATATATAAGAGAGGTGGGGTGTACCACAGTTCCAGGAGCTCATTTTCCCCCACTAAATGCTGATCTAGTGGAACCCCACAGTCCCAGCTTGGGATCTGTAGGGGAACAGGCAAGATCCCCTGCTTCAGGGGTGTAATGTGTGTGTATGTGCAGCAGCACCCCTGGGGCCAGGTGACAGAGAGAGACGGCACTGTCTTAGCAAGACGAACATGCAGTGTTGTAAAGCTACTCCTTTCACCAGGATGCACAGTTCTTCCTTACTGCTTTTATTAAAAATGGACATACTTTTGACTAGCAGAAGAATGAGTGTAACACATAAGCTGCAGCTTTTCCTGGGGTGTTTTTTTGGTAGGTGGTATCACTAACTCCCAGCAATTACAGAGCTGCAAGTCAGAACTAGAAACTGACCCACCTAAAAATGTCAAGGCAAATTTAAAAGTCATTAGTGTTTACAGCATTGGTTAGCTTGGAATTTTTGTGAATTTGTCTTTTTTTGTGCACGTCCTTCAACATACTTGTAGATTAACGTGTAGCCTTTTGATATTTTCAGAAACTGAAAGTACAGGGCCATATCATCCCCCAACTCCATATCATATCATCCCCCAACTCCAAGTCTCAGAGATTGAAGTTTTGCAGCATCAAAAGAATTGCCAGCAAAGTTGGTGCCCTTCCTGGGGATGTTCCTGCCTGCCTCTGCTGTCATTCCCAGGGGTTCAGGGCTGACAGAGGCTGGTGGTGGCCAGATAACCTTTGCTGCATGGTTGTGGCCAGGGCAGAGATGGCAGGGTCTGGTGGCAGCTCCCAGCCATCCCTCCTGGGTCCTGCATCTGCACCAGGCATCTTCTCCCCCACACTGACACATGTGGATCCCTGCTTTGCCCAGCTTCCTTGGGAAAATTATAACGCAACTTCTAAGACCAGAGTTTGGGTTTATTATTCCTTTCCCCGCTGTATTACAGTAAGAATGAGTGTACTCAAGTGACTCACGCTGCCTGTCCCCTTTATCAATGGCCAGGCAGTTCTTAGCCCCGCCAGACTGGTGTAGCTTCAGGCCTGTTTTCCTCTCCAGCACCAGCAATGACTTGTCCCTGTCTCTGTCTCCTGGCCAGCACAGACACAGTTTCTGCTGGCTCCTGGCTGCTGCCAGATCAGTTTCTAACTACGGGGCTCCCTTGGCTTGGGCAGCTCCGAGCTCTCCTTTCAGCTCTCTCCCCTGGGCTGGCCAGTGCGCCACCACTGCCCAGCCCCACGGCAGCTCCAGACGTGGGCAGAGGAGTCCAGGCAGGGATTTCTGGGCGCAGACACCCTGTCACAGTGTGTGCCCTCCCCGGGGAGCTGTGGGGGCGCGCTGCGGTCTGTGGCCGACCCCGTCCGCGCCGGGGGACGCGGGGGAAGGATGGGCAGCCAGAGGTGTGCCTCTGAGTCACCGTGTCCCCTGGGCTCCTCTGGGCCTGGCACGCCTTAGTCACCACCGCTCTTCTGGAGCTGTGCCCTGGCTTTTCCACGGCTGCCAGCAGGACCTGTGTCTGCTTTTCCCAGGAAATGTCGTGCCGTCGCGCCTCGGGCCTCTGGTTTGGGTCACACTGGTGCAAGCCCACCGTGGCCAGGGGTTCTCTGGGAAGGGCAAGTTGGCCAGGACCCACCTTGTGCCCAGGCTCTGCTCTGGTGCCAGGCAGTGGGAACCTGGCCTGGGCTGCCTCTGTGAATCTCCTGTATGTCGTGCTACAAGCGTATCTTGTCAGGAAACTTGCAGCAAGCCGTGGGAGAATTTGGCACTGGGTACTGGAGTGGAAAATATTAACAGCCTGTAAGAAAGTCTGGCTTGTGCTGCTGCGGGGAAATCAGCAACTGGCGGGGGTACAGTTAGTGTAGGAAACTCCTGAGCTCTTCTGCGTGTGCATCGGGATGGGAGCTATTGCAAAATAACATGACCTTCGTGATCACCCAGAGATGCTGGCCAGAGCCAAGTTGCAAAAGAGCACTACAGTAATTATTTCTCTGGTCAAAAAAAAAAAAAAATCAAAGTAAAGCAGAGGGGGGAAAAAAAAAGAGAGAAAAAACCAAAAGCAAGCTCAGCTCTGTAAAGGTGACACCTTCAGAGAACCATGTTATCAAACTGGCACTGAAATGGTCACACTAAGTGTAAAACACTGTTCCTCTCCCATCCCTGACCTGCTCAGCCTGGTCAAAGGGCAGCTTTTCTGAGGTGTTTGGCTTTGGCCTAATTCTGCTCCTAGCGAAATTTGGAAAATTTTAGGAGGAATTTTTTTGAGGAATGTTTTTTTAAAGAATCCCACTCAGAATCAGTCAGATCGTAAAGCACCCATTAAAGCAGTGACAGTGGGAATCACTGGGCTCAGTGTGGCTGGTGCTGTTAACTCTCTGAGTGGCTGCTCTGATCGAGCCTGGCTGTGGCTACGGCACTTCCCTCCCCATCCATGTCCCCCACCCTTGCAGGAGGTCGCTTCCACAGTTGTTGCACTGGAAGAAGGGGCCCTATCTTTGCGCCTTCTCCATGCACAGAAGTGAAAGGAAGATTATGGCATTTTCCACGGACACCCAGAGCTGCTGTGCGTGAGGAGCACGTCCCCTGCAGGCTCTTTGGTGGCTGGTGACCTTTGCTGGGGGTGGGAGGATGTCTGACGGTGACGGCAACAGCTTCAGCTGCATCCAGGCCAAAAATAATTGTGATCATTTTTTCCCTGCGGCGCTGGGCTGAGGAAGAACTTAGTGCTGCTGCTGTTCAGGTCTGAGCGCCATCAGCAACCTGCTTCTAGAAGAGGGAGAAATGAAGAGTCAGATATTTGGACTTTTTGAAAAATTTAATAATCTAACCAAAACTCTCCAGGTTTGGCCTAGTCTTTTCTCCCTCCAAGGCCAAATGCTGCCAACATCCACCAAATGTAGAAGTCAAATGTTTTACTTACTTGGCTCTTTTCATTCGGTTACACATCTGTTTCAGTTGCTGAAGGTTTTGCTGGTTGTGGATGGCTTTGTAAACATTAAATGTTAATTTACCATTGATTCACAAAAAGTAGAGTTTTTAAAGTCCTTGTGCAATCCAATGGGTCATGAGTGCTACAGAAATGTCCTGAAAGTACATACTGCATATGAATGCCAATCTACAATCCTTTTCTGTTGATGTGAAAACATCGTTTTCACATATTGTTACAAAAGTTGCCATCAAAATAGAGTCCCAGTTAAGGACTTTATTAAAATTACCTTCAGTTTCTACAAAGACCCTTGGTGCAGGATGACATTATAATGTTGCATTAGACACATAAATTGTACTTGAAACGTAGAAAATGTTTGTGCTAAAGTTGAAAGCCAACAACCCAGAACTGTTAACAGAAAAACTGGGACATTGACTGAAAAAAATAATTGTCTGGCCATGATCAAGTGATGTGCTAACATGAACTCTAACAGTATTTACAATTCCAACCTAATTAAGATTTTCGTAGGTAATGCTAATAGGCACTGAGCCAATACTTTCATTTATCTAAGTGGAGCACTGCAGTTATCCAATATAAGTTGCACTCTTGCAGCTCTAAAGGAAGAATCTGAGGGGAAAAATCAAGCCTGAAGGCTGCAGTGCCCCAGTGACCACTGGCTGCGGCACCAGCTTCTTACTGGTGTTAGCCATGTCCCTGGAGGCTGGAGCGTGTATCTGTTGGACTCCAGCGTTTAAAAGTGGGAAAGATTGTTTCTTTCAATGGAATTCACTCAACACTTGAGAATCTGTACTAATGGAGACTTGAAGGGAAAATAACCCTTTCAAAGAGTGACCACGAGTTGATAGAATTTAAATTAAATTACTGTATAGGTGAATGTTCAAAGGTTCCGTTCAAAAAACAAACTCTAATAAATGCAGTTTTAAAAATTATTTGGGATGAGAAACTATGCATTTAAGAACAAAAGAAATTTAGAATTTAATCCACATTTCAAAATCTATTGAGAATTTTTATCTCAGCAAAAAGGGAAATATTATCAGACAAACCACCCCCCAAAAAAACCAACTGCCTTTAAAATAGAAATCAGAAAAAAGACTAAGGAGAATGACAGTGGAGTGAGCAACAAGGAAAGTTGTCTTAAAAGTCAGGAGTTGTATTGATAAACCAAGAGTTGCTGGTAATAAAACTATGGTATATTTACAAAGATCAGTGGAACAAGTAGTAAGGCTTTTTTTACCCAAACTTTTGAATAGGAAGAGATTAAAGAAAGACAAAACAGAATTGCTCTACAGTAGGAGTATCCTCCCAAAAGGAAGATAAAAATGTTGGCTTTTGCCATTAACATAATATTTAACATAGAAAGCAAAGTTAGGTCAGCTAATAGAAACAAATGTATGGAAATGAAAGTGGAGAATATCACATGAAATTAACACAAGGCTCAAAGAGTTTAACCTGTTCAAGTCTTGGGGTACCAAATGACTTTCACTCCACTACTTTGAAGAAATGGTATCTGATTTCTCATGTGTTGTGACAGAAAACAGCTGCCAAGCCAGGACAGTACTGGGTGAAAAAATAATAATTATATAAGCATGTACATATATCAATGTACACATATATTTGCAATATACATATTTATTAAGAGAGGAAAAAGAGTGTCTGGACATTTATAAGCTTAATTGTCTGGCATCAGTTGTGAGTCAGGCTTTAAAGCAAAGCTTGTAGAATGCAGTAAAAATGCAGGATAAATAAAAAATGGGATAGAATGCAACATGAGTTTAAAAAAGTTTTCGCCGGACTAAATTAATAGCTGTCTTTCATTAAAATGCTGTTCTTCCAAGCAAAGGAGTCTTTAGTTTATTTAATGAAGTTCTTCTACAAGTGTTGGGTTGATTTGATCAAATACTTTTGGTATAAAATATGGCAATGAAACTTGTTGATGCAAAAAAGTCGTGGCAGGTGTAACAGCCAGAATTCAGTTTTGAGGTCTTACATAAGACAAAAATTCTGGGGTCCTCTGTACAGGAAAGACAGACTGAAGGAGGTGCTCAGGCAAACTGAGACTGTCTTAAAAGGCTAAAAGAACTTGCCTGTTTTGCTGAGAAAAATGAAGGCCAAGAAGAAACACTTTTTCTTTTCAAGCCATCCCATCAGGAAATCGAACGCCAGGGGGGAAAAGGAACTGCTTAAGCCAACACTCAAAGTTAGCACCCAGGCAGATGATACAAACCGACCAAGCGCTTGAGAGGAACATGAGAAGGACAAATACGCAGACAGAGGCTCCTAAGTGCCAGTAATCAGAGTAACCTGGAACTGCTGTGCTGTTGAGCACTTGAGGCTGGTGGGATTGGCTGGAGGAGTGCAGCGCAGGGAAGCTTCCAGCAGCTTTTCAAAGGATGCCCTACGGTCCCAACATCTTTTGAAGACAAGGCTTTATAGCTTTCCTGTCTGGCATTCTTTGCTCTGAGGAAGCTCCTTTTTCTCCTTTGGCCAAAGTAATGTGGCCATTTCTGGTTATGTGAAAGAAAAAAGTGATAATATAAAATTCACTCCTTCATTAGGGGGAAAAAAAAACGTACAGGTGTGATTCAGTAGATAAGACCTGGATGAAGAAATTGCTGCATTTTTTGTTTGTTTTTCATTTAAGATGTAAGTATTTTAAGTAGGTGGTTTTATTTACATTTTTTAATTAAAAGAAAATTACAGATAAAAGATGCTATAGCAATCATCTTCCTACAAAGGAAAATATTGCAATGTAATTAAAAGGACTCCTCAAATTATAATTAGATTTGAAATTTAATTATGACTAGAATACTTCATCCCTATGCACAACTGACACCTTATTGATACATAACCTTTATTGTAATTTTATTACATTTCAGCTGAGATCTTAATCTATAGACTAAATAAGATCATCAGATTTCTCTGAAGGCTTACATTTAGGTGAAGAGGGCAACACAATGTTTTCTGCTCTATATTATGGTGGAGTTCTGTATTTGTGCATTGCTTGGGCTCAGCTAGTCCAGACAAAGAGAACTGGCTCCTGGTGTTCCATAATTGCAATTCTTTGCCTTCAGCTATAAACTTAAAAAAAAAAAAAAAAAGAAAGGAACAAATGCCAGCTGAGATGAAACTGGTTTAGGTCCTTTTCCACCCAACCTGTTACCATTTGTTTGGCTGCCTCCTGTGGCTAAATCTGATTGTCATAGTCTCTACATCTGCTCCACACACATTTTTCTTGCTCAAATTCTTTCAAATCCACTTCCTGTCACCATCTCCATAGATGAGATCTCAAGAGCAATGCACAGTGTGGAGCAGACCACTCTCAGGTGGTGTTTGACTTCTAGTTTTGCTCAGAATTTTATCCATATTAAAGATGACTCTTCTGTTAGCAATTAAAGTAGAAATGAGGGCCCTGACAATCAATCAGATGTCCAGTTCGGGCGACTGAAAACACAACATGAAAGAATGTCTCTGCTCATCAGGAAAATAGTCAGATTGAGGATCCCTGGATCTCAGTAGCTCCAGAAGGAAAAAAAAGCTGTTCAGCAAGAGACTGTAATCCTAGTACACGTCTCTAGTTCTTCACTAAAAACTTACAATTTGTTTTAACATTCTTTTTAATCAGCTTTCGAGTTGACATTTAGTTTACTTTTAAAGAAGAGTTATGTTCATTTGAATAGAAAATACTGGAAGTGCCTGTTAAATAACATTGAGCTGCCAATTTTGGAGTAAACACAGGTGCATATTTATTAGGCAACCACCAAAATCTAAACATGTCTGCAAAACATGAAGTAAAATAAGGCTGATTGATAGGGTGAAACTTATAAGCCTTTCTCCCTCAGTTAAAATTGGGGAGGGAATTGGAATGAAATGGTCTTTAAGGTCCCTTCAAGCCCAAACCATTCTATGATTCAGTCTGGATAAACACACAAATGAGAGCTGCCCACATAATTGTGCAAGAAACTGTGCCTCTATCTCTACATTAGTCATTATCTAAATGAAGTTTAATAAGAAAAAATTTCAGGATGTCAGATAGTAACTGTTCAATTATATCATCTTTCAATTTAAAGTTAACTTAGCTGTTATTTGTAATCTTGATATTTCTTATGGCTGCCACAGACAACACTGACAGCATAGAACTCATGATATTCACTAAAAGACTAAATTGTTAATATGATTAGTAAGTTGGTACTATAATAATGCAGAAATAATTTCATTATTAAACTTTTAGCGTTTTCCCCTTCAAATATAACATTTGTTGTAAGTTCTAATAATTTGTATTTATTTCTTTGCATCTCTCCTGTTCAGATATGGGAAGGTAACTTTTCCATTATATCTGTTTCGACTAACATTATAAGGAGTTTCTCTTACAGTACTGTTATTCCATGTTTCCTACTTAGGCTACACATTTAGCAATAAATTTCAATATGATATTCTTTTTTTCCAATCATATTCATGCAACAATGAAATACAGTTGTTCTCAGCAGTAGATTTGAAAGCATTTTATGTAGATGGGTTATATTTTTGTTAGCCATTTAGAAACTGAGAAACAGGTAACAAATATTAGCACCTGTCCAGTCCATGGTAGGGTAGGAAGAAATTCCCTTGACTTCTACAGACAGCCTGAGTGCTCAGGAGCAGTGGTCTCTTGGGATATTATTGCAATCTTCTGCTTAGGAGCTATGGTAACAACCACGCTGATGGTGATAATAGCTCTATTTCAGAATAACTGGGGCAATTACCACTTGGGAAAAAAGCAACAAACCAGCTTCATCTACAGCTGTACAAAAAAACTTGTTAGGAAAGGTATTAAGCTTGAGTAGGGAGAAATCACAGGGCGGTTGGCTGGAGAGACATTACGTCTTGCGCTGAACTCCCTCTGAGCCACTTCAGAATGATTCCCAGGAATACACCCTCCATTACTGTACCTTTCCTAGGACCAAGCAGTGACTCTGTGCCCTTTCGGAAAACTCTTCAGATTTACCTTACTGTCACGAAAAGTCACTGACATAGAAGAAAATTTGCCCTTTCTGTTCATCTTTTTTTTCTCTTGATGGGTGGCTTTCAATATGAGAGCCTGGGTGAGAAGGTCCCCATGCCTTCAGCCCTGCCTGTTTTTTGCTCCATGTTCCAGACCACCCTCACTCTGTGGAATCAACTTATCTGAAATATGAGGGGTGACAGAAGGAGCAGTTGGGGTGTGATTTTAGAGAGTCCCATTTAAAGATTGGCAACTTGCCCCTCTGAGAGGGGGATGTAAAAACCTTGGACCTGAGCTGCTTTCATGTTACCTTTTAGAAGGATTATGAAATTTAAAATCATAAAACCTCACATTGTTCAGGATATCTGCTGGAAAGGTATGAAAATGTAGTGTTGTCACAAACTGACACAAATTATTTTCTCTATTATATCAGAGTGAAATAGGTTATTGGGTTTTTAATTGGCTTTAAAATAGATTCCAGTTGTTCTAAATTGCCAACATGTCCTTAAAGTCTAGATACTGATGTAAAAGGCCTTGTATTCTTTTTACACTAAGAACTTTCAGGTTACGAGGTGGTTGCAGAATGTAATTCATGGGTATGCATACTAATCTCTTCACACTTGCATTAGTTTCTCTGGCCATCTCAAATTCTCATTAGTCTTTTTCTCTCAAGTAATCCAGAAAGCAGAAGCAAGGCAAATGCATTTTAGGTGACCAGTCTTTATAAATATCAAATAGAACAGAGCAAAAAGTAATAAACTCACCAAAACATAGACTGAAGTTCTTCTTCCCTCCTTTTCAAGCCAGCCATTGTCACCCAATCTTGCATTCCTACCTTTGCATATGAAATGCTTTTTTTTTTTAAATCAAGATAAAGGGTTGATGGTTTAGTCTCCTATTTTGGCTTCTGTCTGATAACACGCAGATACTCAGTCTTACCTTGCCTGAAAGATTGCTCATGAAAATGTCTTTTCAGTCATCTGTAAAGCCACTGCAGTGGAGAAACTGAGTCCATAAAACAAGTGGCTCCTTGTTCTCAGCCCACCTTGCAGTCAGTGTGTTCTCCACGGGGAACATTATCCTGTATTTCTTATTAAATACCTTCTCTTCTCAAACCTGTTGCTTGATCTTTATTATAATATCTACTTTCTAATTTGAGATAACCAGCCATTTGAAATGATGCTTTAGTAACCCTGTTGTACTGCTCTAATTATAACCTATTTGTGTTTTCTGTTTTCTCCCAATTGCTCAAAAATTAATGAGTGTTCCTTTCCAAGGGAATGTATTGACCCTATTTTAGTCATGTTTTTGGCCTGCCACATTGCTCTTTTCAAGGTAACCTTGATATTGTTACAGACATACATTATAATTTTTTATGTGGGAAATGTCTATATTGATTTGACTGTGGCCTTTGTTCCAATAAATCACAACATATTGCTATCTAAGTTTCCCTCAATTTGGCTGAGTTTAACTGCAGGAGAATGGTTCTCTGGCTACATTAGAGAGCAAACACCAGTCATTTTGTTTAATGGTGTTGAATCTGGGGTGAAAATGTTACACGAAAAGTTACCTCAGGAGCTAATTAGAGGGCTTTTACTTTTGCAGTTTTTATTAATGACCTGTCAACGCTGTATAGTTCATGAAATATTCTGTACATCTACATGCTGATGATGTGACCTTGTACACAGTAAGAGCACAGATAAGGTATCAGACCTTGACTGTTCCAACTCAGAATTTATGGAGTGATTTTCACAATTTAAAGATACAGTTTTCTGCAGAAATAAATTGGCTGAGAACCTTAGAAAAATATAAAACATGTAATTAGAGGGGTTGTCTCTTATACTACAAACAGACCGAGGTAAACTGCTGGGGAAAATAATAAGACTTCCCTCACCTCAGAAAATTCCTCTGAAAAAGCCAAAGATACCTTTTTTCCTTTCTCAAAAAACACCCTGATAAAGCTGGAAGAATCTAGATCTAAATATTTGCAATTGTAGCAACAGTTGTGACCATGATCCAGAAAAGAGCCAAGCACAGGCTTGCCAAGTTATTTTCAAATCAGCCACGTTTTAGGATTGAGTTTTTTGTTGTTTTTATTTGGTTTTTGTTTGTTTGTTTGCTTGTATGTTTGTTTTGTTTTGGTTTTTTTAATATAGAAATCCATAGTGACAGTATGATCAGTATTTGGCTAATCTGCTTGCAGGAATGCCAGTGACTTGGCTTGTCTCCTTGCAGTATTTGCTTTGGTATTGTTTTTAGACAATAATGTTGGAAAAAGATCCTCAATAACAAACGACAGACTTTGATTCTCGGCCTCAACTGTGGGATCTATGTAAAGAACTATTAAACAATGAGAGGTACATGAGAATCCCACACTTCCTGTGTCTGAGAATGATGCTTGGAATCTCTAAACTCCTTCTTTGGAACTCGGTGGAAGCTGGATCATTCTTTAAATCTGATGATGATCCTGTTCATAAACAAATCATTTAACCATGCCAGGCTGATTCCTCTTCTCTTTCTTTCTCCCTGTCTTCCTTTCCTCTGTCCTTTCCTTCCTTTCCCCTGATAGTGTAGTTCTTCCACAGAGTTATGTGTTGCTTCACTAGATTGCAGAGAAGATTAATTATTTTGTCTCTGAAAGTGTCTGCAATTGAACACGTGCATATGCTTTCCCTTAGACATTCAGAACCTCTGGCTGCGTTTTCTGGCTAAACAATTTAGGAATAGAAGTTGTAATAACACTTTTCCGTTGGACTTTATTGCAGAGAAACCACAGCAATTCTGAGAATTGTATTTAATAGCTGCTTGTACTAGTCTGTATTGCTGATAGAGGGAATTCTTTATTTAAAAACCAGTATGCCAGTTCATATCTTCTCCTACTCATCCTGGGACAAATCATTTACCTTCTCATCTCACCCTGGCCACACCTATTACGTATACAGATGTACTGCTTTACACCTCTGCAGCCCAGGATTCCTTCTTCAGGCAGTTTTGAGGCAATGGAGAGAGATACACCAGGCAGAAATGCTGAAAGGTTGTGGGAGGGAGAATGGAAGCCTAGCAGTTACCTTTTTCTCATTGACTGAAAAACTTATCCTCTGATATTTTCAAATTGTTCGGTAGCTCTTGTTGAGGTATGTCCTCAACTCCTGCCTGTGTCCTCCCTCTCCAGCATCACAAGTGAAATAATGTACTTTTATGTATTGATATGATCTTGGCTACAAATTCTTGTGTGATTTTGGGACTGCAACTCAGTACCAAACAACAACAACTCTGATATTAAAATGTTTTTTAAAATGTTATTTATTCCAGGAGACTGTTTCCTCCATCACAATGGTCGTACCAAATCTCAAAAGCTTTAGAGGGTGTAAAACACTTCTTCAGTTTCTCATTTCCAGGGCTCCTGCTACAAACAAGAAGTAAAAAAAAGGTGGGGAGTGGAAGAAGAGGAGAAAGTGTGTTGAAGTTGTGATTTAGGTACTGAAGAAATAGAAGGAGGGGGAAAAAACTGCAGGAGAGGAGAGAGGAAGATGTAAATGTGGAAGTCAAATACATGGACAAAATAACTTTAAATAGAGAGAGAAATATTTGATCCATAAACGGTGTGATGAAGTGTTATCAGCTCTTGAGAAGCACACTGCAGAGAGTGTCCTAAGAACAGAGACTGTTTCAGGACCACCTGGCTGTTCACAAAGCAACACTGTCTTTATGCAGTGCCATTTCTTGGAGTTACTCCCTGTAGTAAATCCTAGAAGTCCTGTCCTGGACAAAACATCTGAGTGCTCCATGGTTGTTACAAAAACCCAGTTTTTGCTCCAAACACATGTGCAAAGCTCCAGACATACAATTAAGCTGCAATAGTCTAACAAATTTCTGCAATGCCTTCTGTCATGATGTAAACTTGTTCTTACACCCATTTCACTGAGGTTTAAGTTGGTGCATTTTAACTTGCATGTGCTGTGGCTTAAAACTATGCAAATGACTGCCTTGGCTCAGCCAACACGTGGTCCTCATTAAGCTGTGGCAATTTGATTGTGCGTCTGAGCCCAGGACAAGAGACAGCGCATGGCTGCAGACACAACTGAGGGCATTCCAGGGAAACCGAGGGACAGCTGCAGGTCACCGTGGTAGGTGGTGGTCTCAGCACGCTCTGACTTTAACTACTGACAAGTTTTTCCAGATTTCACAGAGAAGGAAGGCTTTATGGAGAAGTTTGAAGGAGAACGCTGAAATTGTTATGATTTCTGTTTCGGAGACTGGGAGGGCAACCTATGGGACAAACCATGAAAGTGTTTGTTTGAAATTTGAATAGGCCAGACAGGAGTAAACAACTCATTAATGAAGAAAAGCTGATAAGAAGTGTGAGTGAGATCAGCTATGGGGTTACTTTAAAATAACAGGTAGTTTTTTATTTGATATAACGTGGAAATGATGCCAACAGAAGAATATGAAAAGAGAGAATGAAATGGTTAAAAGAAACAGGCTAGAAAATAATTTTTGCCAGGCATATCCTTAATGGACGTGAGGATGATTGCTTTTGTCAAGGCAGAGAAAAGAATGTTGCAGTAATCAAGATGTGCTGTGATTAATGGATGGGAAGAGCTATAGATTAGAGTTGTTATGCAGAAAGAATCTACCAGAGACAGGCAAGACCTGAAGGGTGGCTGTAGAGAGACATTCAACTCTAGGATGGAACCATCTAATAAAAGTTTAAGAAGTTTACAGGTAAAGTGTAGGTTTGCATTTATATTGGCCATCCTAAAAATGTTAATAAATCTTACTTTCATATGCAACAGATATATTTTCCTGCTCAAACCTGAGTTTTGCCCCGAGGTTTACCAAAAATAGAGCATGCGAAAATTTCTCTATTTTTTTTCCTCACTTCCTTTGTCTTTTTATAAACATCTGTTTCTTCTTTTATCGCAAATTGCAAGGAACTTTTCTTTGTTGCTGCCCCTGTACTCTGATATCAGCCCTGTTGTGTAAACCATGTGATGTGCATAGCAATGCTAATTATCTTAATTAAGCCTGAGTGAGCTCAGGGTCGTCCTCACGTAGATGTAACACATGCAAGAGCTTTGGAGTTGCAGGACATCTCCTCCAGAGAGTTTTGGACTTGCAGGACATCTCTTCCCAAGTGCTTTGGACTTGCAGGACATCTTCTCCCAAGAGCTTTGGACTTGCAGGAGATCTCGTCCCAAGAGCTTTAGACTTGCAGAACATCTTCCCTGGATGGGTAAGCCCAGTCGAAGATGGGCCTTGATTGGCACCCAGATGAGAGAACAGGAAGCTACAGCATTTTTAAAGAAACAGATTTCAGCACTAAAACTGGTTTAGTGCCTTGATGGAGCTGGTGAGGGAGGGTTGTACAAGTTGTGCCAGGACTGGGACAGCTGAACGTGCTGTTGGGGTTTCACAGCTCTCCAGATTAGGAGCCAAAAGTCAGACACAGGGAGATTTTTGATACAGCTCTCGGCACCTTTTGCTCTCAAGTTCTTCTGTGTGGATATTCACATAGATGCTTTTGTAAATGTGTCTTGATTTCATTTATAGCTCTTTGGAAGGAATCGTGTGGGGAGGCTCACACAGAATGCAGAGATCAAATGTCAGTCCTGGTGCCCTTCGTGTGATGCCCACCAAGACTGACAAGGACAACCTGTTCCTCTTGGTTTGTTGTGTTGATCACATGTGAGGGGGTGATTTTAAACATTCAAACTGTAGTCTTTCCAGATTCCAGAGCAGAAACATGCAGAAAGCAGGGCAGTTTGAGCAGGATCAGTTTTAGGCAGCACTGCTGACAAACCCATCTTCCTAAAACTGGATTAAAAACATCAGTGTGGCCAGGGCAGGGACTAATTTCAGCACGAACACAGAGGTGCCAAGCAACATCCAACACTACTGAAATTCTAGGATAATGTGAAATGTAAAGAACATCCTAAAATTACACAACTAAATGAAGGAAAGATTTAGTTGTCTAGAACTTAATAGCTAAAAATGGAAGCCTAGAACTGCTTATCATGCTTGTATGGATTACTTTCCATGAGTCAGACAAGCAGGATTTCAGCCCATGGGGGTGAAAAAGAAACTGTAATAACCATAAGAAGGTGTAGGACTACTTATTTATAGACATGCATATTAGAAATGCAATAAAAAGTCCCAGTACAAACCCAGTAGACAGGCTTCAAACAAAAAATGGCTAGCTCTAAGTTGTTTCTGAATTATGGTGAGCCCTAAAGACGGCCTAAAACCAATTAACTTCTTTTTTTTTGTACCCTTTTTATGTTTTAAAAATGACCAAAGAGATTTCTTTGAAAATATACTACCAAAAAAAAAAAATGCTTCTAGAATTAAACCTTTTGTGAGAAGCTTCAGCCTGGAGCAAAATTTAATGACTGAGCTATAAAGCACTGAAAACTTTCATAAAGGGGTTCATAAAGAAACACCAACTGACCCTGAACCCAAGGAGGTCTAGCAAGCTGCACTGTAATAAACACGGGGCCTAGTTAATTTGCACTTAAGGGGTATATGACATTTGAGTAAGATTTGGTTACTTTATGCTCATTTCCAGCACATATGTCCAGTAGACATAAGTGACAGAGGGGGGATACTGCAGTCAGGAGGTTTACTGTGAGTTAAAGCCAGCCCTAAATGAGGTTATAAGCTCCCCCAGCCTGACTTTGCTTTCTGATGTGATTGTAAGGTGCCTAGCATGAATGGATGGTGAGACCCTTTTAATGTACATTTCCTACTCCTGAGCCTCTTCTAGGCTAGAAATAGTGTGTGTTGTGTGTACAGCTCATTTCCAGAGCAGTTGCATTAAAACATAAGAGCTGCTGTTACAGCTGCTGTCCCCACTTTACTTTTCATCCCATGGCAGCTGCCAAAATCTAGACCCTGCTGTATCCTAACCTGATTAATTGATGTCAGTTAAATGTAACGTCTAAAAAGAACTTTCCATAATCTGGATTAAACAGAAGTAATGGTGTGATCTCTCTCTCTCTAGTGTGTTATCTGGACGAAATACTCTGGACGAATACATGTGTTCCTCTGTGTTTAATACAGGCACAAACACACACAGTGTGTGAGGCATGAATATAAGGCAGAGATATCCTTCACTGCCTGTAATCCCTCAGACATCATCCATGCTTTTGTAACTCATTTTTTTTACATCTGAAGATGTTTCTGCTATGGGTGGCTTGAGGACTAAGGATTTCATCCAGAAAAGAGGCAAAACTTTTTCTGGGTCATTGCCTCCCCTTGGCCAGCAAGAGATGCTCTTGCACTAACAAGGCATCTGTGCAGGGTCTTTAGTCTCATTCTCTGCCTTCATCACCACCCTGTTCTCCTTCACCTCCCTCTCTCCCCTTGCAACCTCAGCCACCCTCGGCCTTCAGGCTAGATCTCCCAGTGCAAGCAAGGCATAGCTTCAAAAAACATCCAATTTTTCAAGCATCCTACGTTTAAATTTAAATTCCTCATCCTAGCGTTGGTCAGAATTTGTTTCAGAAACAGGCACGAAAGCGAAGGAAAGGCAGATGTTTGTCAAGGCTATTTTAGGAAGCTGTTGCTTAAATGTGAAAATCAGTTCTACTTTAACTGTGAATGAGCAGCACAAAAAGCATATTCTTTCCTCTACATGTGTTTGCAGAACACTTCTCTTTTCTTCACCTGCAATAATGATATGTTCCTTTATGCTCTGCCTCTCCTTGGTTATCAGTAATGTATTGTGGGCCTAACAATGCCGCCTGTTTTCACAATACTTTGTGGAATAATGCCATCCATCCCCATGGATTCATTGGTTCATGAAGGTATTGGTGAAAGGTGGGATAGATTTACTCAACTTTTCAGCATAATATTGCTATTGTTCACTGCCAGGGCATGAATAACGAATGGCCTTTAGTGCAAACAGCTCAGCCACTGAGCTCAGTGATTGCTGTGAGGGGTCTGTTTGAGGTGGGTATTTCTGGTTCTTTGATATATGACTCATTAAAGCCACTCTATGTAAGGGCTGTTTACAGTGCTTGCTGTGCTGGTGGCTTGCATCTGAGTACTTGTCTTTAATTTGAAAGGTATTTTGCCTACACTTAGAAGTCTTTAAGAGCCTGAACCACTCTTGCATTTTTTGTCATGAACTGTTGGCAGAGGAGTTTGAAAGAGTTGGGAGTTCCTCACAACAACAGAAATGGCCTTTGTCTCTACAGACTTCCCTTTGAACTTGCTAACCTCCTGTCAGCAGAAAGCAAACAGGAGGATAATAGCATCTTCTCCCTTTCTCCAGCCTTTTGTCCTCCCCAAGATGCAAGGGCTGGCCTTGCTCCTCAGGGCTTGCCTTGCTGGCAGGAGGCAGAGCTCAGGGAGAGAACTCTACAGGGTTATCAGTTAACCTAAGTTTATTATATACCCTAAGTGCATATTAAGTTTTATGCTTTTACGCCTGCACTGAATGATCTAAGTCACAGATTGCCATTTTTTAACAGAGCTGTGGTTCCACAAGCCCATTGCATTTGCTCAGAACCAAAACTGCCCAGATTGTGGTGGGGCTATAACAGGAATCCATTTAATTGGTGCCTTGTTGAAATGTACTCCTACGTCTGGGGCGTGATCGCTGTGCAGCAGAGCCCACACCATTGATTTCCCTTCCTCCGATTAATGGGTAAATGGCACACGCAGTCAGCTGGAAGTGCCACACGTCTTGTCTGTGTTTTACTCACAGTGGTTAACAGCCATGAATCAATGCCTGCTACAATAAACTCCTCTTAGCCTGGCCTTGACTAGCTTTGTGCTGCTACTGTACCCGACTACACCTTTAACTTTGTCTTTGTGGTCACTATTTTCATAAGTTTAAAAGGTGAGTTGGTATCTAGGATAGTGAGCAAAATAACAAGTGAAAGGAAGGTGGAACCGTTGAAGGTGGAACCCATCTAGTCTTGATCAAGACTAGAAATTATGTTCAGAGTTCTAGATCATTTTCCCTCTGTCTTACACTGTGGACACACTACTGGAGATGGGTTTGATCTTTAGGTACCTACTTCCTCTACTGCCTCCACTGACCCTGAGTCTTTATTTTAAGACTTATTTTAAAGTTGGCAGAAGGAAGTCCTGGAGAAGCCCTCCTACTTTTTACATCTTTGCTAGAGACGAAACTTGTGTAGGAATTCCTTCATCATTCCTCTATTTAAGGAGTATATCTAGCTGCATGAGAGGGAAGAAAGTCTTTGCATCCTCTGAGCTTCCATAAAGGAGTCAGATATTATTAATACTATTTTTATATACCAGTGTGAGCCCTTTTATTATGATGATTTACTGCTAAAATGGTATATAAAGGCCTCTGTTCAGGTAAATTGGGAATAACCTGTTGAAACTTTAGCTAATAACTCCAATACTCTTGACAAATTTGTCAGCATGGATTAATTGTTGTCCAGGATAATTGAACCATACAGGGCACACCATTTGAGGGAGCATTCAGAAGTCAAAGCCAGGAGGGAGAATCTTGTCTCTAAAATAAGTTTACGGTTTCCTGCCTCAAAAATGTGCAAACTTCTGAAGCCCTTTTGTGAGTTAAATCTTACATACCGTGACCAACTTCTGTTGCTTACAGTTCTGCTGAAGTTAATTTATGCTGGCATTGTTACTGAGGTAGTACTTTTTAACAGAGGCGAATGATTTTTCATGCAACATCTCCTGTGTAAAAGCTGCCAACAGGACACTGTTTGTGTGAGACCTGTCACCTGTGAGTGAGCATTCCACTGCTCCCTGGGCTGTCCCCATTTATCAGTCATTAGAGCTGGAGTTTTCCTTTTTATTTTCCACTTTACTTATTTCCCACATTACCTATTCAAGGACTTTACAGCATCCCGAGTTAACACAGGGTGGATAAAACTGTACAAGGCAAGTTTCTAGATTACTTCATCACTACAGAATATGGCTATTTTTATAGGCAGAAGTATTGAAACAGGTCAGACAACATTTTTTTTCAGTACACTTGAACTCATGGAAATTCAAAAGCTTCCCAGTAGTGAACTGTAAATCCTAGTAAAGCCCAGGTAAGATTCTGGCTTGGTTGTCTTTCTGAGATTTTTGTTCTTTTAATTTTGCCACTTCTGTGCAGTCTTCATCTCCTGTTTTCCTCCACAGGAATCCCAGACTTCCTAGGATCTGTAACTCCACATAGAGAAATATATGAGTTCCCTTAGGTTTTGTTTCAAACTTGTGAAGAGAAGAAGTGTTGAGTTCTCAAATCCTACATGAACTAGATTTATTTTTCTCTGGCCATCTTGAATTATTACTCTTCATAGGCAGAATACATGTTTCTCAATGCTTTTGAAACAAAAGTTGGGATGCAAAATCATGAAGCTATGAATAGTAACAGTGGAATGTAGCTATATAACAATACCACCTAGAGACTCAGTTCTTCATTCTTTATCTTGGCACAGCCTCTGGATGCCTAACTGCAGTCTCTGTTACAAGGACTTTGCAGGAAAATTTAAGGCAAGAGTAAGGGACATGCCCAAGGGAAGTGGACACAGCAGATATTTCAGAATTACTGGGGAACAAACGATATAGAAAATATGTATTAATGGTAGAAGTTCACAGAACACCTTTTATTAATTGAATATTTATATGGCCTGTGCTATGCAGTTTTCTTTGGCTTCTGTGTTGAGAAGTATGGAAGTGGTAGAAGTACATCAGGACGATTCCTGTTTGTCAGCTATTGTATCCATTTTCTTGCAAAGCAGGACACAGAGGGGGTTATGACGTGTGCAGAATAAACAAGGATTGGAGCAGATTGTAGCATCCAAGACTTGCAGTTTATGGCTCTCACACCAAGTTGCACCTCATCCAGGGATATTTTCTTGGTGATTTTGTGTCCAGTAGCCCAGGAACACCCAAAGGCACCTACACTGTTGACTGCCAGAGAGTGAGCAAACAGCAGATCATCAGCAATAAACTCATGAGCTCTTGAGCTCCACTCTCTAAGAGAGCAAATGCAGTTTTCTGTGTTGGGGCTCACTCAGTCTGCAGGGCCAGTGGGGTTCCTGTCCTTCTGCACTTTGTTCTGATTTCAGAATAGGTCCAATATGTGTTTTGTGATGACTTATGGTGGCAAGAGATTTGTGCTTGATAACCTTTGGTAAGACTTGACAACTTCATGGACCTCTTACAGTTCTTATATTCCTAAAGGATTTGTGTCTGCAGTTCCCTTGTACTAACAGAAAAGAGAAATCATCTTTTTGTCCTGCCAACAATATATCAGAACTCCTCTCCATGCTGGTTATGTCCTTCTTATACTTTACTTTTACATGGCTTTCCCTTTTATTTTTATTTTGCTACCACTGAATAACACACAGCCCCACAGCTCTGGCACAGAGAACCTGATGAAAGTGAACATATAAGAAAAATATTAGTAGCTGCACTCTTCTTTGCAGAGGTAATGGCCATTGACATTAATGGGAATTATGCATGTGTGGAAGACGAGTATGGCCCCTTTACTTAACAGAGCCCTTAATATGTTTTAGTGAGCCATGGTGGTGTTCTAAATATCATGAAACCCAAAGGAGATAGGGAAAACAGCCTCTGGCACTGATGAGCTGGATTCATTGCTCTCAGGTAGATGGCTTTTCAGGAATATCTCAGTTTCTTCTCTTGTGGAAATAGTTGTGCACGCACTTTTCAATGACATGAATGAGGAAAAGGTCAGGAGAGTGGACAGAAAACTGGGAAAATGAAATAAAGAGCAACCCAAGTTGTCAGATGACAGATGTCACATAAAAACATAAAAGTCCAAATTTAAGCATTTTACTCACACACAAATATATATAATTTTACACATATATTATTTTTGTCTGCCTTTTATTCAAATTGTAGTCTAGCCCTGCTTTGCACTATGTTCTGTTTTATGAAAGTAAAATGTGAAAATCTACCGATAAGCCAAAATAATAAAAACTTTATGGCATGTCAGGGCTATTTTTTTATTATTATTTTTTAACCTCGATCATGTTATAATAGTGAACATATGTATCCTTGGCCTTAATCACCTTGTCGAGTTAAAGTGTATATTCAACTTCATTTACATGACATATGATCTAATGCTGGAGAACAACAATGCCATTGTAGTGCTAATTGAAAACTGTGAGCTGAGAGCCAGAAGAAACCACTGGTCTGATTGCTGAGGGTCCCAGGGAAAGGGATTTATTCCCACACCTGCAGTTGGTCCATAACACTAACATTGTTACCAACATCTGGGTCTAATCAGCACAGAGGCCTTGATATGCTGCTCCTGTGGCACATAAATTTAGCATTATATTCATTTTAAAGGCCCCCTCTTTCAGTTTTTTAAGGACAAGATAGATTCATGGCTCCACAGAGTCTAACAAAGTCGAAACCACAAACAGAGTAAGTTACTGCCAGGTTTCTTAGACCATACCTACCTAGTACATGCCACTTAAATAATGGAATTTTACGCTCAGTTCTGGTTTTCAAAAATGCATCTCCACAGAATGCAAAGTTCAGCTGAAAAACTATGTTTAGGGGAAAAAGCAAGCACTCTTTGCCAATTTGCATATATCAGTTTTTACGGTGACACCTGAGCTCCACCAGGCGCAGGGATGGCTGCAGAACCAGCGACAGCCCCGGGGGTTCAGCGGGTTTGTGTCCCACCCCAGCCCAGGGAGAGGTTTGTCCCACAGTCTGCTGGGAAGATAAGACCCCCTCCACAAAGGTGCTGAACAAGTGGAAATTGTGCAAAGAGAGAGGAAAAAACGCCACAGGACTGAAAGGCAGCCTGCCTAGGCCAAGGAGCAAAATTTAGATCTTCATTTGTTGAGGACAGGCAGTGATTATTTTTGCTAATGCATCCCTTGGCTCTGTCTATAACCATCCGCTAACTGGCTGCTCGCCTCTGCATCTTCCTGTATTTTTCTGGAAAGTCTGTGGAAACCATGGGACAGACAAGGATACCCTTACAGAAAATGGGGGTTTTTTCTGACATTTTAAAATGTCTACGTATTTTTAATATTTAAATGGTGAATATAATTACACAGAGAAATTTTGTTAGAAGATCCAGAAGTTAATGACTTTTGATTCTACATCTGGCACTGATCTTTTGTAGCAGTAGGTAGTTCATTTAACTATTGCCTCTCTTACCTACTCTGCCTTTTGGGAATAAATAAAGATGTAGAACACTGTTTACCTAAGGTTTCAAGGTAGAAAAGTGACACAGGGGTATTAGGGAGGCTTAACATTGTACCACTGATAAAGGGTAATTGCATCAGTTGGTTGAAATCATAGAATGGTCTGGGCTGGAATGGTGCTTGAAGATCAACTTGTTCTAACCCCTGTATTGGAATGTAGGGTTCTATCTGCTGTCAAAAGGAATGTCCGTTCCATGAGAAAACCTGTTCATTGCAAAGGCACAAAATGTGTAGTTTTGTAACCTCTGCAGTCTTCTCAATACCAGCAGGATGCTGGAAGAGGGAGGAATTTCCTTTTTATTGATAATAACTCCAGGTGGAATTTTTAAACCAAGCAGTCATAACTTAAACCCAGAAGACATCAGTGGAGATCCTTAACATGCTGAATCAGATTCTCAGCCACTATAAATTGAGTTAGTGCTATTAATTTCGGTAGAACTACATTTCACCCCACTTGAGGAGAAGGTGCATTATTTACGGTATGACTGCAAAATCTGTCACTTGATGTACCATAGAAATGTGTTCTGGCACCAGCAATTGGTTTTGGTAGCATGCCAGTTTGCTGGCTTTGAAGGATTTCCAGTAGCCAAAGGGGAATTTTAGCACCCAGCATTGTCTTACCCCCCGCTCTCCATTTCCGTGGGTCCTCAGAGGATTTGTCCCGTTTCCCTTCCAGCTGGATCAATCCTTGTCAGCTCCACTGAGGGTCAGCACAGTGCTGTGACCCCACACGCCAGGGGGGTCAGGAACAGCATTCAGGGAACCACAGGGCAGCATTTTTAGCGATGTTCTGTCTGTGTCTTCCTCACAGTCCACGTGCCACCACCAGAGTGAACACCTGCTGTCCTGCTTTTCTGTCCCCCTGGCCAGCTTTGTGACCAGAATGAGGAACCTACATTTCAATACCTGTGGTCTAACCACAGCTTCCACAGGCAGGAAATCCCTCTGTGCTGCCCATGGGAGATGCAATGGAGGGAGAAATGAGATTGGGGTCCCTTGATGTCCATGTGAAGGGCTCTCTTTCTGGTTTAGCTTTTCAACTTCTCTTCATTGCTGTGTTACTGAAAGTGCTACTTAAATGAACTAGATGCTAATTGTTGTAAGAATTGACTGGCCAGTTTTGAGAGATCTTTTCTCATAAGTTGATCTTAAAAATGGGAGGAGTCTGGCAAAGTTAAGAAAACCAGAAAGATCCCAGTAATGCAATTTTTTGCCGTGGCTTCATTAATGCAATACCTGAGCCACACAGAGATCTCACAGTTGTGTTAATGTGGTAAAAATGGTGAAAGCACACAAAAAGATTGTATAATTGTATGGCCACTGTGTGGAGATCACAGAGACCAGGCTTGTATTTCGAGTCCTTTACAGGGACATTACTGAAACCTTCTTGTATCTGACTTCATGTCATATTCTTCAAGACGCTACAAGTGAAATACAACAGCTGTATTGGAGAAATTTAAAAGAATAGTCAGACTGTGGAGAAGGGGTCTCACACAATTACATGTTTTTCAATCAATGTGCAAATGCCACAAGTAGCAACAAAGGAGTTAAACTTATGCCTCTGGAATGTCCAGATAATTTGATCATATTTATTTTAATATGTGAAATGCAAAAAATATTATCAAATACAGATATGTTATTATTTTAATCACAATATCTTACTGCATTTTATGTCATTCCTTCTAATGTGGTACTAGCAGATCTAATGAGCTATTTAGGGTTTTTTGCATTTCAAAGCATGACCTCCTAAAAATTAAGATATTTCTTTCATCCAGGATAATTTTGCTGAAAAACACCCAACTTTTCAGATATTAGCATATATTTGATGTGGAAAGGAGCATTGGACATATCACAACAAATGAAATGATTGTAAAATGCATCTATAAAATACAGAGAGATTCACAAATATTTTTCCAATACTTTCTCAAAACACTTGTGATGGCAATCTAAATCTAAGCCCCAGTTCTGCAAGTCATAATGTGAGGGTCTTCTAGGCACAATAATATACTCACATGGTGTTGATTGCAGACCTGAAGACATTTTCCTGAGGTGTTTTCTAAAAATCATCTTTTTTTAATTATAATTAATCTATCCAACCCTTTTTTCCCCTCTTTATGAATCATTCACAAGGTGAGGCTAGTTCCTCTGACTCTGTCTGTTATGTGCAACTGGTATAGAAACTTTAATGTGAAGAATATCTGACTACATGCTGTTCATAAGTTGTACATTTCAGTCCTCCTGTATGGATAGATTTTCAAAGGGATCTGGAATCATTGCAGAAATGTTGTGTACATCATCCTTTGAATTAGGAACCTGTTACTATCACCTGTTTGCCCTTGAAGATCAGAGCCTCTGTTATGCATGACTCCAATTCAGGTAAAACCTGTGATTCAGGTTCTTCCCCTTCTGTGGATGACTGAAACATTTTAAGCATCAAAGTCAGGAACAGGAGAAGGAAAAAAAAAGTGAAGTTTCAATATCCAACTAAGGCACTCAGCTCTTGCTAAATGCTGTGATGCTCAGCCATCATTCTCCAGATTTTTAAACATCCTGGTTATGCTCCTGATGATTGCAGTGGGCCTTTTTTAGATTCCAGTGCAAAGAAATTTGGATTCTTTAATGCAAAGAAAAGCAAGTGACAGAAGTTTTGGAAGTAAATGCTCAAGCCTCATTCAAATATTCAAACACATGTTCAGACACCACTTTTGCAGGTATTTACCCTCTTCCAAAATTTTCATAAAAGGGATATTTCTATTTGTGTTCCATACAGCTGAACGTCCATTCTATTTTTTAAAATGATAAAATTTTCGCATTGTGTACCACTATTTTATTAACCACAGTGACACTTTTTTGATGCATTCCAACAGAGCTTTTTTAATAGAGCAAATGACAAATTGCCTTAATTTGGAGTGTCAGTCTTCTTCAAAATTCCATGATTTCAAACCAAGCAGATGATTAAAGGGTGAAAGACCATAATGAATCAGATCTGCACTACGTGGTTTTTGCATCCCTCCCTTAGAATTGTGTGTGATGTACAAAGGATGGCTGATCTAATACATTGATAAGAGTAGAAGAAAGCAAATGTTTCCACGTGGTGATAATTCTGAAATGTTTTTTTGCGGTCCCTCAAAAAGGCCATGTATCAGGCCATCATTAAAGGTGGATTATAGCAAATATTGCATGCTTTTACTGCCAACCTGTTACGTAGCAGTTTTATTTGCATCATACATTTAATTGTCACGTTAAATCATGGTTTCTAAACGTCAGTTCACAGCAGGAACCCCGTCTGAAATCTTATCTTCTTTTTTCTTTGGAGATGCAACCGATAGCAAAAATGTTCCCATCTTTTCCTTTTGTGATCTAAATTCCAATTTTGTGTCCATAGTAGTATCCCTGCCTACTGCAGCCACTCACTGCTTACAACAGCGCAGGAGGAAAAGTCCTTTTTTCCCTTGAATGTGCATATTCCTGGTGGAGCTTAAAAACTTCCATAAATCAATAAAGTAATTGCTGCATAATGACCTATTGTTGGTGAGCGTGCCCAGAATGATGTCATTGGGGGGTAATGGAGCTACTGAATCAAAAAAATGGCAGCTGTTTCCAATTTATTTGAGAGTCAGTTGGACAGAAAATTAAATAAACACATAGACAAGCAGGACAAGGGCAAGTCCTTGCATTATTCTTATGATAGTTTTAATTCAATCGCAGAAGTCAGCGGGCAGCTGATATTGTGGCTCAGAGTTTCAGTAATTGCCTGTCTCCTCTCTCAGTCAGGCTGCACATGCTCATTTCATCATTTTAAGCTTTTGTGACTCGGATTAAAAAAAAAAAAAGACCAATGAAACAAAGATGAAACTTAGTTCTTTTTTCTCCCGCCCTCCCCCTCCCTTCTCAGCATAGCTGGCTATCCAGGAGATGTATTAATAGAGAGAAATTTTCATTTCTTCCTCCATCTGCCTCTATGGGGCCTCTACCCTTCTTTCCCTAGGATACGAAGGAGAGTTTTCCTTTTTTTTTAATCACTCATATGTCCTTTGGGAAGCCCCCTAAAGTTTCATATTCGCTGGGGAGAGAAGAAATGCCACCCGGCTTCACACTCCCTTCTCCGCTGTGAATAACAGCTTTGATGTGCTCCTTTGAAGTTCCTGGCTCCAGGCTGCATTAGGGAAGCATCAAATGCAGCCTTAGCAGCGCGTGTGGAAGCTGGAAGCGCGTTGTGTTCGCACACCGGACTTGGGGGCACCCAGCGTGCCCGTGGGGGCCGAGGGAAAGCAGGGGAGCACAACAGCAGGTCTCCAGCACAGCCAGCTCTCCTCTTCTCCCTGTTCCCACCTCCTACTGGAGAGGCATTGGGAACGCGTCAACATCCTCGATATTTTCCAGTCCTTGCAGCTTCTCGTGACACCCTTGCACCCTTTAGTAGCCCTGATGTGGGTCAGAGAGTTGGAACATCACGTCGGACTGCAGTCGGATTTGGTTCTCTCTTTGTTACTTCAGGGCAGTATGGCTTCAAATCCTGCTTCAACCATTGCGGCATTAAAATAATCAGAGTGATTTTTATGGACACTAAAGGAAGTTTGGGTCACTGAGCAGCTATCTGACTTGTAGTAAGAATTAAAGTGTCTATTCCTTGGTATTTGGATTCTTAATATGACAGTTTTCGCATTTCTAAACCAAGTGTGGGTTTTTAGCATCCCTCTTTTTTCCTAAGTTACAGATGGATTTTGTGTGTGTGTGTGTGTGTGTTTTCTGTGTCTGCATAGCCAGACACAGTGAAGTTGATGTTTGTCTCCAAGATGGAGAAGTGCTTTTCCATATTTGTCATCACAGATCTCTTCAGATCAGACATCTCTTTGATCATTTTAACTGTGCTTTATATGCTTCATAATTTCCTTGCTGAGTACCTTATGTTACATGTTACTCTATAAATCAATAAATAATAGCAATAATTAAAAGGGTGTTCTGCAGTAGGGAGCTAGATGAAAAAATAGGTTATTCCATTAACCTTTTACCTCTGGAGACAGGAATTTCAAATTTGTGCTGGGTCACAAGAGCAAATCAGTTGGTCTCTTGTGAACTTCAGTCCACATCACCAACCACTGCCTCACTTCTCACAGTCCCTCCTGATTGACAGCTTTAGTCTGGAAGAATAACAGATCTTTTGCAGCTTGGAAGACTGAGATGCAATGGCAACGCCAGCACCTCCGCCTACTGTGCCTTGTTCTGCAGAGAACCATTTGGGAAAAAAGAAAAAAAAAATATCCAAACCCTTCCAATGCCTGTTATCCCCACATACAGCCTGAATTAATATTTAAACATCAAAATTGTAACTGGTAAAAGAAGGAAGTAACTTGTGCAAGTAGGAAGGTGGATTTTTTTTTTTCCAGCCCTGTCCTGTAAAATACCTCTCAGAGAGCACCAAAAGTTTATCAAAAGAAAATTCAGGGGGAGTTGGTGGTGTGTCATTGTATACCCAAGTGTAGGCAACATATGTGCCAGTGAAGAGCTGTCTATTCCATCAAAGCTCTGACGGATCACACAAACTCACAAGCAGACCTTTGGATTATTATTACTCTCATCTCCCTCTTTTCCACTTCTGCCTTGCTCCATCACTTACGGACACAGCTCTGTTGTCTGCACTCTGATGTCCGAGTGGCCAAGGGAGGTGTAAAATAAAAAAATTACACACTTTCACAGTCAGAGGGTGTCACAGCACGACGACTCTTTTTGTGAATTACTCTCAGACCAGGAAGGTGAATATTAAGTGTAATCTCAGGCTTAAGATGGAAGTGCATCTTAAAAATGAAGGTAGCACAGATTCTGGAAGAAGGGGTTTTTTTTGCATTTATGCCATTTGCTTGCTTGTTTTACATAAAGAGATTAAAAATGTGCTTTTTTCAATTATTCATGTAATTTGAAACCAGAAAGGACTTGAGTTATACTTTTAAATAAAAAATGGAACACTTCTAAAAATTCTAAACATTCCAAAAATTCTAATTTTTGACCAAGACATTTCAGTCTGTTAGTTTGAACAGTACTTGCTAACAAGTCTCATCCTTTCTTCTAGTTTCTCCTCTATCTGCAGGTCACAAAAAGGGAGGCACAAGCTGCTTTTTGATGACACTTGCAGAAGACGCCCCAGAGTGGACTGCAATTGTTGTCGGTTCCTCAGGATCTCACAGACCATTTCACAGCTGATTTGTGGTGAACACTGGTATGTTCTTTACTGCAAATTGTTTTTTTATCTGGACATGATTATGCTTTGATTTGGAAGTAGGAAATTATTGAAATTTTATTGGTATTATACCTGCAGTGATTTAGCCTCTTCCTCATACCTGTAGTTCCTATTTTGTAAGTATGACAGTGACCAGGGGAGGACTTCCAAGAGCACTATTTTATGTTTCATGTTGTTGGCCATCCTAATCATAATCCTATCAGATACCAATTTTAGTAGACTTAGTAGACAAAATCAATACAAATAGACCCTGTACGTTTCAATTCTCAGCACTGAAATGTTGTCTGGATTAAGGACAGCTGTTCACGAAGGGAGGGGAGTCTGGGACTGTTGTGGGAAGTTTGATTGGGGCTCACAGGGATGTGAAAGGAGAATGAAGTACTGAGATTCAAATATGGAAGTTGATAGAAGAGAATCATTTTTAGGAATTGGAAAAAAATATGACTGTGAAGCTTGCCTGCTGTACCTCCACAAAACGTTGTTTTCCTAAGAAATCAGTCTCAGTTTGAAACAGTTCTGTTTTCTCATTACGTGACCCAGTGCAGTCTATGTGAAACAAGCACCTCTTCGAGGTGAAAGAGTTACACAGAAGAAAATTTTGCACCATTCCTTAAAATGATCAGGTGCTAGATAACACTGGGATTTCTCAGGAAAATGTCTTCCTAAGCTTTATCAGAATATCTTTTGTCCAAGGCTTAGTGTTGTTCTGTGCTTTGTGATCCACATTGCTGCAGGGGGACCCATCCACCTCTTTGGCTCAGAGGTCGGATTTCATTCATATGCATGGGAGTCATGCCTTTAAAGCCTGAGACCAAAGCATTAAATAGGCATTAGAAATCAACCAAAGGTGGCAGGAGTCAGTTGAAGGTGACCAGAGAGCAGACTTGGCATAGCTTGTCATGTGGATAAGGCAGGCAGCTCCTTCTCCTTCCTGGAGAAAGTGCAGTGCTATTTTCATTTTCATTTTCATTTTGATTTTCATCCTCCCTTACAACAGTGAAGTTACTGATAGTAACCCAGTCTAGAGAGGGCTGGAGCAAGAGTCCTCCAGGGGCTGGTCTCAAACCTTCGCACTCCTCAGCCTCATTGAAGGTTATTCCTGGATACCTGACCTCCAGACCCAAATGTGCCCTGTGTCTTCAGAGCCCCCACTGAGTGGGGGAATAAATGCCTTCAGTAAAGACATTATTTTGTAGCTCTTCACAGCCTTTTCTTTTCTGAGCTGAGTGGCTCCAGCCTTGTGTAGATCCCCCTCTGCTTTGTGCCACCATCCAAACTTCTTTGTCAGGTCCTGAGGATGAAAGGAGCTTACTGGCGATTCCTTTCATATGTATTTTGGGCAGAAAGGGGAAACTGGGAATGGAGCAGTAATGAAAAAGAGTCTGGTGGGTGTAATGCCGTTTTGAAGAGTGATTCTGACAGAAGTAAAACCCATTTCCCATAGTGCTGAAGGTAGTTGTTCTTTACTGCCTTTTGCCAGGTACATGGGTGTGTAGAGGGCAGCCATAATTTTTCTTTTTTTCAATATTTTTTCTTAATCTTTGCGATGTGGCTTACACTCAGCCGCACAGGGTGGGTCAGACAATACATTTTGTTTGCAGCTGCAATTTTCTTTCCCAATTAGTTCCATATGTATTCAGCTGACCTAATCAGTGAAGCACATGGACAGCTTTTCACAACAGTGGATATGTGAGTCTATCACGTTGGGTTTGCAGTCTAGGTTGATTAGCTGGTTCTTTGTGTGAAATAGGTCTGTTGCCTTGATTGTAGAACAGCAAGAGGTTCATTTTGCCTCCTTTCTGCATCTATGTGAAGCTGTGTTGGTCCCAAACCTAGTGGTGATCTTCAGAATCTCTTTTATCCAGACAGGCTTCTCCACACATAAGATTTATTTACTGCAGTCTGTCTGCGAACTCTTCTTTTTGTCATAGCTGCTTGTTTTGTTTCCAGGTTAAAATTATGTACATTTAAACCAAAGTTTCTCTTTAGTTTAAAATTGCAAATCCTGCTTGTGAGATTTCCCATTTGTTTGTCAGCCTTGCCAACATTTTGCTGAGGAACTTGTGAAAAGTAAGTGAGTGCTGTTTTGCATAAAGACAGGCCCGCTTGCGGGAGGTGTCTCCTCAACCAAAACTTCCCGGGAAACCTTTGAACAGTAGCTTCATTTCCAGCTGAACCTGAAACTGGAGAAAAGGAAGAAATCTGGGGAGGTAGTGATGGGCAGCTCTGCTGGAGTCTTTTGCAGCACTGAGGGAGAAAAGTCATCTCAATATCAGCAATTTCTGTGATACATCTAAGGTCTGGAAGCAAAGGCACAGAGATATTTTGACAGACCAGAGCTGGTGTCGGGGATCTTGTTCTTCTCCACCCTCAATCCTCCCTGCAGCTCCATTCATGGCCTCTGTCTGGCAGTCCTTACCCTGGCCTCAGGGCAGAAGGGGCAGTGAGGTATTTAGAACCTTCTTGTGCTGTCCCCACACCCCTGGGTTTGAGGTGTCCATGTGCCAGCACAAACGCTGCCCAGCTTGCTTCCTGGTGCCTACACATGCCCCATGGTGGATACAAGCAGCTGTTCTGCTCCTCTCCAGCACACCAGGGATATTGGGAGGCTGCTTTGGAAAAGGTGTGCTGAGCTAAAATCTGCTGCCGGTGACAAGGAGCCAAGCATCAAAAAAATCTTATAGAATTTAAAAGGACCTCAGAGAAAACACCAAGCGAGAGGCAAGCCCCTGGGGCCCTTCTCCTGACAGAAAGGCTCTGAAGCATCTGAGTTTCTGACTCAGCCCTGAGCCAGGGGTTGGTTAGTGAAGCCCATCTGGGTAGCTTTCCACACCTTAGGATCGTTTTCCTCCAGGTGTACACATCTGGGAAAACAGCTTCCCAATCATTCGTGCACATGAGATTGGAAAGCCTGGCAAGAAAATCTCCAGCACAGTAATTGCATGCAGCTAGAAAGGAGTTGGAATGGAAATGGGACCCGTTCACTGGTTTCAGCAGACATTTCCTGTAGGTCTGTCTTCGGTTTGGGATTTTTCATTTCCTTTCTTCTTCTGTGTGGTTTTTGACTTCTTGAGATTACAGCATCTCTTCCATTACTGTAGGAGGTTATAACTATAAAATTTACTGAGCAAATAAAGACCCTCAATCAACATGTAGCCAAGACAAGGATCATTTTAAAAACTGATACCGAGTTATCTTTATGGATAGCTATGGTGAACTCAAGCTTACCATTTAAAGTCTTTAGTTAAGTGTTAAAAATAGTCAAATTTCCTTGAAAAAACATTTTAAGAGTAATACTCTGTGTAATCACCCCACATATGATACATCATCCTGAAGTTTCGAGAACTCTTTGGTTGAAATTTTAACAGCTCTGCTTAAGAAATGCTAAACAGCAAATACTCTTTCCAGAAATACCATCCACTGTAAACCTGTCAGACTATTACTTAGCTATTAACCTTTCTCGATGAAATTGTAATAGTGCTGTTTAAAAGAATGCTGAATATCAGAAACATTTCACTAATACATAACAGATGGATACCAGATCCAGAAATATTTGTACTGTAAACCAAAGCGCTAAGCAGTTTTACACTGAGAGGTCAAAGATGGGCAGGAAACAGTTTTCCCATCCCACAAGAATTTTAGTTTTCATATTTTCCTACCCTGATGAATATACAGAATATTAAAGAACCTGGAGTTTCTCATAATAGAATAAACAAGGATTAAATTTTCAAAGTTTTTATTTGTTTGCTTTTTAGTCCAAGAGCATTACGCACTTATCTAACTTATCCTCCACACACGTTACATATTTGTTATTTATCACATCTTTCTCGGGTACAAACATCCTGTCCTGAGGAGGCTTCAGATTCAACAGTCAATAGGTTTTCTTTTTCATCCCCATCTCCTTGACTGAAAACCATTTTCCTAGTAGGTTAAAGAGTAAAAGAAAGTGTGGGAGCAAAACTGTGACCTAACTGAAATACAGATTCCATATGTCACATACCTTTTATAACTCTCCATATGTGAGAATAACTGATTTTTCCATCCTGTTTACATGGCTGATTTCACTGTTGGACTTGGTCCTGGGTGTAACCTTTATTTTTAAATAAATGAAGTTTGGGAAAACTAAGAGTTGCTGATTTCCAACCAGTTATAAGTGTGAGGAGGGGGACACTTGCACTTGGAAAATCTTTGTGAAGATGTGCTTTTTATTCATCTTGTGTAATAGTTATACCCGTGGCTTTAGCTGGAGATCGTGTTTCTCTAAAAGGATGGAATATGTTTCCAAACAATGTCTTAGTTCAAAGTAGTTGGGCACTTCTTGTGAAATGTAATTACAGCCGAAAAAAAGCACACTTTGTGTTCCATTTAAGAACGAACAGACACCCTACTAAATGGTTATGTCATTGAGCTGGAAGGTTTGGATGCAAGAGAGGACAAAGTATTATCATGTGGATATCTGTAACATGAGAAAGTAGCAAAGCAGATTATTTGTTTTTAATAGCTATGAAGAAATGTGTTTTCAGAAGATTTTGATGCGGTGCGATGGAAGCAGAAACTTCGTGCTTAAAAAATGCTTCATCCTTCTGAGAATCTGATGTAGCCAAGATGTGCTAGCAGTGATTTTCTACCACTGGCAGTTTGTACAGAGAATTTCTCCAGACTGACAAATACACGGACGAATAATACATTGCATTGACATTTATTTATGTATTTATTCTGAATTACCATACTAATTTCCCCTTCAGATTTATGACCAGGGCTTTTAATTCATTAAAGCATGATTTCATAAAAATTTTTGTTCCTCTCAAACAAGAACTGTGTCTTTTCTATGCTTGTTCTTCATGAGGTGTAAATTCTACTTCGTGAGCACTGAAATGCTGAAGCTTGAGGTGTTGTAACTTTTCTATTAATTAAAGGTTTTAAATCCAGATGGGCATCTTTATAAATATAACTATACATTTACATAGATACATGTTCAGCTTCACTTGTACCTTCTATATTTTGATTCAAGAATCACTAGATAAAATTATGTGCCCTATATTATTCAGACAGTCAGCAGAGTTTTCATCAATTATATTAAAATGTACCAATTCGTGTTGAGCCATTTTACATTTTTGTGTAAGCAGCTTGCCTTTATTAAGTATTTACTACTTGTGCTGTTAATTAGTTGCAGGGATGTAATCTGCTTAATGTCGTTCTCTAAACACTTTGTTTTCAACTTTTTTTCTCAAAATATGATTTTTTTCAGTGACAAGAAACACTGAAAATTGCCATAGGGACTGTTTGGCATTTTAAGCTAACAGCAAGCCTGGATACATTCTTTCAACAGCTGAAAAAAATTAATTATATATTTTTTTTTAAATTTTCATTTGTCCTGTTCTTGAAATCTCTAAATTTTATAATTTCTTTGAACTAGCAAACCCAAGAAATATTATAGGTAAAGTTTTTTAAAAATCTACAAAAATACTTATTTTTGTCCAGGAAAAATAGCTATTTAGAGAAACTACTTTCCCACCACCACCATGTAACAGAGAGAACTTTTTCAAAATTCCTTCTGATGTCATTTTAAATTACATTTTGACAGTCTTTTTTCCCTCGGGTTGTCTTACCTCAGTAAGGACGGTTCTGCAGAGTCAACCTGCTGAGAAAAAGCAGTGGTACAATTTTATAGCTGAGAAGCTATTCCATGGTTGGGTTTTTTTGCTTAGGTTTTTTTTTTTAATTATTATTTTAAATTTTATTAAAAGATGCATGCTCTCATTTCATAATAAAAGCACCCCTGTCAGAAATGCTCCGTTTGCTTTTATGTACTTTAATCAGCTTTGCTCCTGATGTGGACACAGCACGGTGGCTGTGCCTGCACGGGCCAAGGGGGCAGTTCCTGAAGGGAACCTTCAGGAAAGATGGAGAGGGACAATTTACAAGGGCCCGGAGTGGCAGGACAAGGGGGAATGGCTGCACTCTGACAGAGAGGAGGTTTGGATTGGATATTGAGATGAAATTCTCTCCTGTAAGGGTGGTGGAAGAGGCTGCCCAGAGAAGTTGTGGATGCCCCATCCCAGGCTGGATGTGGCTCAGAGCTGCTTGGTCTAGTGGAAGGTTCCTGGTTGGGAACTAGGTGTTCTCCAAGGTACTTTCCAACCCAGGCCATTCTATGATTCTGTGATCTTGTTGGTCTTCTACCTTCCCTAGTTCAGTTTTCAGAAATACTGGACCTTACACAAATAGTTCTGTATTATACTTTTCCCTTATGACATCCAAGCGTGTTCATCTCTGACACCTCCAAATCTCTTCAAGATTTGGCTCCTCAGCTGCCCAGGCTGATTCCCTCCCATCCTGGAGTTGGGATGGTCACCTCACCTCTCCCTCTGCTTTCCCCAAATCTCACCCTTCCCTGATCACCTCTCGGAGCCTTTCTAACCTCTTTATCTATGATTTTCCAGCATGGAAACAGCTCAGGATGGCTGGGGTAGACAAGGCAAGAAATGGCTGTGTGTAATTGTGCCCTCAATGTTTTTAGCAGGTTGCTCGTCTGTAGCTGGGGGTGTTGCTTCCTTCCTTGATTTTCTCCCCTGGCTTTCTGTTAAGATACAAGTGTACACTGCTACAGGGAAGTTTTACAATTATTTTCCCTACCTCCCCAGCAAAACATTAGCAAAATGTTAACGCAGCATGATCCATAAAATTTCCAGTAGTTGCAGCCTTTTAATCTGATGTTGTAACAGATACAGGTCCTGCCAATTCCAGCTAATTTGCACTTCGCATGTTTCCAGTATTTATGAGCACAAGGAATGCTGTGCCATGCTTTTCTCTCCCAATGGATAAGGCCCCACACTAAATCCATGCAGGAACACATGCCCATGTACTGAATCATAATTGAATTTCTGAGAGATTGTAGCTGTTCCCGGCCAGCCTTGTTACCTATGTTAATCTGGATGGTAGCCTAAGAAGGTCTGAAATTCTTGAATGTGGGTCACTTTTCAGGCAAATTTTCTTTGTAACTCAAGAATGAAGTGCACAATCTTTCTGAAGCAGCATGGATTGCTAATTCCTTCTTTTTTTCATGTACATATATCACTTCTCTCTCATGCTTGTGAGTGCATACAGACACAGACACTGTAAGCTTTTTATAGTTAATAGGGCCCTCAGCATTTTTAAGCCTCAGTCTTGACTCGAATAATTTGTTTTATTCTGCTTTCCTTCTTTTGCAGTTTGGTAAGCGTTTGAGTTTAGTTTAAGTGAAGTTCCTTGTGATCATTCTGCATGAAGGGTACCACAGAAGTAATACTAGAATGATTGAACTGTTTGAGTGACTATCCTCCTCCCTGCTATGTTCTCCTCTCCATTGGTGTTTAAAAGGAAGAGAGATGGAGAGGTTTGTAGATGTTTTTTGGAGTGCAGATTTTTGTTGTGCTGTCTTTCTATCACTTCTGTACTTACAGCATCAAAATAATTAACTAGTGGAGTTAAACTCAGTACCAGGATAAAAGATTAAATGCATTTAACCACTCACAAAAACTTCAGGAAGTTCTAAGATTACAGATAGTCCTCAAACATTAAATTCTTGAAGTTTTGAACTGCATCTTTAGGGATGTAGTGGGAATAAAAATGGAACTGCTTGTAAAACGCAGTTCAGTCAATCTCTGTGTAAGAGATAACGTGATGTGATTGTTTATGGTAGTTGGATGATTGTTTGGCCTTGATGACTCAAGAGTTCTCTTCCAATCTTATGTTAATGGACGCATAAAAGAAATCTATTTCATAGAAAAATGGTCCCAACTGGCGTAATAGAACAAATGGAACTTTCACATTTATCGATAAATCCTGCAATTTTAATCCATAAACTGTTGGACTTTTAGAAATATGCTCTGAATATTATTAACTCTGATTAAAATTTATGTCCAAACCATTTATGACTAAGTGTGCACCTCTGGAATTATTCTGGCATCCGTCATGCTGTGGTAGGTGGTTATCTCATCTGAACTTGTAAATGGAGCGATTTTGAGTGGAGCTTGAGGTTGGATAATGCACACAGAGGATTGCCAAGTGAATCTTTGACCTGCCTTCTGAATCAGTAATAAGCAAATGTTTTGCTGAATAAATGATATCAATGGATCTGCAACTGCCAAGAAGGTCCATTTCCAAGTAAAACACAAAATGGGCTGCTGGGTTTTTTACAGTTATTAAAAACCATGGGGTATTTGGACATCCTACTAAACTGACTAAACTCTGTTAAAGGAATTATTTTTCTACATTATGTTCCCATCATTTCAACAAGGTTGTTCTCCTTGTTCTTCTCCTAAGCCAGAGGAGGAGAGGAAAAAAAGTGAGCCACTTTTTAGGTGTTGTAACGCCTCAAGCACTTACCTGTATTAAACATATTTATCAGGTATGGGTCTGTACATTGCTTGTACATCACTTACTCAGACTTTAGGAATCATTGTTAGAAAGTTATTTTATTGCTACAACTATTAAGAAACAATTATTTTCTTTTGCAAGACATCTATAATTTGTGATCAACTGCAGTAGTCACTGGTTTAACATACTTAATTTTTGTTATATGTCAGTATAAGGTTACATGTAATTTTTGTTGCTTATTCTCTTGTTTTTATAGAAGTGATAGTTCATCAATATTAGTAGGGCAACAATTACACCATTCAATTAGGGGTCATCTTTGGGAGTGTTCACAAATACGATCTGCTTCATCCATGGTCCTTTCCACCCTGGTAACCAGGGCCATTTTTATGTTTTAGTGCTGTTTGTGTTCTCTACCAGGCTGAACATACCTGCAGAAATAAGTGAAAGGCACAGTTTTCTCCTCAGACCTTGGATGAGCTAAAAAAGAAAGAGTGTGGAAAGTTTTGGACATTAGTGCAGCAGGTCTGTGACAGCAGAGAATATTTAGTACCTATTTTTAAATCATCTTTTCCTGCCTGCTTGAATCAGACTTTGCCAAACTCATCACTGTTAGAGGCATGAGGCTATTGTAACACCAGAGGTTGTGGTCAGGTGCAAAATTAATTTTCTCTTGCCACATTCAGACAAAATAATTTCATAGGATGCATGAGTGTATTTCCCCTGCCAGAAAGGGTGAGGCCAAATCCTTGCCTGGCGTATTTAATTGCCTCTCTGAGTCACTGATGCTCCAGACTGCCATATGAGTTGAGAGATTTCCTCATCTTGCTGTCCCTCCTCTAAACTAGCACAGAACTTGTTGCAAAATGTTAAAGTAGGTACAGGAACCCACTTGGGAAGTTTGTTCCTGGAGATGAGACTGAGCCCGGTCAGGCTCTGAGTAACACGAACAGATCCCTCGGGATGAGGGATATTGCATCAATGCCAGGTATTAATGCAGTGGCAACATTTCTCAAATTAACAGATTAACAGATTGTCAGTTAGCAATATCTAGTAACAATTGTCAAATTCTAAGACAGTAATGATGGCAGTTTTAGAACAAAAGTATTATGTAGTAAGCCTAGCTCTTGCTTCCTGACCAGCACTGAAAGTTGCATTGATTTGAAGGACACATATTTCTCAGTGAGCATTTTTTTTATTAAAAAGAAAACAGTGCTGCCTGAGAACAGCCTGGTTCTAGAAAGATAGTCATGGACCACCCAGACACAGCTTTTAGAAGGCCCAATTTACTAAGGAATACCAGAGTATTATCTTCTGGGATTACTGAAGAAAAAATTAGTGTCTTTGCACTAGCAGTTGTTCGTTCAATTATAACTCCAAAGGAAAAAGAAAAGAAAAGAAAGGATAGTAAATTAATATTATATTTAAACGATGATTCTCCATTGCCTCTGCCAAAGTCTTTTATGGAAAGTGCAGTGTTACAAATAAAAATGCACAGTAGAGAAAGCCACACCACCATGAGTACACCCATATGGCACGTTGCAGTATAGGCAAATATATAGTTTTTACGGAAAAAAAGAAAACCCAAACCACAGGAGCTGCATGATATAAGGGGCAAAGCTTATTCTTCTGTAAGGACATACACTGAGAACCAGCTATCCAAACAATGATGCTGCTGCAGATGTTTCTGAGGTAATTGACAGTCATGATGCACTAATGCTGCTTAAAGGGTGTTACAGAGGAAGGATGGACGTGGCCTTTTAAACTTGCTGGGCACTGGAGCAGGGAAGCAGGCAGTGCAGGAGAAAAGATGGGATTTCTTGCTCCTGCCTTGTACTTGCAGCTGCGCTTTCTCTGGTGAAATTTTATGAGATTTCATGCTGCAGTAATGCTGGCATAGAATCACAGAGGGTATTTTAAAATTTTTGTTTGGAGATGATTTGGAGGGGTTTTTGTAGTTTATTTGTAAATAAAAATTCCCTACATTTATGAATACCCACCCTGTCCAGCCTGTCCTCAGTGGGCTGAGCTTAACTGAGCCTGGTTTGCAGTCAGTCAGAGCCTTCCAATCCCATCAAGCATCCAACAGTTTTCCCTGGAGCTGCTTTATTCATAGAATCATAGCATAATAGAATGGTTTGGATTGGAAGGGACCTTAGAGATCACCTCTTTACACCCCCCTGCCATGGGCAGGGACACCTTCCACCAGACCAGGTTGCTCAGAGCCCCATCCAGCCTGGCCTTGGACACTGCCAGGGATGGGGCAGCCACAGCTTCTCTGGGAAACCTGGGCCAGGGCCTCACCACCCTCACAGGGAACAATTTCTAACCTAAATTCCCTCTCTTTCAGTTTGAACCCATTACTTCTTGTCCTATCAATACAGATCTGAAGAAAATTCCTGATGAAAATTCCAGGTGGGGTGTCCCCAACATATTTCAGGCTGTGAAATAGCTTGTCAGATGGCTGGTTCAAAAGAGATATTTATGATTATGATTATTTCATGATAGAAAGTGGCTTGATTTTTGGTTGGTTTTTTTTTTTTGTGTTTTGTTTTGTTTTTTAATTTTTCTCCTGTGTCAACAACTGGCCAGGCTTACACAAAAAACTCCCCTTTGGGTATTAATGTTTCCTGAAAAAAATTGCACTGTGCCAGTGTCATGCTGGGAAAGTTCTGAATGACAAAATCCGAGGGGTTCTGTTGGAACCTCGTTGAGACCTTTAACTACAGCTGTCAACAACACCCCAGCTGTGACAGATCCAGTGCCAGCTGGGACTGCTCACCCAGTAATAGCCCCTACAAACACCTGTATCCTACTTCTTATAAAATACCAGTCGTGGAGCATTATCCAGGAAGTTTTGCAAGGCACACTTCCCTAAAACCCCGACACCAAAGAATCACAATGCAAGCAAAGAAACCTTAGCCCCCAAACCATACTGCACCCCTTCAGCCACGATCCAGTTTGAAATATTCATTACAGAGAATATGGGCAGAACACGCTCCTCGCTGCCATGGCCCCCGCCAAGGTTTTATTACTGCCCTGTGCAGAGCTAAAAAAAAAAGGAAAAAGAGAAAGAAAAAAAATTCTCCAGCAACAAACTTAGAGAACATAGGGATCAGGCTCATTAAGGAAGAAAGGGGAACTTTATGAAATATATTTACAGAAAAAGAAGGCGAGAAAAGGAAGAAAAGAGTACAGTACCAACTCCACTAGGGAAATAAAAGAGACGACCAGCCTTATACCAACAGAAAGAGGCATAGAATTACTAGAAAAACAACTATAAAGACGTCTTAAATCAAACAGCATAGAGTTTAGAACATCAAAAACACAGAAATTTTCATCTATTATTAATTATGATAAAAAATTCTATCTCAGAATATTTTACACAGCAGCTGTTGCCAAGAAAATCTACATCTTCCTGAGCTGAGAAACTTTAAAATCAGAAGCAAATCTTTGCGCAGCCAGTGGAGATAGCATAGATATTAACACAGTATTTCAATGTCTTATTTCCATTTTCCAGTCAATTAAAAATACAAATATGAAATACAAAAACTATTTTAATTTTATTTTGATCTTATTTAAATATTTAACTGAGCCCAAATATCCTGATGTCTATTTTGTGTGTGTGTGCATGTGTTATGAAAATCCAGTCATCCCTCTAAAATTGAGTTATGGCTGTTAATCCACGCGGATTAGTAGTTCTAAAAAGTAATTTACTTGTTGTTTTAATTTTTTTCCTTGTAGTAATTTTGATGAGGCTGAAAGCCACTTTTGAACGTGGTGTCAAAGTTAGGATTCACCAGATTTGCTCCTTCTTGAAGCCCGTTAGCACCAACTCTAGCAGCTAAACCACAGTGACAAAATTGCTACCATTATCCTCCTATTAATGTGTATCTTTTAAGGAGTTGGTTCCCCAAATTTTCCTCAGCAGGAATTCAGCCAAGGGGCAGAGGCTGAATTGCATTTTGTACAGCTCGAGACTTTTGCCTCAGTAATCCACTGCATCTCTTCACATGTTTTGTCATGTGTTAATTTAGATTGCAGATTCCTCAGGCCAGGAACTGCATGGATGTTTGCGGGCTGTAGCTGTTGGCAGTGCTGAAGGAAAGAAATAGAACGGACAATTTCAGTCGGAAGGGACCCACAAGGATCATCCACTCCAACTGCCTGACCACTTCAGGGCTGATCAAGTTAAAGCACATTAAGGGCATTGCCCAAACACTGTGCCTCTTAAACACTGACAGGCTTGGGACATCAAAAGCCTTCCCTGTTTCTTCTCAAACCAATCTGAAATGAGGATATGCAGAGTTATAGCTGAAATGTCCATGTTCCCCTGCCCATGTGTTTCTGCGTGTTTAACTGGTAGGAGATATTCCAGCCTCCACATGCACTCAGTGCCCGGCCTCTCATCAGGGATTCATTTAAGTGACAAATTATGGTCCTTGCAAACTAATTAGTTCTTATTTGTCTAGATAAAAGATAAGGCGTACTTAAAAAAAAAAAATTATCAAAACCTAACTTGTTAAAACAGAACACTCCATTTGACGGGTGGGAGGAGAATTTTCAGGGGAAATACCAGTTACAGCAAACAGCTATAGCCAAGTCAACTCTCATGGTTAGTATTTGTCAACAGTGTAACACATTTGCATCAGTCAGGAAAGTCATCGAAGCTGTTCACTTGGAAGAATTGCAGCCTCTTGTTCTTGAAGCAGCAGTGAAATGACAACCTATAAAATGCTTGCAAAGAGTTGAAAGGAAACATTTCAGGCACTGCCTGGAAAACGTGTGACTAAGGCTGTGAGAATAATTGTGTTTTTTTCAGCTAGAGTGCCGAAACTAAAAAAGAGGGAGGAAAAAAAATAAGTTAGAGTCAAACCAAATGGAACTTCGTTTTTTGTTTTTCTTGCCAAAATGGAAATCTGAAAACATTTATTTAGTGTAAAATGCAAACATACATTCCATTTCATCCAAAACAAAAATGTTCATTTTAAAGCATGAGGAGGAAAAGTAAAGGAAATAAAGGGCTGGGGTTTGCCAGGTTTTCAGAGGTGGCAGTGCTTTTTACCTAGCAGCTGGTATGGAGAATTATATATATATATATATATATATATACACACACACACCCATGACTATTACTTGAAAAGTGACCCCCCAGCTCATTGTGTGCCCTTAGCACAGGGACAGAAAGCAGGGTATCTTCCCCAGGGTATCTTTTTGCCCACAGCACAGTAGGCAGAAGGCAAGTTTCCTTCCACACCTGATGTGAACATCCTGCAAGCCCTCCTGCTTCACCTGGCTCCCAGCTCTGTGTGTGCGGCTCTTCCTTTTTATCTTGGAGACTGCTTGGAGCAGGTTGTGGAACGCAGCTCCCTTGCCCATCTGGCTAAAAAGCCTTTTTCTCCATACCTTGCTCTTGCTCTTTGGCACAGTGGTTATTTAAGCCCCTTGTAATACTTCAGCTTAATAACACAGAACAGCTCTGGAGAAGGATTTAGAGCCACTTCCCTGAACACCCTGTAGAGAGATGGTGAGGACAGAGGTGTAGGTGACACAAGGTCTCTCAGCTCTGTGATTTCTCAGGTGTGTTGTGACCTGCTCACATGTTCAATGTGTGTGCAGTGAAACGAGCTGAAAGAGACTTAGTTTGCAGGTACATGGCACCTGCACTGCCAGTTCAGCATAACCTGGTGTGTACACCAATATTTCTTTCCTGGACTCACAGACAGGAACTTGTGAGCTCTAGGGAGTGCAGTTCAATCCTTGAGTAAGGACCTAATTCGGTGCTCACTGAGCCTTGGGCAACCACAGAGTAATTCAGTTTGGAAGTGACCTTTGGAAGGTCTCTAGTCCAACCTCCTGCCCAAAGCAGAGACAGCTCCGAGCTCAGCCCAGGCTGCTCAAAGCATTACCCGGTTGGATTTTGTAAACCTCTGAGGATGGAGACTGCTCAGACTTTTGGGCACTCCCTGTGGGTGCTGCTCTCATGGGGAAGAAGTTCCAGTGGCAGGGCTCTGCATTTGGCCCTGCTGAATTTCACGGTGTCTTCCTCTGGCCTGTCTGGGTCTCTCTGGATAGTCTCTGCCCTCAAGGGTATTGAGTGGTCTCCTCACATTGGTGCTATCTGCAAAGTTGACAGGAGTGCAACCTGTTACTTCCTCTAGGTCATTAATAAAGTCATTAAACAGTCCAGGTCCCATTGCAGGCACCCAGTCAGTGTATGGCACATTAACCCAAACCTTCTGAGACTGAACATACAGCCCATTTTTAAGTCAACAAGTTGGCCACACTTTCTAGCTGTGGGATTTCAACTCAGATGCAAGTGTATTGTAGGAGACAGTGTTTAACGTCCTGCTGAAGTCAAGATAAATATCATCTACTCCTCTGTACTTTTCCACAGATCCAGTCATTTTGTTGTAGGAAGCAGTCAAGTTGGTCAGACATGACTTACTCACTGAAGGTTCTTTATTCAATGAGGCAAAATGCAGCAAAAGCAGAGCAAAATAAGCTGGACAAAGAGGAGGTGTCTTGTCCTAGACCACACAAGAGGTCAGTTGTGCAACCAAGAACAAAACTCCAGTCTTCTTAATCTCAGTCCAGTCCCTGACCTAAATTATGTGTCTCTATTTTTTAATTGAAAGTTAACTTTTAGTAAAGTATTTCATAGCTGGAAGAAGAAACCCCAAAACATGGACCACATGGCAGAGCCCCAGAGAGCACTAACAGCCAATAGAAGATATTTTGAGAACTGTTATGTTAGAATAAATTCAACTAGGAATTGATCAGCAATTCTCTCTAGAAATAAATGGCCAACATGATTTGGCCTTTACATTTCCTAGACTACAACTGGCTTAGGAGCTTTGAAAATTACACCCAGGTTAGGATAACAATAAAGAATAGAAGGATCTCTTTTTGTGGTAGTAGGAGGAATGAAGACTGTGTCACACCTAAGTGCCTACACATATCTGACAGAGAACTTGATATGTATGAGTAAATGTTAGCTTTAATTCCTTAAAGTTCAAGCTTATGATCTTTGCTGGTGAGGCCAGAGGCTGATAGATCAGAGAGACAAGAGAGGGAATAATCTTAATGCACAGGAGGGCCAGACTGACTAGGGCTGATGCCCACAAGCAGAGCCACATTTTCAGCAGAACTTTTTTGCCCCAACAGCTTCCTTGTGAGACTTTTGACCTTATTTGTGAGAAAACTTTGCACTGTTTCCGTGGATCTGTTGAAAACCCGGCAACTTTTTTTGTTGATGTGTGAATGGGTGTTCTCAAAAATCCATCCTAAGGAGACAGCTGAAAACTCAGACTCCTGACTAATGCCAGGAGGATACAACATATTTTATACAGAAGCAGAGAAATGCTGCTTTCCTGAAGAAGAGGATAGAAACAGCCCTTCCCCAGCGGGTCTGAGATCCTGTTTGAATGCAGCCTTTAAGGAAGAATTTCAGAGCTGTTGAGTTTCAAGCATGAGCTGTAAGGGCTGGCTCATTTAACCTCTGGGGCCATTGTGAAACCACAGCCTTGGAGTCAGAGGAATTGCAGTTGGACTGTTTAAGTGAGCTGCATCACTTGAGTGATGGATGTACTGAAGTCCAGGAAGAATTTCTATTCCATTTAGTATGTTAAGAATTCATCCCTACCATCTGTCTTTTAAACCTCTAATTTTTTTCTCTCAGTTCACAGGTAGCTCAGAAAATAACTGCATATTGGGTCAGACGAGTGGGGTCACGTTTTTGTCCTATTATTCAGTGATCATGGTTCAAAAATTTCCTGAAGCTCCTATAAAAACAGCCTCCCTGTACCATGGGCTGGTAGGAACATGCTGCCTCAGACCATGACATACCAGATTGTTTCCCAAACTTTTGAAAACTAAGCCCTGCTGCAGTAAGAAAATTAAAAATTGCTTCTCCTGCTAAATTACCACGTTGTTAAATACACACCCATTGTAAAGAATTCATCTTCTGTGACCCATTGTTAGCTCTTCATGCCCCACAAGGGGATATGTCTCAGACTTTAGGAAACAATGATCTGTTGTGACTCATCTGCTTAAACTTTTTATTCATTATTTTCCATCATACAGTTAACCAGTTGCTATATATTTTTGCTTGGTGTTAAACATAATGGAATAAATAGTAATTTATGATGGGTTAACCCATAAAAACTTCAGTGGTTTGAGTGGCTTTCAGTAGGCATCTGAAACCTACTTACTGGTGTAGGAAAGACTAGAAAAGGGGTTCTGCAGATTTTGTGTATAAAACTAGAACAGTCCCAATTGCAGCAGGAATGGAAATTTGAAAAAACCCTTTGCTAATTCCTCCCACCTACACAGAAATGCAAGTTTCTACATCTTTCTTTCTTACTTTCTTTTTCTTAGGAGTGAGGCAGAGGGTGAAAGTATGGAAAAAGGAGGTAAGAAAATCTGGAGAGGGGGGAAAATTGGAAATAGAAACACAAAAATACCACAAAAAAGGCTTTGGTATTTCGAATCTGGCCTAACCAAGAAGCGTTAGAAATGTCAGGTATCAGTTTGTTCATGCAAAAATTCCCACTCAGTCTGAAGGGGAAGAAGCTTTGCAAGATAGGAGCACTGGAACAGGTCCCTCCTTACTGCCTGTGAAATTTGATTGCTACTGAAGTTGCAGAAGGTAGAGCTCATCCCAGACCTTGATCTACTTTCTTGGTGGTAAACCAAAGCTTTTTATGACCTTATTGTTATGCAAAATGAAAGGTCTGGAGTGGGTTTCACACCACTCATGCAAGCTTTCAGTAAAACACATGAGTGAAATGATGAGCCTTTTAGCAACAGCATTTCTACTGTGCAAAACAGCATTTGGGACCAAAATCTGCATCTTCCTGCAAGTGGTTCTAGTTCCACTATTCATCAGCCCTGGCTTAATTCTTAGTGTTTAGCAGTGCTTTCAGTAGTGTGTGAAGACTAACAGGGGCAGAGATGGACTCTACACAGGGCAGTTAAGTAGTAAATTACTGAACTTCCTGAATGCAGATCCACAGAACAGTTTGGATTGGAAGGGACCTCCAGAGTTCATCTGGTCCATCTAGTCTGTTTAGAGCAGGGTGCTCAGGGGTGTTTCCAAATGAGTTTTTGATATCTCAGAAAATGGAAACTCCACAGTTTGCCAGGCCAGTTTCTCCAGGGGCTATTCAGTTTCATCTTGAAAAAGTTCCTTAAATCTGACTGAAATTTCCAGTGTTCTGTGACTCTTTTCCTATCACAGCTAAGAAAATCTGGGTAACTTTTTAAATGGCTGTAATGATGAAAATGGCTGTAGTAAAACCAAGGCAGCTACCTCTTACCTAAAAAATCCTGCATGTGAAATGAAGTGAAAATCTTTGCAATCAGCAGCAGAACTTCTGTTGGACTCAGGAACGCAGAAATTTCATTCAGTCACATTTATGGCAAACCCAAGGTGCTTTTTTTTTCTTTTTTCAGATTGTATAATTTCTGAAGTATCATAATTGCATAACAATTGTGCTCGATTCTAACATTGTATTTGACCCTTTTTCATCATCGGTGCATGTATGAACACAAGTGCAGAAAATCAGAAAGAAAATGATGTGAAGTTCGATGCCCTGAGCAAATGTGAGCTACCAGCAAGTGACAGGTGTCTAGAAAGAAGGGCTTTTGTTATGAAGTCTCTGACGTAGAACAAATGTGTCTCTGTTGCCAACATAAAGTGGTTCACTGTAACCACTTCTGGAGAAGATTTTATTTCATTATCATAAATGTCCTAACTGTGCAGAAATGGTTTCATGCACCAGGTAGGAGTCCCTCAATAATAACTCGTGCTGTGGAAAATTACTAAGAGAAAATATAATTTGGTCAGATTGCTATTTTATCTATCAAAGAAATTAAACAAGTAAAAAACTTGTCAGATCATGGAGCCATTCCCAATGCAAGTGGACACAATTCCCAGCAGAGAATGGCTCTGATTTTCAGACAAAAATGCCTTTGCAGGGATGAGAATTGTAGGACTCTTTCCCTTGGAAAGTCTGGGAGCCTCACAGGCTTGGAGGAGAAGAGAGCTCTGGGGTGGGAGGGTTGGCGAGGAGATTGGCAGCCACCGGGAAGCCTTTGGGCTGTTCAGTGAGAAGTGTGCAAATAATGCCACATCTTTCCCCGAGTGCTCCAGCACTCCCCTCAAGCAAAGCAAGACAGTAAATCTTGTCTTTGCACTGTAGCCCATGTAATTTTCATTTGCACTTTCTTCCCATGCTCATCCAGATTTTACTGTGTCTTTGCTCAGTTTTAATGCTTGGTTTTGTTTTTTTTTTTGTAGCTTCCACTGTGTAGCTGTGGTCTCACTAGCTCCTCACAACAAACCTGCCCCCCTCTTCGCCTGGTCTTAGACACAAAAAAAAAGGAAGCCGGGTGAAGCAGACTTGCTGCTAAACCCAGTCTCCTGTTGCAGGGGTCTGATGTCTGAGGTGTTAATCTTCATGTTCTTTTGATCTGAGTGAGGATAATAGGTTGTTTTTCAATATTGTTTCAGGTTCATTAATATGTATGTTGTCTGCTCCTTTTTTTTATCCCCCAGAAAACCCTTTGAAGATACCTTTGTAGCCTCTCTTCTGCTGCAGGCCTAGCTCTGACTTTTCCGCTGTTCATTGTTTTCGTGCTCGTTTCATGTTCTCGCTCCGTTCCAACCACTGCAGCCAGGACTAAGGCATCCTCCTCCTGCTTTCTTTCCAAGGACCAACTCAGTGTGAGTGGCGCTTAAACCCCCCTGGTTTCTTCGTGTGGCCCTGGCAGAGCAGATGTCACCGAGCAGACAGAAACAGGAGACCACCACTGGTTGGCATTGGTGGTTTCTAGGCACTTGTGTTTCTCCCACTGGACAAAGCCCCCTCCAGGAACTGGGATAAAGCCCTACTGGCACTGTTTCCAGGCACGTTTAAATAGTTGTCACACTGCACCCCATGAAACTATGAGACAACCACTATCTAGTTTTAAAGGCTGCTTGTGATGAAAAGAGCATTAGATCATTTGATTGCTATTTTTCTTTGGAATACATCCTCCTACTAACCACCCTGTGGGCATCTATACTCTGTTTTGTTGAAGTTGTTCCTGCTCATATGATTTCATGTGCTTTGGGGCATTTCACTGTGCCTGCTGTTCTTTTTTTCCCCTTGCCTTCTATTCCTCTCTACCTCTCCATATTTTTGTGGTGCATTTGGCAAAGCTGTGGGTTACACCCATGTTTCATCCTGTTGTTTTTGTCATTTATTCACCAACTGAGCTCAGAGGAGGATTTGTTTTTAAGTAAAATCTGGGGACTTTTTGGTTTTTTTTGTCTTTTAATAATTTTATAGTTTTGTTGACTAAAGCAAAAGAAAATTGAACGACTTGTCCATGGTCACACAGTGAGTCATTGCTTCTGTCAAAATAAGAATCTGCCTACAGCTGCCATAGCTTGCACCTCCTCATTCCAGCCATTAGAGAAACTCAGCTCTTGTGTGAATTTGTCACAGATCTAAATGAAAGCTATTTTTTTACATCACCTGTTTCTATGGCACCAGATAAATTTCACGGGCACATCTATCGACCACGCCATGTGGCAGACAATAGCAATATTGAGCTCTGAGATTAAGCAGATGTTAGTTCCTGGCCTCCAATGAGTGGATTAATAAAGACCTGTAAATCTTGACCCTCTAGGCCCAGCTGTGTTCCAGGCCTGGATTCACTTGAGAAAAAAGTCTGGAACAGTGAAAAAGGGGCTCTGAGGGTCTCGAAGTTTTGCATATATTTAAAATTGTTGCATCTCGTCACAACCTGGGCCCAGACTTCCCACACGTGGTGTGAGCCAGAGCTGCTCTCCCCACTCAGACCCATGGATTGGGCTTTGGAGAGCTGAGCCCTGAAGGGAGAACGAGCTCACTAGTGATCACTGCTTCAGTGCTCCTCACAACAGCTGATAAAAGAGCAACATTGCCCGCAGAGACAGAAGAAACTCTGTAGAAAGGATCTGTGAGCTTATGCTTTTATAAAATAAACAGAGCAGACAAGGTGGGAAACATTCCCAGCATTCCCACTTCTCCATCTCATTTCTGGCTGGGAATTCAGATGCAGAAAAATTAAAGCTATGTTCAGACACAGAAGGCTGTTCCACAAGAGGATTTTTTTTTTTTGCTGGACAAGTGTCTTTTCACTGACCTGAGAGACAATCTGCCTCTATTCAGAGTCCTCCAGCGATTTTCCAGTGATGGTGCTGCTTTTAGTACAACCTGACAGTGTATTTGTCTTTCTCTGACCCTCAGGGGTCTACAAACCACAGCTTGGTGGTGCCTGTTTCAGAGGGGCTGGGCCCTGGGGAGAACAGCCACCTCCACTCAGTCTGGCTCCTTGCTGCTGCCCCCTGAGGCTGTGACAGAGCTCAGAGCTGAACCCACCACCCCTGACTACCATTTCCAAGGGTAAACATTAAAATACTTACAACGTTTAACCATGAAAGCTGAAAATAATAATTAAAAAAAACAAATGGAGAAGGGTACAAATGTACTTCAGCTTTTTCAATAGGCCGAAACACATAAGTCTCCTCCAGTAGTCAAAGTCACATCTCTTGGGAGTGAAGAGCTGCAGAAAGGAGAGACAAAGGCATTAGAATATGGCAGAATATATAATAGAATTATCACGGGCCAAATGAAAGAATAATTTAAGTCTTACTTATAGACTGTGGGTAACATTCAAATTTCACTTCATCTTCTTTAAGCCTTTTACTCACTAATTCTTTGAAAGGAAGAATAATTAAGAAAAGGATCCACTTGGCAACTCATTAGTTTTAAAATCTTTCTTCTTTACAGATTTGGTCAATACTGCTTCCATAGTCTTTCGGAAAATTTTCTTCAGTTTCTTGAAGAGACTTCAGTTGCCTCAAACCTTTTAATTTTAGCTCATTTAAATATATCAGCCAGTTTCAAGACTTGATAAAGATGAATGCAATTAATCTTAGGGGCCTCATAAATGTTAGGAAAAGAGCTTTTATTTTGAAAAGACAGTAGAGCCAAATTAAAATCCTTTCTGGTAACCCTCTGAAAATACGAATGTGGGAATTTCTGACTGTAATTAATTTTGTATGGGGATTATAATGACTTACATTTACTTACAACAAGGATTGCAACAGAACTGGTGCACCAGAGTTGGTGTGTGAGTGTATATTCGACTTTGTATACATATGTAATGCAGTAATAAAATGCGGCAGTCTAGGTTTCATCATTAGGGTGGTACTGAGTTTCCATTGCCCCTGTCTACCCCTCTAAAAACACAAAAGAAATTAATAATTACTCACATAATTAATCACTTGGTGTGATTCTTGAGGCTGTCCTGTCCAGGGCCAGGAGTTAAACTTTGATGATCCTTCCAACTCAGAATGTTCTGTGATTCTGTGAATACCAACAAAATCAATAGGCATCCTAGACCTGGTGTCACTTTTCCAGCTGAATGTGAGATCGGTTGGAATGGCAGATCCAAAAAGAGGGAGTGCCAGACACAGTAATTATCATTTGATGGAGAGCTACAATTTCTTTTTTATTATTTTTATTTTAAAGAAATAATGTCTACAGCTGTTTGGTTAGGAAAAAACAGAATGACAGTGGTCTTATGTTTTGGTTCCTTTTAGAAATTAAGGAAAATTTTTACAAATAGTCTTCTCAAGAAAAATATGCTTTTCTTTGGGCAATGTCTGATAAGAATTCGCAAGATAAAGTAATGATTAGGAAGACTCTTGTCCCATTAGAAGCCATAATAAGATCAGGAAATCTCACCAGTCTTGGATGGGAACATCTGTCCCTTGAGAAGCCCAAAGAGGATCACAGATACCTGGACCTGACGTGGTGGTGATTTTTTTTCCATTTCTTAGAGTTTTCAAGTGGCTGATGATGCAGTCTTACCTTGTAAAGTAAAATTACTGCTTACCCCATCTCATGTGAGTGTGTGTGCATTTCTGCGCTCCGTTGGCCCTGGGGCCGAGGGCACTGGCCCACCTTTAAGCCACTCTTCTAGGCCCACAAACGCAGGGTGCTCTTGAGTTGGTTTTCCAGAGAAACACGGCAGCAGCATGGAGCGTTAGGATTTGTTCCTATTTGCCATTTGTGTGCTCATTTGCTTTAGCCTGGCTTCACACCTCAGCAACTTGGTTTGCAACTGAAATATGAAAACTCTGGGAGGGAGGGAGGTTGCTTGACCAGAGTGTGGAGCAGAGCTGACCTTGAATAAGACATGCCAGCTCTGCCAGAGCATACAAATGTGTTACACTGTATAATATGCAGAAAGGTCCCGAGGTCTCTCCCCTCTCTTTAAACATCAAAGATGGGATAATGTGTTTTCATCCTTCAACATTAAACATTCTGCTGCAGTCTTGGCAGAGGCGGAGAATTGTCTCTGGGATCCGCTGCCACGGGAGGTCACGGAGTCAAACAGAGCGGCTGGATTTGAAAACGGAGAGGAATAATTTTGTGACCAGTAATAAAATGTGTAGCTACACGTGCTAAAATAATGATAGGGCCGTAACCTGAATGTGGAGAGAGTCAGGGAGGAATTCCCCTCTACGCCACATGGAAGCACTGTACACGTAAAGCGGTGGATTTGTGGGGTGGAGAGGTGGGGTCACCTTGTCTGGAGGCAGCAGATAAATCAGAATTGATGAACAAGACCAATTAGTTTCTGGCAACATTTGTGTCGAAGTGCAAAAGTGCAAAGTAAGTTAAGAGATCCTGGTAAAGATTTGTCATGCAGATGTTCATGGGGACACAAATATTTTTTTTAAGAGCAGGAGAACATTTCAGGGGGCTGGACTGAAGGTTGGATTCCCTTTTTGTGGATCTATAAGAACTTTTAAATGCTTGTTGTTGTGTCTGGATGTTTGTTAGAAATCAAGAAGTGGAAGTGAAATCTTGGCTTTGCAACTTCTATGAAAGTTTGTCTGACTTACATCATAACCAAGAAAGGGAGGCATGGAAAAGCTGACTTTCAGCAGAGAATGGAAAGGCGATGGGGTTATGGTAGAACAGAAATGTGGAAAGGGTGCTCCAGGAAGGAGGAGAATCAGCAAAAGCTGTGGCTGCTCAGCTTTTAGAGCTGTGTAGCTGCACACTAAATAAGCAGTGACGGCTCCACACTTTTCTGAGTGTGGCCAGGAGGGCGTTTTGCCGCTCCAGGCGGGGCGGTGGCTCTGGGAGCGGGAGCGGACAGTGTTGATCTCTTGTTCCAAACCACATCCCAAGTGAAGCTTTCCTATTGTTTTCCTTCCAGACCTGTTGGCAGCAGCTCTGGCCGCTTCATGCCCTGACATAATAGTGATCACATCTTCTCCTTGTGCTCCAGTCAGGTTTTCTCCTGTCCAGTGGGATTCAGCACTAGATATTTTATCAATGTGATAGTGTTGCCATACATTTTCTGACCTTAATTTCTTGGAGGGCTGCCTCTGAGAGCTGTAACATTCTGTAATTGTTCGGCACACCTGTTTCCAAATACCTCAGTGTGAAACTATTTGTTTTTTCCTGTGAGAAGACTATAGTACAAGTTCTGTTAAGTCTTTGACACCTAGCCAAAAACTACACCATTTATTTAAACTTGAGCATTAAAGGCTCTATTCACACACATACAAAAAAAGGGTATTTCTCACTTTTCCAGTAGAATTTTAAATGAAAATGAGAGTGCATGAAAACATCACCTAGTCCAGCTTTTGCTATGGGATGATATGTTGAAACTGAATATACTGAAGATGGAAAGAAATAAATTTAAAAAAAATTATAATATTCAGTCTGTATAGCTTTAGAAAAATTGACAACAAGAATCATGAGGACTCTCTGCTCTGGCTATACTCAAGAAGAACAAAGGAGAATAAAGTACCTTTGGGTGACAACTTTTTGACAAGTGGTGGCTTATGGCCTGGGGAAGACCACACAGTACCACCTCCCCATCACAACATATGTGCTGATGTACTAGCACAAAGCATTGTCACTGTGTGCTATGTGTCTGGTGGAGTCTTCCTTTTACACCCCAGGGCTGTCTCAGAAAAGTTCAATGATAAGTGAGATTATCCTTATATGCATATTGGGAAGTTTTTAGATCCTCCCATGCAAAGATTTCACTTAAACATAAGGTAGCTATTAGTAGTAGCGATACCCATAAAGTTTTCCAGCCTTTTCAATATTCAATCATGCTGCTTCGTTTTGTCACCTCCTAATATAACAGAAGAAAAACTGTATCTGTGAGGATTTACAATTACAGTTTCCCCCATGTCAGGCATGCTGATGGCCCAAGGGCACAAAAGGGGTTAAATACCTGCCTATGTTTGCTCCGTCCATATGAAAAAAGTGAGTTAATTGGCTACCAGCATAGCTTAATTGCAGGAGTTGTTAGTGCAGCAGAAGCTAAACCAGGTTGCATTTGAAATGTGCTTGTTAAACACAAGCATTTCTTCTGGCTGGGAGGATGACTACGTGTATATGTTGCATATTTATACGTGCCCTGAAGCTCGTCCTCTTCCACAGGGGAGGTGTCTTGTAAGCCATCCTAAACCCAGTTCCTCCACCCTGGGGGAAGTAGTTTTCCCTCTGTGCTCAGTAAACATATTGATATTTCAGTTACTTCTTGAAGACATCAAAGGTAAAAGGAATGAGGGGGCTGCAGATCTTCTGTTTTCTTAGAGCATAGACACTCTCCTGTTAGGTGCATAAAGAGCAAAATATGTATATGTAGCTTTACCTGAAGAAACCTTTCTTTCAGGTTGAGAACAAAAACAAAAAAAAAGGAAAGAAAAGAAAAAAGAAAGAGAATAAATGTAAAACCTCTGTGGAAGAGTATTGATTATACACCTAGTGCAGTCCATATTGAGCTTTGGGAATAAAATGGCTTCCTGACTGATCAGCAGTGCAGTGGATAATACACAAACCAAGAGGTGTCACAGTCTGACAACTTCCTCCTGCACAACCTGCTCAGGTTATGATCCTGAAATGCAATTGAATAACTTGGCCTGATTTATACTTTATAGTGTACAAATTTTTGGAATGAGCCTAATAAATATGTGCCTGGCAGACAAATTTCACTCTCAGGTGTTAGTAAAGTCAGTGCACCCTCAAATATTGTAGCATAAACTCTCAAGAGTTTGGCTGCACCACAAAAATTCAGCTTGTAATTTGTGCATCTTCAAAAGTAGTGTGGTTGGTTTTGGTTGCAAAGAAAACCATATGGAATTTGAATTGAGTGCAACCAATGTGGAGTTGGGCTTTAAGAGAGAATGTATTTTGCATTTCTCTCTGTGAGGTTTTAACTCAGATGATCAGGACTTTAAAAATATCTTCATTGATAACGAGGTCATATCTTTTATAAGAAATTAGAGGGATGATCACAGACTTGCATAACATATTGCGCCTGGAGTTATTTTATGATACAAGATGCTGGGGGAAGGGCAGGTTTGAGACATCCTGCAATTATTTTCTTGGCTAACCAAGAAGGAGTCGAGCTATGTGGAAAAAGTACGAGGGAACCAGAGTCAGAGGACTTAGGGCAAAGTTTACAGGCAAGTCCAGCAGTCCTAACTAACTGCACAGCCTGTCTTGTGCGGGTGCATTGCATGTGGCCATGGGATGCAGCTTATTTTTCAGAACCAACTCTTCCTCTTTCCATTTTTTCACACAGGAGAGACTCAGATAATGATAGAAAGTGCAAACTTATTAGGCCCAATGCACATATTCACCCTGATCGGCCATATTTTTTTAACCCATCCTAAAATATTTCAAAGTTAGAAAATACAAACTCATCACCAAAAAAATACGTTTCAAATACAAATTCATTCCAAATAACAAGAATTTCACAGGAGTGTTTTCCAGGAACAGTACTTCTCAAATGAATTTCCAGCAGAATGGAAGCCATTTAGTGCTATTAAAGCCAGATTGCATTCTGTCAAAAAGGTCCTGTGTGTGCCTCTACAAAGTCAGTGAGAAAGTAAGAGGAAAGCAGGTATCTTTTAGACACATCATGGCTCCAAACCCCAAATGCTGCTGGAGATGTTTCCTCATCCTTTGTACACCTTTGTTCTCTAAAAAAATGCCAAAATTGCAACTGGGAGGAATGCACTTTTCTTAACAAGCAAACAAAACTTTAGATTATGTATTTGAGAGGAAAAAAAAAAAAGAGAGAGAGAATAAGAAAAGGGAAAAGTAAGACTCTTGAAAAGTTTTGGCATGAAGGTGGTGAAAGCTGAAGTCATTTGTTTAGCCCCAGAACAGGTACGGGACTGCTCCAAGGACTGAACCTCACTCCTGAGCTCCAGGACCACCTGTAGGGATGAAAGGGCACTTCAGGACCCAGGTCCACTCAGGCCTTGGCTTCCCCACTGAGAGTTCCTACATGGGTGCCAGTGAGTGCCAGTCAAACCAGCGGCTCTTCTGATGTGGACAGGCATCCAGCAGGGACTTGACTGAGTTAATATTGGTTTAATGAAATTCTCCTGGTGTATAAAACTCTGCTAAAAACTCACAGAGCTGTGGAATCAGCACTTTGAGTCCTGATACGTCTGTGGAGAAACTGGTGTTAGCACAATAGGAAAAAAAGCTGTGGTCTGCTGAAAATCTACCCAGCTTGGGATGAAATTTTTTGCTCCATACTTTTATCAGATAAAACTTGTGTAAATGCAATATACTTTTACACTGAAGCAGAGAATTTCTTATATGAGAAGGGTCATTGAGTCACCCTGCCGTTAGCAGATGGCAATACTTTGTGGTGCAGTAGGAGACAGGACAAAAAGATGAAACAATAGAGCAATTGAGAAGAAGAAGGTGTTCCCAAATCCTAAAATGATCAAGATGAGCCCTACAGCACAGACTTTGCTTGACTTCCATAAAAAAATGAAAGTTTTCTTCCTCCCCTGTAATACATAATTCAAAACCAATCCAGCATTCCACTCAGTTAGATTAGCTTATAGTAATCATAAATAATGATACTCAGCATTTTTCAGCTTCAACATATTTAATAAACAATCATTCCTTCATCCCAATGAGATGTGTGCATTGTTATATCCAGTAGGGAAACTGAGGCATAGCAGTTGTTATTCCAGAGGGGGAAAAAATCACGGAGTAGAGTCAGAATTTAATGCTAATCCTTCTTGCCTAATTCTTGCTGAAAAGCAGCAATTAAAGCAACACAACAAGACTTGAGCATTTTGCTGTGATGACACTGAATTGATTTAAATTCCATTGTTCCAACAGGATGCCTGCACGACTGCAGTCAGATCACCAAATTTAGCCCTGCTGTGAGCTTGTGCAACTCCCACATAAGTCACTGGGAGTTATGGCTGGGTTATACCAGGCCTAGACTTGGCACTGAGCAAACATCCCTCATGATAATGAAGCGAACTGATTTCAAGTGAATGCTAAAAATTCCTGGCAAAGTAACGTTTCTCTCCTCCTGCCAAGCGTCATCAACATTATTTTTTTGGGTGGATTCAAATCCCTGAGAGCAGAGTTTTCCATTACATGTTCCTAATTGTTAGAAATTGGGCCTGCTATAATACTTGAGAACTAGTGTGTTTAGTTGTACTTGTTACCATAACACCAGGGTGAAAAAGCGCTTTTCCCTCAGCTGGTTAAGCCACAGAATACAGTAGCAGCCTTCCTAGCAATGTCAAGGCATTAGACAGAGGCAAAGCAATCCACAGTCAGCAGAATGAATGGAACAATTCACACTGTTGTACATAGATATAGAGGTTAAACCCAAACACATGAAAAAGTGATGCTGGAAGCACTTGGGAACAGCTGGGCCAGATGAATAACTCAATTGGATGCCATGAGGAACAAATTAAACAACTGACTGGAGACCAGGCTGCTCCTGTGACAGACACTTTAATCAGGAAGTCAAAAGCTGATTGACAAGATGAAAAGCTGGATGACATGAAAAATGGAAACAGAAGGAACAACACAAGAAAAGGGCACCCTGGGTCAGCATGCTGACAAAAATAATCAAGTACGACAGGCCATAATCCAATCTTTGAATGTTTGGCATGGTGCTAGTTATGAAAGTCTGCAGCCAAGAGGAAAGAAAACTATTATTAAGTGAAGGAAATTATCTGCCTCTCTAGAACTCACTACTACGTGTTCATCAGAGCTTCTCTTTCTCCCCACAATAGCAGATATATAAAAGAAATGACTTATGTTGAATAATATGAAACAAAATTAAAATAAATCATTTATGTAGAAATAAAGTACTTCTGCAGCAATGTTAGAGTAAGTCAATGCTTTTTCAAAAAACTACAGCTAAACAGGTGTTGACATTGAGTAGGTGTGAAAAGTGCAGTCTATCACAGTATATGGGCTTTATTTTTTTTCCCTACAGCTGAATGTAAATCTTTTGCTCTCAAGTTTTCTATAGGAACCTGTTCTGGCTAAACTTTGAGACTGGCTGTGTCTGGTGTTATCTGCAAAATGTAAGGAAATTTGAAATTCCCCAGTAGTGAACATTTACAGGGAGACGTTCTGCAGAAGCAGTTCAGTTAAAAGCCCCCTCAAGACCAAGGGGCTGCAGTGTGATAACTGATGTTAGAATTCAGCATTTCACTGGCTAAGGACCCAGAAGAAAGGCATCCTGAAGTCAGTGTCTGAAATTCATAACTCGATACCTGAAAATGTCGCTTGTTTTTTCGGAAGTGCTGAAGAGATTGTGGCCAAGACTGATTTCATGCTGCTGGTGCTCTTGGAAATCAGGTTACTTGGGAACTTTGTTTTGCACACCCCTCTCCCGCCCCCAGCAGTATAAGGTTTGTGTTAATTGTTCAGGGGATAAATGAAATCCGATTCTGCTGTAAATAGGGTAAGTTCCAGTGAGTTTACACAGGCGTGAGAGGAGTACTCGGTGACAACTTGAGTTTGACTTCCTCCAAACTCAGGATAGAGAGAGCTTTCACGAGGGAATACTGGAACTTGAGCTTTGATGTTGAAAATGGGGAACCACGTGTAGGATTGGGTGGCCTTGTAGAGAGTTTCTGTACATTATGTGTATCATTGCACACAAAGGCCTGTGCTCTTGGTAACTAAACTATTAACCACAGGCATGCCTTGCTAGGCTCTCTTTATTTCAGCTTCTTGCCTTTTGTCTGAAGGGATGTCATGTGTTATCTCCCAAGTGAGATAATGACAGCTTTTTGTTACTGAAGTGATTCTCTCTGTTTTAGATAACAATATGAAAACAACATTCTGAATGTCAGGCTTAAAATGGGGCACTGTCTGCTGGAAAGAAAGCTACCAGTAAAAAAGCACCACCAAAAATTGGTAAAAGAGGAAAATTCTGATTTTGAGACTGACTTCTCTCTCAAACTTTGTTTTCTGTCTTCTTCTCCTTTTCTTGCCTGTGTCTTTGGGATTATTGTTACACTTCTGTGGCTTTTTGTGCATCTGTCTTTTCCTCTGCTTCCCTCCCTTCAACACTGGTCTTCTGTTCCAGTGACAGCACAGACCCAGGAGCAGTTTCATGTTTCAAGTTTGTTTTCCTAAACAATAGCAACAATCGCCAGAACAACAAATCCTCTTCTGGTACTAAGCTGTGCCCAGGTTGATGTTTACCACAAACAATGGCATAAAACTTCCCGGAAATCCCAAAACTGCTGTTGAACAAGGAAAATCTGTGTTTCAGAGGGTGTGGTAGGCAGAATGTTTCTGTTTTCTTCCTTTAGCTTTATCTGCTCTTGCCCTGGCATCTGCCTTTGTGATGCCTTTCTTTGAGGCTTTTCACTTTTGCTTTTCCTGTCAAGTGTTGCAGAGGCAGGGCATGCTGTGCTCTCCTCTAGGAACTTTGTATTTGTTCTTTTCTTGTTTTGCTGCTCTCTTACTTGAAGATAAAGGTCATCATGACAGGAAACATACTATACGCTTGCTGCTGGTGTTGGTAAAACTTATGATAAATGAGCTTTGTTCTTGATTTAAATTCTGCTAGACAGATGTTTCTGCATTCGAGAATGTACTTGAGACAAGTTTTTTTCCTTTCTGCATGAAGAAATTAAAGACTGTTCACACATGGCCATAGTGTAGGAGGAGGAATTGTGAGATGTTGTTCTATATCAGCCCTGACTTTGAGATGAATGATGCGAAATAAGACTATAGAAAGGCTCTTGAAAGCAGGGTTTATCAACCTGTAACATATATTCATGAGATAAACACAGCAAGTCTTTTAAAAAAATGTACATAAAATTATTTTGGTGAAGAATCTAGTAAAATTTTTCTGCAATAAAAAACAACCCACGGCGTGGGCAGGGGACAGAATGTCAAACTCCCTTTTCATAAGGTTTTAGGGTTATGGCTCCTTTAGCCTGAATCAGTATAAAATTTGCATTTTAATAAAACAAAGTGAGGGGTATGTGTGTGTATACATGTGCTTGCACGTGTTACTGAGAGGTAAGGAGGGGAGGTATTTGTAAAGTTTCTCTCAAGACTGATCCAAGGTGCATTCACTAGAAAGAAAGGCTCTTGGCTGTGGTGAGTTCAGGTTACGTCTGGTTTTCCCCCAGTTAAAAAGAGCTATTTTATATGGGCGCTACATTCTAGAATTTTAAGCTTATGAATAGATTAGATGAAAGTGAACAACTTCTTAGTATATTTTTATTTAAAATTATAATTTCCAAAGGAGGGGAGAGTTTAGTTCATAATATACTGACTAAAATATACCTTTCACATAGCATTACAAATAAGCTGTGCAAAGGTAGATGTAGATCCAAGGAAATCCCGTGCTCATCCCAGAACTGCAATCCTTGCAGCGTGGCCTGAGTGCAGGATCAGGACTGGAGGAGTGGCCCAGAGCCAGGAGGCCAAACAGTGCTGGAAAGACACAAAATCTGTGGCTTAGATTAGAACTGAGTTTGAGCCCGGCTGCATTGGCAGCACCCAGCTGGTGTTCACACAATGAGCAGGTGAAAATGTGGCAGAGATGAGGTGTCAAGCAGCAGAGCCCTGCACATCTTTCCTTTGATTTACAGGTGTCAGGGGCAGCATCACTAAGTCTAACTCAACCAATACATAATGAAAATGTTTTAGAGATCAACATTTGCTGGAGTAAAAAAGAGTAACATCCTCTTAAGTTTGATATTTTAAGATCTTTTCTACATTTTGAAAGATAAGCAAGATGCAGTAGTCCATGTTAAGCTACGGATGGAGATCTTTTTGGAGTGGAGTTGTTAAGTTGGAGTTCTAGGTTAAAATTTTCTTTTACAAAAGATCTGTACATCTATGTGTCTGTCTCTCTATAGATTTGTACTGGCATTAGGCAGTTTTGTTAACATGAACCATGAGGGATGTAGGAAGACATATGTTTTTCCCCCCTAATAAAACACAGACACCTCTTTGTTAGACGGTATTCATAGCAGGGCTGATTCATAGCTCTCATACAGCCAAGAAAAGAAACAGAAAAGTGTGTGCTATCAAAGCTGGGGGAAGCACAAGTAGCCCATGCCCTAGTTGCAGTTCATTCAAGATCTCATTCTCACAGCTTTTTAAAGGAAGTTTTACTGCCTGTTAGAAGAGTCCTGCTGGCCAGACCCACAGAAGGTTTAAGTTTTCAGAGAGTGACCAACACTCAGTCCCTGATTCTGGCTTTGGTTTTCTCGGCTAGATCCTCTGGCAGGAGCATCCTTCTGGGAAGAGTCATCAACAATCTGGCTCCTACACCATTTGGCCTGGTTGCCGTTGTGGTGCCCTACACCACCACCCCAATCACTTGCACACTACACAACCCACAACCCCCAAGAGCCATGAACCTCTTGTGATATATTCCCTCAACCAAAACAAAGTGGGTACAAGGAAGCAAAACTTGCAGGTTTTACAGAACAGTGTGCATCACTTAACTCTGTTTTTAGTAGCACAAGAAATATATCTGCGCTTATGCTCCACCACCTCTGTCCTGCAACACCACAACAATAGGGTATTTTTTAAACTGAAGCTGGCACTGCAGGGGTGCCTTCATTTTCTGTGGCAATGCATTATTTTCTGAAAGAAAGACCTTGCCTTTAGTTCTGCATTCTTGACTTGAAGATCTGGTTTTATTCTGTTAACTTTTACGCCCATGGTCTTTATCCTGTGAGGCATTTATTTTAAAAAACCCACACTCACTCCTTGATATCTTTGTTCTGCTCTCAGCAACTATCCACTGCCCAAAGGGCTCTCCCTATTGATATTTAGTTGTTCCTGGCTTACCCATGTGTAGATGTCCATGCTAGGGCAAAGACTGGGGAGTTTTCAGCCTGACAACCTCATAATATCAACCATGAATCATAAGCTGCATGATTACAGATACCCCTCCCTAAAACACTGCAACCACTATGAAATAATTCTGAAACTCCTAGCAACATTATCACTTCAGTTTTCCTCTGAACTCGCCCATCTGCTTATTAGCTAGACACAGATCTGCTTAACTTGGGAAATCAAAGAAAAAGAAGGAGGTCTGGTCCAGAATTTAGGACTCTACTTGGCTTAATAGATTGGCCTTTAGAAGGTAGCTTTGGGTTGGATGCAGAAAAGGGCTCAGACAACATAACACCCAACACTTATCCAATGTAATGGCATCTGCAGTTCTGCATGAGGTTCCCTGATGTCCTGTGAATGATTGTCCACACACCGTGGGAGGAGAGGAGGTGTTTGAGGGTGAGTTGAGGAACTGCCAACATCAGCTCATGGAGCAAGGCTGTCCAGCAGGCACTGCTGAGGAGGATCCAGGTGGCTGAAAACAGCTGGAGGCACTCAGCCCATGGAACTTTAACCACCGGGTTAGAGCAGAGCCTGAAATCCTCCTATCAAAAATGTCTCACATGGACTGGAACAATCAAATACTAATTGTCCAGAGAAAGTGAGAGAATAAGTATGACTTCATAGTTCAGTAATTATGGCACCCCCTGAAGAGGATGTTGGAGGAAGAAATCTGGGTCCCAGTCCCCACTTAAATGAATGTTTTACATTTTCTTTGCACATATGTGTATATGTAATATTAAGTGTACTGATATAATATGATATAATCTAATGATAGAACATTAAAAAGCCATTAGAGCAGAAAAAAACTTAGTTCTCCTCCCTTTGGGAATGCTCTAATCACAAGGCAATGGAGTCATGCTTATTCTCTCACTTGTATTCTCTCTGGCCCAATGAATACTTCATTAGTCCAAGCATGCTGGAACAGCTTCAAAAGAATTTTGCAACAGCCCTCCTTGTGTATGCAACATGGTCCCCTGGTTAGGGAATTCACAGTGGAAGGTGTGGGTTCAAACCTTCCCAAACAGAGGGTAGAATTAAATCTGAACTTACTAAAGCCTTGGTGGATGCCCCTAACCACTGAGTTATGGGGTGTTTGTCAAAAAGTCAGAGAGGGTTTTCTTCTGGACCTTTCTGAGGGTTGTGTGAGAAAGCTTAATCCAAGAGGAATGCTCCGAAATGGCATCCCAATTCAAATCTCAGTGTGCAGGGTGAGGAGGTGTCCTTCAGAATTCAGTCCCACAGCAGGCCTGGCTACTTGCTGCTGTGAAAACTTCAACTCCCAGGAAAGTCTAAAGCAGACTTTCAAATATGGAGCAAATTTTCTGGGAAAAACATAGTCACCCTGTGTGCCTTTGCGCTGCTGGAACTAGTAGCCAACAGGAATTTTGTGGATACAGACTCCACCGTTCACAGAGGCAATGAGGCAAGATACAAGTAGCTAAGTCCTATCAAAAGTCTGCCATTATGCCATGGATAGACAATAATTCAGGAAACAACTGTGTGCTTTAAGAGATTGGCATCATTAGCCTGTTTGTTCTTTCTCTTTGCTAGCATTACTGCCCTCATTAATTTCTGGGAGCACTTCTTAACCTGGAAAAGGCAAATTTCAGCTTACAGAGCTTTAAGAAGTGGTTTCAGATAGTGTGACTGAGCTTAAATGCCATAGGAGGTGTGAACAATTACAGCCAGCAGTAACTTCTGGGCTCAGTGTGTTTGCGAGCACCTGAGGTGTGGCATTAAAACACATCTGAATCAGGAAAAGATTGCTTCTCTAGAGCCTTGCTATGTCTCTAAGTTCTTTGTTTGCAGAACAAGATAATAGATATTTCTGACTTCTCTTACATTTGATAGGTGTTAGAATAAATACACCAAGATTCTTTTAGCAATGAGAGCAATTTGGGGGACAAAAATGAACAGTATAGTTCAAGCTGCTGTGGAAGAAGATGTTTTTTCATTGGGAATGGCTTTGTGTTTTGTGCAGACTTGTGTTCTCTTTGTAGAAAAGGTACAATACAGGCAAGAGTAGGGCAGGTTTTCCCCACCTAAATTGCCACTGTGGTTCACAGGTTTAGTCTGGGAATTCCTCCTGAGGTGCTAAAAATAATTGAGTATATTTCTGCTTCTACCACAGTGCCTGATTGCTGCCAGCTGAGCCGCACACAAGTGTCCAGTGAGACCAGGAACAAGGGGGCTGCTTGTTTCCAGCAGGCTCCCAAGAACCACCAAATGACTGAGATTTTCAGTCACTTGGAACTACTACCAGGGAATGTGGACAAGTTACCTGGCAGAGCTGCTCTGGAAGAGCTTCCCCCTGCAAATGTGCCAGGGTGAAATAGGCCTGACTTTCTTCCAGAGTATTGACTCTACCTGAAGAGCTAAACATAGCAGAATAGTATTCTCTCAACCCTCTAAAGTCAAGGTCCTAAATGGAAAAAAAAAAGTAAAAAAATCACCCTCTGAATATGCTTTGAATAGACACTTCATCTCATTAAAATCAAGAAGCACATGGCCATTGATTTCAATGAAGGATCTGGTGGCTTCCCTGTATTAAGAATTAGCATCAGCAAAAATTCTGGCTGATACAGAATGGTTACAGGAAATGTTACTGACTGTAAAACAGAGTCCTGCATTATTTTAAACATTTGCTGTGATTATTTTATAGTCTTTCAGTCTTAACTGGGACTGGCTGAAACATATGCCCTGAGGGTGAGATAAGGAATATTCCACAGGTGATAGGAATGCTGGCTTAATGCCCTGCCTAGATAAGTTGCCTTTGTTACTAATACCACAAATTGTCCATACAAAGGAGTGCCTCGTTTGTGTTCTGCTTCCAAAGCCTACCGGGGGATCTGCTGTTTGTTTAAGTAAGAGACTTTAGAAATTACTTCTGCTTTTGGAGAACCAACCTGAGGTACTTTGGGCCTGATTTTGAAAGGTGGTGAGACCCCATCTGTCCCTGCTAGCACGTAAAAGCACTGGGTGCTGAGACTCTCAAGAATTTGCTTGAGCTCTTAACTCTGCGCTTACCTCTCCTGGAAGTGCAATATTGCAAATTCATTTTGAGAATTCAGCAGCAAACTGGCAAGCTAAAGAATTGCTTAATGAAATCAGACCACATTTCTATATTCCTTTATTCTCCCAAGTGTTCTGGACACACAAGAAAGAGGAAACTGCTTTGGTCCTAGTTCTGAAAACAGATGTCTTAATTCTCCATTGCAATGGAGTCACCATTTAATTAAATCAGAGTAAAGTAAAAGTACATATCTTAAGAGAATGAATACAAGATTTAAATTACAGAGGCAATAATGTGGGAAGGCAAAGGAAATGACCTGAAGTGGAATTTTGGCCAGGACAGCTTCAGCTAACAGCCTTTTTTTTTGAGAAAAAAATACCACGGGACTTATAATTACCATTGTTGGGAGGAAGGTGATGGGATGAAACACTCAGAATTTTGCTCCTGTTGCAAATCAAGGCACATCTAGCCCTCTTATATTATGTTAGGGCGGTGGCTCAATACTGACTCAGGCATTAGGGCATCAGTCAGTGCTTGGGAGTCTCCATGCCAGCCTGGCAGACCCCTCTTGCTTCAAAATGTCAACAAGAGACTTGTGTGACTGTGCTTGAAAACTTTTTGCAGAAAGTCACAAGCAGTGCAACACCCCTGGGAACGCAGCTTATCCACGAGGTGTGGAGCACCAGCAAAGGTGCCAGGGCAGACGCTGTGGGTGGGAATGAGGGCTGTGGGCCGCTTCCCTCCCTTGGTGACCGCCTCACACTGCGCCTGCGGCGCTTTTGGGACTTCAGAAACATGCCAGGAGTGGTGGACTGGACCAGTGAATGTTTTACCTCTCCTGTCAGGCCTGGAGAAATGTTGCTGCCCTGGCTTCCAGGAGAAAACTTTTGCCAAAGTTTTGGCTCAAGCGGAAGTTCCCACTTGTCAACACAGTCTGTTCCTGTATGCCTGTAGGGGAATATTTATGCACAGGGTTCAGCAGTTTTCCAGTTATAGGATGGCCTAAAAGTTACTTGTACAGTTCAAGAACCTTTCAGAACTCCAGCAGCCATACAGGGCCTACTTATTTTTTTTCTTTTTAACACAAATTTGGCAGTTGATTTGTTCATCAGTCAGTATGGTCTCATATAGGCGTTCTTAAACATTTTCTTAGCATGAACAACCCCACCAGACAAAAATGTGCAAGCCACTTCCTCCCACAGAAGTTGTTACATGGAAAAGGACCATTAGGAAAGTATTTAAGGTATTTTTAGCTGCCTTTTAGCACAGTTTAGAGGCTGGAAACAAGGAGTACTGTGGTCTAGCTATATGATGCTGGGAGCTGATGTATAGCCCTGCAGCTGCAAGTAGGCGGAGATGGCCGAGATCCTTGGGCAAGGCCCATCTCCAGTAACTCCCTGGCAAAGCCTTTTCCAAGTGGTGAGGCAGCTCAGCAGGGAAGTGTGAGCACACAGCAGCGGGGGTGTGGGGCAGGACCCCGCTCCGGCACAGCTCCCGAGGGGAACGGGGTCAGCCCAGCCCCTCCAAGGGTGTCAGCGCGGCCTGGGTGGGTGCACTGGGTCTGGCTCAGTGCTGGGGCTGCCAGAGCAGACCACAGGTCTGGCAGCAGTGGAAAGGAGGTGACGAGCGTCCTGGGAGGGAGGGAGGGAAGAGGCGGTAGCAGTGGCATCACCAGAGCATCTGGGAGAGGGCAGAGGGCTGCAGCAAGCAAGCCAGGCAATTTTTTTCCGACTGGGGCCCAACTGCGGATCGCTCATCTGCGTGTGATTTGAATTGCTGAAGGTTGGCTGTAGCAAAATTGTGGGGATTTCTCGGTAAGCGTAAGTGATCTGAATAGATATGTGGAGAAGAAAGGTAGACAGGAAATCCTGATGTACTTTCCAGAGCTAAGAAATTGACTTATGCATTTGTCAAAATTCAATTATCCACCTCAACATCTTACTCAACACTTTAAGTCCTCTATAGTAAAGCAGTAGAAGATACTAGAAGGAAAAAAGACGGAACAGAAACTGAAAATGGGTATCACATTGGAGTCATCCATACTGGAATTGACTTGCAAGAGTCATAAAGTGACTCATAAGGTGGTTTTTCCAATTCTCCCCAGAGCAGCAGGAACATCCCTTTCACAAGGTGGCAAGCCCTGGTTGCATTGTTTCACATCCTCACACATTGTTGTGTGAGATGAAATTTTTGAGTTCGTTTTTGATGAGTTGGGAGAAAAGTGCAAAGCAATAGTGGAGTAATCCCAATAGCTCTCCCAACAGGTGGTATTGTTTTTGATTGCTGTTAACCCTCATGAATTTTTAGATCAGCTGCCAGAACTGGAGAAGGCTAAATTTGTCTTTTTTAACATACGACAATGCTTATAGAAGACAGGAGTGCATTTGGTTTTCTATTCTTCCCCCAGGCTGTACCTGTAGCAGCCTGACATTCAATCCACCCACATGAGACGTTACTGAGAGCATTGTCATGGTGCTATTTAAGCTTCCTAGCACAGTCCAGGGAAGGGGTTTTGATTCAAAGAAAGCTCAAAAGAAGTGTTACCATTTGCTAAATTTCCAACACCCCTCACAGTGACGTCAGAGGTACCACGGGGTGTCCTCCCCAGGGTGACTTTTGAGCTCTGCTACAATGGCAGCATAAGGGGGGTAATGTGCTCCGCTACACCTGCCTCACTGCTTGTGAACAAGCATTACAGGTGTCACTGGGAAAGAGCAGACATTCAGTATCAAAACAGGCCTTCTATGAGAAGTGCAAAGCTGTACCATCCAGAATTTGCATCTGTGGTCTCTTCTCAGCGAAGTCTTCTATTGTTTTCAAAGTAAAAGTTGTCTTTAAAGGAAACAAGTTTCTCTTTCAAAATCAGACGAAGGCTGAGAACGCTTGAAGGACCTGCTACAAGGTACACACAGAGAGACATTTCCTGGGGTTTTCCCTGACAATAATCCTTGTAGAAGGGAAGCAGAGCCCAGCAGCAGCTTTTACGTTAGAACAAATATCTTGTTATTGTAAACTCTGGAGATGAAGTTATAGGAGTTGATGGAACAACAACTTTTATCAAGCTGCCACAGCTCTTTCCATGGCTGCCTGAAAATGCGATCAACATAAATTGGATAGGGAGGGTGGGATCACATATTCCAACAAGTTAAATTTGTCAGCCTGTAATGTGCATAAATGACATAAAATATAATTGCTTTTGAATTCGGGCCCCTTCAGGCTTCATGTTGATTGAAGAAAAAAGAACCAGATGTTTCTTCAGCAAGAATCACAGAGGCAAGATAAATATTCTCTGGTCCATGACGTTTTATAGACTTTCCAAAAGAAACCAATTAATTATTTAATTATTGGGTGTGCTGATTGTGTAAAACATAATTGGCCCAGGGCAAATAGCAGTACAACCCTGGGAGCTGGCTGACTGATCTTGTACAATACACTTTTTGCCAACTTTTTTTTCTGCTATGAAAACATTGTAAGATGAATTAATGCTACTTAATCTTTCCTCCAGTGTTTCATAAATAAAAAAGTCCCAAAACATAGACTTTCCTCCTTTCTGATCACCACCTTGCACGAGCAAGTAACTTGGAGACAGAAGAGCTAGTAGCAAGCATAAATATTGTGATAGGAAACGATAGCTTTGTTTAACTAACATCAGTTTAAAGAAAAGGCAATCTGTTTAAAAGAGCCACATTTAATCCTCAGCTCTGTGAGGAATTCCTCCTGGTACAGACAGCAAAGAACCATTTCTTCCCTTGTCAACACCAGTGGGGTGGGTCTGGAAAAAGGAATGTGGTGCAGGGTTTACTGGGGCACCGTGCAAATCTAGTTAATTGAACCAATTGCAATGGGTTGAATTAGCAAGCTGACATAGAATTTTCCTTTATGATGTTCTATAAGCAAATACACAAGAAATAATATGTAATTTCTTTAAATCCGTAGATACTTCTTAAATAATATTTGTGGTGTTCCAAGCTTTATCTTTGTTCATGGATGTTCCTGCGTTTACTCTGTGGTAGCTATTTTCCTGTTAAGGGGCAGGAAATAATTGAAATGAGGATTGAAAGAAATTCGTGACTCATGTCCTCATGACTCTTCCATCCTAGCTTTCTTTTGTGCTTGTTCAGCAGCATCTGGCATCTGGGAATGACATGCTACTTCCACTGGGTTTGCTACAATCCTGTCCTCCGGCAGGCTGTGGGGTGGAAGTCCATTTGTCCAGTCACTGAGGAAAGAAAACAGAGAGAAAACATAAACTGTGATCCCAGTAAAAAGCAGTTTAACGTTCTTGAGTTCTTCTTTTCCTTGCCATTCCTGTCAGAAATTTCCTGAAATATTTATTTTCCATGTGCGAAGTCAAATCTTTCCCTCACTTTTCTTCCAATCTCCTCTGCAGATCCAGTGGTTCTTGCTGGATTAGATTTGTTCTGTGATAAAGAAATGTGCAAAGCCACAACCACTCGAAAATGTAACCGCAGGCCCTGCTAGGAAAGAATTGGCTTCTGAGCTTTCCCAGAGAAAGACAGAATGTGTTTTATGCCTGACTTTGCCCACCTCATGCCCATTCTTAAAATAACCTCGCGGCTGAGTTCAGCAGTCCTAAGCTAAACAAACTTCCCAGAAAGTCAGATCTAGTTATCCATCTGTACACAGAGCACACCTGGGAGTCCTTTCCTCAGAGGACTTCAGCCAGGAGGAGGTTGAAGACAAGGGATTTTTAGCCCAGCTGTGAGCCTGCATGACCAGCCACAGGCTGAGAACCACAACTGAGACCCTCAAAATCAGTATTTGATACTGGAATATACACCAGTACTTTTTTCCCAAAACTCTGAGCCGTCGCAGTGATGGCAGAGGCTTAAGGCCACGTGTTCTACTGGCTGATTTATATCTGCTGCTTGTTGAGCAAATCTCACTGAAGACACCTTGCTCTGAGGTGCTGAAACCCCCCAAGATCACGGCACTCACAAATTCTAGGGACTAATGCTGAGCCTGAATCCCATTTGGGAAGTGATCCCAGTTACCTGGGCTTACTCACATGTGCTGTTTCTTCCCCTGTCTTTATAACACAGAAGCCCCTTGACTATGAATACGCAGGCAAAATGTTTTCAGTGTGAGATCTCTTTCAGGATGCATTAAAAAAATGCTTCTGCAAGGCTGAACTTTGCATCTAAAATACCTTTTGTTGGCCATGCAAATAAAATGTTCCCAATGTAGCAGCTTTTTCAGAAGGTATAAACAAGGTGGAAGCTGCCTTCTACAGGGCTGAATTTTATTCTCCAGCTAAAAGGCCTATCATTGACTACATCATCTGCAGCTATATTGAGAAAGGAACTGCTCTCCATTTCACCCTATATATCATCCTGCAGCGACATTTTCTTAGCTGGGAATTGCTTGGTGATTTGCCAGCAGACAAATCAGTGCAGGAAAGGGATAAATTGATCACATTCATCCAGCTCTGGAGGTAAAACCCAGATCTCAGCCAGAGTTCTGCTTGCATGAAAAACCTGCCTGTCCACCTGGTAAAAATGTGTCTGAGGAGGAAAGAGTATTAGAGTGGGGTGGAGACAAAATATAATTCATATTGCTATAGCTATCCTTCCTCTTTAAGTTATAGGTCCTGGAGAAGATATTATTTATGGGTTTTGAGCAGTAGTTCATGGCACTGGGCCAATTTCCTTATTTTCTACATATTCTTCTTCAGAAACCTCAAAAAAATGGCACTGAGTTTGCTAACTAAATATCTCTCAGAGCAACTGGACAGTAGGCATAGAGCCAGGTGAAAATAATAGCTGTCTGGAGTAATTTAACTGAAAATGAAAGTTAGTCAACCAGTCTGCGGATAAAAGAAATGTATCAGGTTTAAAAACTGTAGGTGGTATTACCATTCACAAGTAATAGTTTTTCCGTCAGGCTTCGGTCACTAAAATTCATTTAAGTTAAGAAAAACGGCAGTAATTTGAATGAGAATCTGTCCCTTAATTTTTAGCTGCACCTAGCTGGCTTTCTGGCCCTTTGTGGTGATTTGAATGATCACTTTCAGTACTTAATGCCTCCAAGGGACTTTGAAAATGCAATTTGTTATTACTAGTCCTCTGCACAGTGGGTAAAATGTTTGTGTCCAACTGGCATGAGATTGCACTGAGGGACAGCAAAGTTCAGTGACTTGCACGCAGACATCTGGTGATCCAACAGCAGAGATATTTCCAGAAGGCAGCAGTTCATTGTTTTAGCCACTGTTGCTAAAATTTGCTACTATTTGTAGATCTCCAAACATTTTACACAGTTGCATCATCCCCAGTGTCCGAGTGTGGAAACTGAGGCACTGTGCTGGGTGAAGACAGGTCTGAAAGTGCCAGGCCAGGAGCTGAACGTGGGCATCCTAAATCTCTGTTCAGCACCTTGTCAGCGTTCCTTCTCAAAACTCCTTTAGATGACAGATTAATACACTTTCATGGGAAAGTTCAGCGTACGAGATTTGCATGGTCTTAGCAAAGCTTTAAATCTTGTGCTTTCGCCTTGGTCAGAGGTGCAGTGATTTTCCAGTAGTTAAAATGTTTACTTGCAGAGCAGCCTGTTGGGAATAATGGTTCTGGTTCTTCGGCTTGCTGCTGCTGGTGTGCAGGCTCCCTGTAGCCCTGCTGGTGCCAGGGAATCTCGCTGGTGTCCATTCACCAGGATCAGGCCCCAGTGCATTCAGTAAAACAAACCCAGAACAACTACCACATCGACACGGCTTCACTTGAACAAATTAAGCAAGGAATCTATTTGAACTGGGAATTAAAAGGAGCTATTAAAACATTCCCTCTGGTATTTTTATTTTGTTTACTCATGAGACCTGGCTCCTGCCCCTCCGACTTGCACCGAGTCCATATTTGGAGAACTCTGAACTCGTTTGCATACTTACACTCAGGCAAATTTTAGAGATTTTTTTTTTGTATACACAGTGCACTTTTCTTATTATTTTTCTTTTTTCTTAAACAATTTAAATCAGGAGGTTGCCCCTTTCATTTCGCTTTCTAAACATGACCAAAAAGGGATCTAAGTGCTTTCTTCAATTACTTGAAGCTAACGTTTCTCCCACACTTGTTATTGCTCCGTGGCCACCACGACCCATCTCACATCTCCTCTTGGAAGAAGGAGGAAGCCCGCGCTCCCCTCAAGCTGCAGCAGGATGAGGGAACCACAAAAGTTTAAATATGGGTCAGTTCAGAGGAACAGCCTCAGCGTGGATGCTCCAGTGAGATGCAGTCCTGTGGGGCTGGGTGGTCTCTAGGGACAGTCTTTCTGGTGGCTGTCCCCCAAGCCACTGCTCTCACCCAGTAATGAGCCCCTCCCTGTGGGAGAAAGAAAAACTAACAATCCTGAGGGATTTTTTTGCTCAGGTGTGATCTGTAAATTCAGTGTTCTGGCTATTAATGCCTCACATAAGCCATTCCACCTACTGAAGCTACCACAGCTGTATTCAACCTGAATAAATTGAGAAAGCAAATCAATAGGATTCCTTAAGTGGTAGGCGAACCACTAAATGTGGGTGTATGTTTAGGGCTCTCCTGACTGCTGTGACATTGATCTGCAGGTGGGTGGGGAAGTTGCAGACCCCATCACCTCCACAGACATCTGCCCAGCCTCACTCCTTAGAAGAGGAAATTTTAAAAAAGAGGCTTTGGGGTTTAAGCTGGCAGACAGGAGAGCCCTGCAAGTCTCCAGTCAGGAAGATAAGGTGCAGCCCCAGCCACACCAGTGTAAAATCTTGCCCATCCCCTGTTCCCAGGCCTCTGGAGGAGGAGGTTATGCTGGGAACCTGGCAGAGGGGCTCACCTTGCCCTGCAGGCACCAAAACCCTATGGTCAGGTGCCACCTGAGTGAAGGAAAAGGGAAGGAGGAAGCACCAGCTTATTCCCTCTCCAGCAAGCCTGGGGATACAGCAAGCATGGGACACTGGCACATCTCATTGGCACAGCTATTTACAGGAAGTTTCTGGGGACTTAGGTCCCCTCAGCAAGATTTCAGAATTTACCAAGCCCTCACTTGGGTGCCAGGTGGTCCTGGAGGCACATCTCTTCACCATTGACCTTCATATCTCCAAATTCAGCTTTGCTCAGGCCCAGGGGCTCCTGAGGCTGTGCTGGGCTGACCTGCTTCCTATCTGTGTCATTCCCAAACTGAGATCAGAGGGCCTGCTGGAGATGTGTGCGGGCAGGTGCTCCCAGCAAGCAGCTGAAGGGGCGAGCAGGGTGAAGGGCACAGCCAGGAAGGCTGTGCTCCCATCAAACGCCGGGAAAGAAGATGCCTTCCCCTTTCCACTCCCTGGGATCAGGAATGAGAGCACTCAGTCATGGTGTGGGAAACTTATTTTCATTTCTGTTCTTATTCTCAAGGGATTTGAGCCCTTGCTCCCACTTCTGAGGAGAGAAGCTGCCTGTTTATCAGGGGCACTTTTGTTGGCAGTTTAAAGCTAGTGATGGAATAATAAAAATAACTGGGAAACAGAATGTGTCTCAATAAGCATTGTACTATACGTGTGTTTTTATCTACCTATCAAAGAGAATAAGAGTATTTATGAGAATATAGCCTAAAGGTTAGGATGTTTGAATGGAAAGAGCTTCTCCCCCTTACCCAGCCTAAGTGCTAAGGGGAGATAACCCTTCCTCCTCCTTCACTGTGTCAAGACAGTCTCCTCTGGCCCCTTTTTTTGGAAGAAGGGGGCCAGTGTGCCTGCCCCACTGCAGGGCTGTGAGGTGGGAAGGTGTGTTACTGCCTGCTGCCTGGCCTGCACAGTAGCCACTAAACAATTCCTGGTGTAGCTGGTCTGGGAAACTGGGAAAAGAGAAGAAAGGGAAGTGTTGTAACCAGCTACGTTCTCCTGCTGTGTTTGTGGACAGCCTGGCCTCTCACCTCCTTTGAAAATCCTGTCTGAAGTGTCCCAGGTATTGTTCAAAGCAGAATTTGACCTCCAGAATTTTTACTATTGTTCAGCTTAACTTTTTTTGTCTGTAGGGAAGAGGAGTGCGCACGACTGTCAGAAGAAAATAATTTTAAAAGTTTATTTATATATTAAGGAAATTTAAGCTGCAGGAGAGCTGTTCTCTTAATCACATGTTCAATTGCATGTGGACATACATGCAAGAAGTCACTCCATCCATACTGTGAGTATAAGGCAGCACTGCACTCAGTCGAAGCCAAGGCTGTGCATATCCTGTGCTCAGATGTGCTTTAACAGACCTCACAGCTAACACTGTTACAGCCTAGACCAGTTATTTAATTTGGTACTTATATATCTTCATTGCAGTAGTTTCCTATTGCCTCACAATTCTGAGAATATTTTTCATCATGGTGTTCTTTTTGTCCTCCAGAAAGTGTTTATGATTTCTCACAAGGCTCATAAAGTTTCCCTTAACCCAGCCCACCGCACTCAAGAAGGGAAATGTCCATAGCATTCCTATCCTGCAGTGTGGGAGCAGAGATGCAGGGAGAGGCTATAGTCTATCCAACATCATAAATGAAGTTTCAGCATGAATTCAGCTCTTTTGAGTTTATACTTGTCTGCCAGGGCAAGCTGAGTGATTTTCTTTTTTCCCTCTTACAGCTCTTTTACTATGATTTATAAAAAAGTCTGATTATTATGCTTTAATAGAAAGTTCTGAATAGCTTGATAGCTTTTGTTTCTACAGAATCTAAAATAATGTAAATTACTTGGAAGAAAAGGAATGCCGAAAGAGCGTGAAAATACAGATGTAGATCCAAAACATGTCATCCTGGCTGTCTCTGGAGTGCATGAAAAACTGGCAACAGGAAGATGCTTTTTTTTCTCACAGCCTGGCATCTGAATTTCATCCAAGGAGAAAAGTAAGAAAGTAGAGATGGAGATAAATTCTCTGCCACATTCTTCCTTTTGGTTTCCTCCTTATTGGATGCAGGGCTGGATGAAAGTTAAAAAATCATCATGATGGTGGAAAAAGAGTTAAAACCACCAGCAAACCCCGTCCTTCTCTGTTCACTATGTCTCCCTCTGCCTCTATCCTGCTTTCTCTCTTAGAGCAGTGCAAACCTTTAGCATGGAATCACTAGTGTGGGAGAAAGAAAAGTTTTTTTAATCATCATACTTAATCAGTATGGGATTGAACCTGTTTATTGCCTTGTGCCTTTGCCAGGGAAATTTGAAATTCCTTATGTCATGGAGGCTTCCATCCCTCCTCTCAAATTCTATTTTGGACGGACTAAGTTGTTATTCTTAGTTGTTCTTGCCATTACAGCCATATTTCATTTAGGTTTTGGCTGCCATTGTCCGAACCCAATATCTCAGTCAACTCCCTACACAGCTTTAGAACTGACACCAGGAGCAGCCCGAGTAAGTCTGACCAAAAAGCCATGCAAATTATTCCCCGTGGGAAGTGGAATGTGCAAAATTGTACTGATAAACCGTGGTGCAGAAAGGCAGTTTGGCCTTGGCCACGCCATCCTTGCAGCCTCAGGCTGGCAGATGTTCACCACACCGCGTGTGGCAAGCTGCTGGTTTGGCGCGGGTGTTGCTGGGAGGCTGTTGTGTTGTGGGATGCTCACAAACCACCACGGAGATCATGACGAGCTAAGGTGGGTGCTCCAGCCCCTTTCTCTGTTTCCCCTTCCGTCATCCTTTCACAAAGCTGCTTAAACCCAGGTTCACTGGAGTTCTTAGCTGTGTAAATAGCAAAGGATGCCCAATGGAAATGGGGCTGAACACCACTTCCTGCGATCTCCTGTGGAATTAAGGCATCCTCTGGACTGCTGCTTTCCACAAATCTGACTAGACAGTAATTTGCACTTTTATGTGATATGGGATACATGATATGTAAATTTTCCTCTAAATAACTTGGGATCTCCAATGGCAATGGGAATCAGACAGAAGCTTTAGAAAGTGCTAGTTATCATCAGATAACCATAGACAGGAAGGCACATGGGTAAAGATCAAAGCATTGTTACAAATTAGTATTAACTGAATAATTCCCTGCACAAAGTTTTTGGCTGGTTTCACCAAAACTATTCCCTAAATTAGCACTCTAATAGTGGAAGGGGCAGTACTGTGATAGTATGAGGCAAGGACCTCCTTTCTTTTGTATTTCTGAGGTGTCATAAACCAAACAAGTTTTCCTTGCTTGAAGGTGCTCAGAAGCTCCCTCATGGTACGGCTGTTCTTGCCATTGTGGCTACAGCTCTTGGAAATCTTCCCACCAACCTCTGAGCAAGAGTCCCTATGTTGTTGTGGTATATTCTGTGCTTCAGAGGACCCTACCAATATATAGCATATAAAATATAAATTCGTGCAAGAAGGTGACAGAAAAAAAAAATCAAATCCTTAATAAGATCATTTACAGAGCATCAATACAGCAGAAAACAGTGATTTCAAAACAAAGCTTCAATTAAGGATAAAAATAATTCTGCAAATAATACTGTATTTGCATGGGAAATATGCAAAATATCATCATGCAATTCTTAATCAACCAGAGAGCTGTCAGACGTACAAAAATAAGTTAATTCTGCTGTTAATATTGCTGCACGTTATAAATATTAATTGAATGCCATTCAACATTAGTTTCATTATTGTTTAGCAACTGTTTTAACTCCCCCCACCTTTTAAATTGTCAAATAATTGGCTTTCTTCTGCTCACGTCTGTTCTCATAAAGTGGATGCTTGTGGATAAGCAGGAAAAGCTCATCTAAACCAACGAAAAGCACCAAAAAATGGTGTTTCTAAAGAAACCGCAAGATTGTCCTTTTTACCTAAGTTTGATAAACCATGAAGCAAAGTTTTGGACTGGTGGCCAACCTCAGTGTGGCTCCAGGCATCCTTCTGCACGGAGGAGAGGATCTGCCATGCTGTGCGCCTACTGTGTATCATGGGTGCTCTGACCAAAATTCATGAAATGCCTGAAGAAAGCCGACAGACTGCCTGTGGGAGAAACTGTCTGGTTTTCTCATTAGCAAGAGCTAAGGGGTCTGTATCAGGGCCTTTCATGTGGTAAAAAGAACTCATTAATTGCTTAATTCTGTGGTTGCTATTTATGTCATTATTTATTAATATTCTAGATTTTGACACGGGGGCAAATTCTAGTCTTAGTTAAATTAGTGAGTTAATAGTAAAATTAAGAAGTGGCTCGATTCACTATTGTGCTTTTGGATTTCTTCTAATTAAAATAAAAACCTAACCCATTACAAGGGTTATTCCCCACTATCACAAGTGCATGGACTACATTGCACTGCTGTAGTGCAAATTCCCTCACAGGTATTGGTATTGAAACAGGATGTGAGGTGGATAAATACAAAGCCGTTTTAGAAGATGAACGTACCTAGGCATGCCAGAGGGAATGCTAGTGAATCCATGAAAAATCTGGGAAAGAAACCAGCCCTTGCTGCGGCCACCAACACGTTTTCTTCATCACTGGAGTTTAGCAGCTCCTCAGCAGATAAATTCTCCTCAGCCAGTGTTGTGCAGCCGTAAACCTGGCTCTTATTTCAAGCACACGGAAAACACGGTGTTCCAGGTCACGTGTGGGTTTATGTCATTGAGAAATCCACTCAACACTTTGAAGAATGGGTTACTTTTGTGCAACAGTTCCATCAGCGATCCTTTGACCTGTGGAGACCTAGGCCAAAGTGCTGGGAAAGTTTGGGAAAGAACAACCTCATGCCAGCCCAGCAGTGCGAGGTGGTCTCCTACCCTGACCCCAGGCAACAAGCAGATAATACTCTTTATTACAATATTCACCATACAAGAGTAGTGACATGAAAATGTGGTACAAACAGGTGGTCTTATTGCTCCTTTCCCCCTTCAAAACTGAGACATGATTTTGCCTCTGCTTTGTGAATCTGAGAGAGAAGAATGATTCATATTCACATATTTAAAAATGCAGTGCTTTTACCTTATTTTTTTCATCTTAGTTCTCCCACCATTATAATAAAGTATATAAGTAACAGAGGGACAAAGGCTGAGGATCCTCAGGCTCAATGAACTGGCCTCTCTGTAAGAGCAGGCAATCAGTTTCCATGAACAGTTTCAAAAATGTGCCCAGAGTCTCTCTGCTCTGGGAGTTAATAATCTCCTCTCATTTTCAGCCCAAAATTATTCAGGCCAGACTATAGCAACTTTTCACTGTATCAGTTTTATCATTTACCTAATGAGCTCTTCTCCCTCCTGGTGTTTATCCTCAGATGCAGGCAGAAAGGAGTCATCACCCTCACAGAATCATTTGGCAATGCAGAAAGAATTAAGATCTTAGTCTCTGCTCACATAACGTGCTCTCCATTTCCCTCACCTTCCTGGCAGCCTGTGAAAGATGTGTTCTGTGTTCCTGATGGAGCCTCAGCCATGCTTTCTGTGAGGACAAAGGTAATGTACTGTCTCCCCTGGAGCCCCCCTCCCCTGGCACATCCAGTGACTACATTCAATATCAGGGAAGGTCAGTGTGCCCCTTCGCAGGCACCAGGAGGTCTCTTCTGGAGGATTCATGGAGAAACCTTGATTTGGGAGAAGTGTAGGGATGAGGTTGGAGAGGGGACGTCTCAATTAACTGCAGTAAACAGCACCGAGGAGTATCTGGGCAATACAGAGACCAGAAGGAAATTTAGGAAGCCTGCCAGTAACTTAGAGAACCCACAAAGCAGAGTGGATTTCAGCAGGATAAAAAATCCTCTTCTGGGGTTCTTCATTTTCTTTGGGCTTCTGTACTTACAGAATTGAGGGATAGATATCATTTACTTCTTCTTACTTTGCAGAAAAATATACCAAGTAGACACGAAACACATAGAAAATCCCAGACAATCAAGAAAAAATAAAATAAAATAAAATAAAATACAATAAGAAGCCTATTTAAAACTTCTGTGTGCTAATTATGGAATCAGAATTTCTTCAAAGGGTTCAGAAACCAGGTCGGAATATTTTTCTTTGTGGAGATTTGTCATTTATCTCCACTGCCTGTGGCAGGGGAAAGGGGGAAAGCAATCGTGGGATTGGCATACAGGGATGTGGAGCAACAGATGAAAAACCTGTTGATGTACTGGAAAACTCTATTATTTCAGCTCTCAGTTAAGGACAATAGGATTTTATTTTGCTTTCTCTGTCTCTTCATTTCTTCCCATCACACTCTTTTCAGCAATATTTGCAAAAACTTTGAGGCAATATTGCTACAAATACATATTTAAGATTTGATTACTCATTCTCATCCACTATCATGTGCCAGACATGCAGCCTACTCTAACAGATTACTGTTCTTAAAGTTGTTACAGGAAGGTTAAATAAAATGTTACTTTTATGACACTGAATATCTTTATGATGTTTTAGCTAAATCTTGGGCTGTTTGGTGATGCCGCAGATGTGCCAGGTATTGAAATCAAGCTGGCAGGGTGTCCCCAGTCCCTTGCTCAGGCTGTCGTGTCTCTGATCTCCCGAGCACCTACCATTTGTTGTACGACACCTCGGGAGCCCGTCCCTGCCACGCTTCCTCCTGCACGTTTAGGGACACAAAGCAAAATCAAAACATGCCAAAACCGCTCCAATCGTAAAATCAAAGTCTGAACTGAAGCCACCAAAAGTCTTGATTTTCCAAATTCCCGTCTGCTGCGGTTGTTAACTGTCCCCTTTCAGGAGCCCCCTTCGCTAATTTATTTTGCTTTCAAAGTCTTGGGAAGAGACATGTACCATTTCAGAGCGGTAGCTAAGTGTGTATATATATATTTGTACGTGTAAATATATCCACAGTCTTTGAAAAAAGTAATTAAAACCAAAATATGTGTCCTCCACGGCAAAAGCAGTATCGTAAAATGAATGAAAGAGTGGTGCTGCAATCTTTATATGGGAACAGGAGGATTGAAAACAGAGGTTAAAGAAGAGAAGGAAAGATCAAAAACATATTATTTAAAATACAGCCAGAGCTGGGCAGTGATGCTGAATGGGGCATTTTGACAAGTTCTTGGCGAATATTTCAAATTTAGGTAAGAAGAATAGCAGCCTGAAAAGTTTGCAGGTGTTTTTATTCTACTTGCTGCCTGCTCTAGTTCTTTCTCTTAAAATGTATAAATAAATGTTTACTTGACACACTTTAAGTGAAAATGGGTTTTTTTTCAAAAGTATGTAAGCAAGAAATTACAACGCAAGTACTTTAAGAAGTTTTAGGTCTTACTTTTGCAGATTAATTCAAGCACAAAGAAAAGGATCTTATTTTAAATATTTTTAAATCTTTATTTTTTTAGTATTGCAATCTATTTTTCAGCATGTTTGAAATGTTTCAAGAGATGAAAGCATCTCATTTTTAAATCATTCACATTCTTCTACCAACATCTTTTTTTTTTTAAGACTTAAAGGAAAACCTGAGCTGAAGCTGGCCAGCTTTTAAAAGAGCTGTGCTATGAAGATGCTGACAAAAAAAAAATGTTTAGATATACATTATTTTGAGAGTATGAGAACAGAAGAAAAATTGTCAAAGTGTGTGTAGGCTGTAAAGTTCTCTGCACCCACTTTCAAACCCTTTCCCTTGATGTATTGCTGTAAGTTGGTCCCAGTATGGATTAAAAACAGGTCAAAAATGTTTATTTGCCAGACTTAACTTAGTTACAGGTATTGTGCTGCCTTCAAATATTTGTGATTGACTTACAGTACACACCTCCCTTAGCCAAATAATACAGAAACGTGGTAGAATTAAAAAGTTGACACAAGAAGAACCCTTTTTGCCCACTGAGCTGAAGTTACACCCAAACCTCTCATGAATGTCAATGCCAGTTTTGCGCTTCACACGGCGCCCTGTAAATCTGCTCTAAAGAGGCTCCAGAAAAGATAAAGGATTTTATATTTTATCGGACAGCTGCCAAATTTAGAGCACAGCAAGGGTAATCACACTTCGTATTTCAGAGCAGAAGAAAATTGCCTCATGGCCTGGAGAAGATGCTTTTCCCCCTCGGGTATCGCGCGTTTGGGCTGTGACGTTACACATTCCTCCCTCTGAACTTCTGAGGACTCCAGTGCTGGTGAAAACCACCATGAGAGTTGACAGACCAACGGGAAAACCACAACTTCTGAGGGCGGGTTCTTCTTGATTTGCAAAGAGGAATAACCCAAAATATCCTTTGACCAGCTGTCCTGAGTCACCCCAGTGATGGCAGGTGGCCTCTGAGGGTTGTGTGCCAGCTGAACTCCCTACACCACCTACAAAACTACAGAAACTTTTTTGGAGAACATTTCATTTTCCTTCTCCCAGCCAATAAAAAGGCAACGCCCCTCTATCTCTTGCAAACCAGGGAGAAGGTTTCAGCTGGGTACAGTCTGAGGGGCAAGTGAATACTGACAGTTGTATTGTTTTGGGAAGCTTTACCTGAATGAATTCCACCTGCAATATGGAGAGTATTTCTATTAAATAATGGGTGATCTATTTCCCCATTATGTAATCAAATCAGTGCTCAAGTTGCTACTAACTGCAAAGAAATAGGAGACCTGTTTTCACAGAGAATCTTTACATTTAAATAGAATTAAGAGAGAATGAAACTCCAGGAACGAGGTGTTAACATTCAGTTGGAAACGGAGTGGATTTAACAAACCTGTGAATTTTGAGAAGCACAGGAGGTTCTGTCTGAACATTAGGAAATTCTTTTTTTACTGTGTGGGTGACTGAACACAGAGAGGTGGTGGAGTCTCTATCCTTAGACATGTTCTGTCTAGACACAGCTGTGGGGAACTGGATTTTGGTTGTCCTGCTTGAGCAGGGGATTTGGAGCCGATGACCTCTGGAAGTCCATTCAGCCCCCATTCTGTGATTCTGTACGTGTCACAGCACAACTTGGAAATTATTTTTGACATTGTACTACCTTTCAACTAGCAGATCTCTGTATGTAAAGTAGGCTTTTGTGATTTGTTCTTCTCTTTACTATTTACTATTTTAAATACCTGTTGCTTNATGGGTGATCTATTTCCCCATTATGTAATCAAATCAGTGCTCAAGTTGCTACTAACTGCAAAGAAATAGGAGACCTGTTTTCACAGAGAATCTTTACATTTAAATAGAATTAAGAGAGAATGAAACTCCAGGAACGAGGTGTTAACATTCAGTTGGAAACGGAGTGGATTTAACAAACCTGTGAATTTTGAGAAGCACAGGAGGTTCTGTCTGAACATTAGGAAATTCTTTTTTTACTGTGTGGGTGACTGAACACAGAGAGGTGGTGGAGTCTCTATCCTTAGACATGTTCTGTCTAGACACAGCTGTGGGGAACTGGATTTTGGTTGTCCTGCTTGAGCAGGGGATTTGGAGCCGATGACCTCTGGAAGTCCATTCAGCCCCCATTCTGTGATTCTGTACGTGTCACAGCACAACTTGGAAATTATTTTTGACATTGTACTACCTTTCAACTAGCAGATCTCTGTATGTAAAGTAGGCTTTTGTGATTTGTTCTTCTCTTTACTATTTACTATTTTAAATACCTGTTGCTTTAGCTGTAGAAATCCATGTTTAAAACAGCTAAAATGTTGGAACATCAGTGTGAAGTTCCAGAGCTTCTCTGGTTTGATTTGTATCACTCCCCCATTGAATTTCATGGACCTTGTGAATTTATGTTCAATCTCACAGTTTTCCCAAATTAATTTTAAAAAAGAAAAACACAAAGGGAAAAAAAAAATGCTATCTTCAGTTAACTTTGAAGTATAATCTGTTGCTTTTTTGGAAAGGGTGAATAATTCTTGCTCTAATGCAGTGAAGATGCATATTCATAGCTACCATTACAATGACAAAGAAGGAGATGAGGAGAGGTAAGGCTGCTGAAGCAAATATCCTCCGTTATTTGCAAGCAAATTTTCTCATTTTTCAGCAGCTCACACTGCATTATTAACTGGCAGAAACTTAGCAAACCGCAGCTATAACAGAAAATACTTTGTACTTAGATCCTTTCATCCAAGACTATCAAAACCCTTCAGAAAGGCAGGCTTTGTTACAACCAGAACACAGATGAGGAGGAAACCGAGGTACACAATTTATGTGGCTTGGTCTTGAGCGCAACGTAAACTCAACCACAAATTGAAGAAACTTAGGGGTTTTTGGTTTGCAGTCGCCTTGGTTTATCTTCGTGGTGTAACTGTGCAGATTTAGGGCTTGCTGAATGTCTGACACAGCACATAATGAATAGGAAATTATCTGTTGAATTGCAAACAGTGGGTACAATACTAAATGATAGTTAATTACGTGTAATAGATTTGATCATTTATTGCTACAGGATGTCAGTGATAAAATTAATTTTAAAAAAGCTGATCAACTTCATAATCCTACAAACCAAAACATATTAGCTACCTATTACCTTCCTTTCATGCCTTGTTATTAATTTCCTATTATTATTCGAATGCAGGGCACAACATAACACACAAACTATTCTTTTCTAATTAGAAAAGGTCCTTGTGTTTCAAGTAGGCACATGATTACTGATTCATACTAAACAGAGCGAATTTTCAGGGTTTTTTCAGGATAAAAGAAAATACTGAAGTGAGGAAAAGAGGAGGTGGGGAGAGAAGCAAGAAAAAAAAAGAAAACTCCCCAATAAGTAAATAAAAACAAGTAGAAAGCAATGTGATATGTAGTATTTAATTGCCTTCCAAATAATCTTTTGTGCTACGAATCCAGCAGTTTGATTTGCATTTTTACTTCAACCCTTTAAACTTTTGAGGTCAAAATTATGCTTAGTTGAGGACAACCTTACACAGTCAGGGCAATAACAAACTATCTTTTTGTGAGTCAGGAATCATGTCTTAAAATTCTACAGCTTCTTCAGGTCTCTCTCTCTGCAGCAGTAGATCTTTTTTCCTAAATTCAGTGCAATCAACCTAAGAGAGTCTTTTCTCTTCTCTCTCTCTCTCTTTTTTTTTTTTTAATAATGTCTGACAGCTTTTGTAGCAAAGTTTTCCAAACAGGACTTCAATTTAGCTGTAAATTATAGCTAATATGAATAATGAAGTGGTGTGAATTTACCCAAAGAGCTGCCATTTCATGTTGAACATCTCTGGTTGTCCATAAACACTTGGAAATGAATTTAAGGGAGACTTGTGAACGAGACAGCAACAAATAGTGCAGACCTGCCCTAATTTGGCTTGAGTTACCTGATTAAGTAGCTTTTTACTTTAGAGCGTTTCAAGTGAAAAATGTATTGGTTACAAAATTTGGACAGTTTTCCCATTTATGATAGAAATCCTATTAAAATTAATCAGCCTTTCAATTTGAAACGGCCTGATAAAAATTTAAATCATGAAAATGCTATTCTACGTTTAAACTATCATTCACTTAGCTCATTAATGAGATCAGAAGTTACCACTTTTTGTGACACTTGATCATTTGAAAGCATGTCAAGAACTTAAATCAAAGACCTTTCAAATGCAGTACATTTCTATGGAAATAGTCACATCTGAGCCAAATTTAACACCTTTTCTCTCAAAGCAGTGCATTTGTCCAGAAAATAAAATGCTGAATGGAAAAGGAAATAATTTGTCACCCCAAAGCCGCTCGGCACAGCGAATTTCTGACCTGAAAGTTATACACAGCTTAACGCAAGCACGCCTGGAGTACAATTCCTAATCAGGTCTGCTTTTATAGAGAGGCTCAAGTGCTCTTTCTCTTACACAGCACATTTGCTAGGACTGTCACAATACTCGTGTGTAGTGGCTGTCCTTATAGGGGTGTTGGATGGTCTCACTCTTTATGGGGAGCAAATAAAGGTGAGTCACAAAAATGTTCCTAATCGAGTGGTAATAATAGCTTTATACTTCATTGTCAAATACCTTATTTCTGTTATCAGTCTCCTATTTTGTCACATCTCTGTGGAAGTCTCACCCTATTCCCCGTTTCAAGTGCATTCAGTATTATGGAAAAATATCTACTCCACTGCAAAAAGTTCTCTATTTATTGATTAAGCAGCAGTTAATAAGTGCCGCTCGAAACATGCATAGGTGCCAAACTGTGACACAGATGAATATCAGTGTTGCACTGGTGTGAGTGCTTTTTAATGAAAGACTTAACAAGAGATTATTCTTTTGGTTGGGTGCATTGGTTTGCAGGTTATTCTGTTGTCAGCGAAGCACCTCTTTGTCTGAGAACAGTGTAATTTTAGTTGGGTTACTGTATAATACTTGTGGGGCAGAAATAGGTTTCCTGGCAGCCAGGGTCCCCCAGGCCTGAGTGATGCTGACTGTTTGCTCGGGTTAGCCATCAGCCTGGCCCCCAAATTCCCTTTGTAAAAAGAGGCAGAAGAGCCCCAAAAAGAAGGAAACAGGAACCCGTGGGAAAACCAAGGGGCTGGGAAAGCCCAGGGGGATATCAGCCCCGCAGCAGGGAGGAGGCAGGGCCCCCTGAGGGCACACTGACCTGGAGGGCAGCTCCCTCAGGGCGGGCAGGCTGAGCATCTGCTCACCACCTGTGTGAGAACCTGGCTCTTGTTCCCATCCCTTTGGTCACGGGGATAGGCCACCTTCCTGAGATCCACCATCAGTAGGATCAGCAAGTGAGGGCTTCCAGGGAAGAGCGACCTGTGGGGAGTCTCTCCACAGGCCAGAAGAACCCTTCACTGATCTGCTGTGGTAAGGAGAGGGAGGCATGAAAATCAATATTATGGACCAACATCTGGGTTTTTTCAATCTGTAGATAAATCTGTACTGTTTTCTGTCATAAATTTGCAGTGACAAATTATGATTCATTGTTTGCAGGGCACCCTGGGATTCTTCAAAGTAATGCAAAGTACCATTTCTGGGAAGAATCACAGTGTATGACTAGAAGCAGCACATACGAAGAAACAGTTCACATCCTAAAAAATAACCTTAACAAACTACAAAACGTGCCATAATTTTGACAAGAAATCACTAAAATCATACATTTGCCTCAGTTTCCCTCTGGAACCCCTTGCAAAACACAAACTTGCAGCTGGCTCCAAAAATGCAGGCGTGTACCAGGGCCATGTTGTTCAGTAGGTTTGTTTATCTTGGGTTCAGTTGATTTGTTGCAGAAATATGCTAGACCCTTAATCCCAGTAGGAAACTGAAACTGTGAGAAAGACAAAGTCTGGCTGACCCCCTGCAAGAACAAGCAGCAAATCCTGCTGAGAAACAGCAGTAGCAAAAACAGAGGGTATTACCAGAGAGTTTTGTCTTGGAGGATGACAACTGTTTAAAAAATGCAGTGACTGAAGGAGTAATTCTTCTACACCCTCCCACTTTGTCTGTATTATGCACGTAACAAATGGTGAATTGAAATCTATACTGGTAATAGTGTCAATGAGGGATCAGGATTATACATGATACTTCCTCAATTTGTTATGCCTCATTAGCATTGTGGCTTATTGCAGGGAACGACACAGTTCCCAGGCATTCCCTCATGGCCTGTCCTGATGGATAATGGAAATAAAGAAAGGCAAAGCACGGGTGACACACTGCTCTCACGACATTTATCAGGGGCATAGTTAGCTGGGGTAGGGATGCTTCCCGTTCTCTGTCAGAGTCACATATTGATCGGAATTAATAGTCCTGCTCGCTTGGTGCTTTTCCAAGGAGCACCCCGTGTGGAAGGGGCCCTGGTGCTAATGAATACACAAGTTTATTCTCCAAAAAAATATTTATGGTGCCACAAGAAAAAGCAGCAAACGTGGTTCTTTGCATCAGATGAGCAAACTCCCTCTGTTTAAGCTGTTCCCGCTGACCTGGTTTCACTGGAGGCAAAATTCTGCTGGCATGCGAATTAAATGGATATATTTCTCTTATCTGAGCCTAAACTAAAAAAAAGGTTAAATAATTGTTTTAAAAGATGAGGAAGGGTGGATTTCAGTTCATGTGGAATCCAGATTTCATTTCTATAGCTCATCTGTGCCACGCCCTGGTACATGAGCTAAAAAATACCCTCAGAACACAGTCAGGCCACTCTAAGATGTATTTCCTTTCCTTGCTTATCCTGTGCTCTGTGAGATATTAACAGCAAATTACAAGGCAAAGGATTGAGGTTTAGGAGAAAGGAATTTTTATCTGCATTCTCAAGATTTTTGGGAGAACCAGAACTCGAAGCTGGTAAGTGTTAAGATGAGTCAGAGGGAAAAAAAACCCTAAAAGAACAGACTCATGATTAACACTACTAGTAGGCATCTTGTAAGGGAAATAAACCGGTAAGCATTTTTCATCTTTATCTGTTGAGAAGGCAGAGAGCAAGACTGGTGTGAAACACACTCTGGAGCAATGGAAGCCAACCAAAAAAAGAAATCCCCATTCACTGGCATGGAACCCGCAAGGAGAAGAATGGGAAAAAACCTGAATATTTATGACCAGCAGATACACAAAGACTCTGTGCTCAGGTTGGTCCACAGGATGAAGGTAGGATGTGTAAAAAACCCTTTTTCATCTGATTTTCAATACTCAGAATTTGGCTTCCACTTTTTGTCACAACCAAGATGATTTTGGTGTGGCCCTCTGATCTCACTGAGATCTCAGTGTGCCCTCTGAGTTGGTCTGTCAGCATTTGGGCTGGGCTATGCTTACAGAATCCAAACTGCAAAGTTTCAGCAAAAGGTAATTAAACTCCCCCCAACTAAAATCAGAAAATGTAGACAGTGAAAAATCTTTATGGTGCTGGAATCATCATTCAAAGCCAGTTCTTAAAGTAGCTAGAATAGCATTAAATGTATATCTATATATCTTTTTAACCTTTATACAGACAGCAGGAGCACTGCAAGCTAAATTTGCATTTCATAGTGGGAAACAAAACCATCCCACAAAGATATGATAAATCATCAGAGGAACAACGAGGTGCCCTGACACATGCATATGTTTTTCTAAAATCACAGAGAATGAAGATAAGAGGCACACAACCCAATCTCCATCTCAAAGGTTTATTAACTGTACCCAAGCCTGACTACCTCAGGAGCAGGATAACTGAAATTTGAAATATGGATTTGTTTCCAACAGTTCTTCTCTCTTTCTGTTTTTATTATTATTTTTGGACAATCGACTGACCTAGTTTTCAAATCACAAGAATTTTTAAGACAATTTTTGCTATATAGGTGCAATGGCAGTGCAGATTTACTTCCAGTGATATTTTGATTCCAGGGAGGAAGAAAAGTCTGTCATTCTTGCAAAGCATGTCATGTAAGATGATTATTCATTCTGGTTCAACTTTATTGACTTCCCTGAAGGTAGATACAAGTTCGGACAAGTCAGGTTAAGTGAAACCAAATGAAAAATTTTTATAGAAATGTTATTTTGACAGGAGAATCAATTTCAACAAAAGACATATACACTGAAAAATTCCCATATACAAATTTAAATCAAATTTTAAAAGTCTATTTTTTTCCTGTAGAAAACCAACACTAAACATTTCCTTTTTTTTTATTATTTTACTTTATTTGACCAAGATTAGAGAATTGGGGGAAAGTGGGTTTGAAAACCAAGCCAGATTGTTTTGAATCGACTGACTTGGCATGAAACTGCATTTCCTACCCATGCATTTCCTTTGCCAATCATAGTTTCAGTCCCCCATTTCTTTTGGGCCAGCCTTCCTCAAAGACCACATATCCTATACAGTAATAAACGGATTTCACTGACACATGGCTTGTCTACAAGATAATTAATTCTCAGTAAGCGAGGATCTGAATTTACAGTGTACTAGCTATGCTGCACTGACTCTCCATATGGACATCCTAATTGCATTGTGGCTTACTCTATCTAAAGCACATTAAGGATATAACTACACAGACTTGTTACTGGGAAGAAAGCGGGGATGAGGGTTTACTGCTCTGCTATGGCATTGGCTGCTACGCTTGGATTGCCTCGGTGAGCTCTCCTTTCTTGCAGTGATGTGAGAGAGCACGGGGTGTCCGGGCTGGACTTACTGCAGGCTGTCTGATGTGACACAGATCCACATCCTGACTCTTCCTCCCCTGGCCTCTTCGCTGGAGTGCTGCTCTGTGCGAGGCAGCACACTCCAAACCTTCAAGTAGCCCACTTGCTCTGCGCACTCTGAATTCCCTCCTGCGTGGCAACATATGGAAGAGAGGCATCCCTGCACGTCCCTTGTCAGGATGCTGTTTTGTATTTTCATTTCATCGGCAAGTACCGCACGAGGGCCGTGTTCACCACCAACGCCTCCCGTCCCTGCTGTGGCTTGGGCCTGGCTGTAACATGAATGCCAAAACTATTCTGAGCAAACCTCAGAGGAGAACTGGTTAGGCAATTCAGCCTGGACACCACACACTGACTGACGCTGCTCCAGGCTCCACCATTGCCTCTGTTTCCAGCTCTGTTGGTGCAGGGAGGGGATAATTGCAGCAGGTTTGGTAGGAGGCACTGCCCCATCGAGGTCGGGGCTTTCTCCACCGCAAGCACAGCTGTAGAAGCTCAGGCTCCCAGTGTCAGGTTCATACGGGCTCTCCTCTTCCTCCAACATCTGGTTTGGTTGTGTGAGTGGTCAGTGCTGCTGAAACCACCTTACTCTGAGGAGGGGCTGCAAGGCCATCCCACGGGTGAACCCTGCCCACCTGTACAGCTCAGACCATTTGCAGTTATTGCTGAATTGTTTGAGTTTTTTTAATGTCTGCTGTATCAATTGGAAATTTCACAGGAGGATTTCTTCCACAAGGCTGGTTTCCAGCCAGGAATAAACTATCCTGAAGCAGACTTCCCTGCCACTGAAGCCTGCAGCTAATATAGCTGAGAGTTTAGAGGCATTAAAAAGGGGAAGCCTCTCACCTCCCTTCAAGCAAATATTGGGAGCCAAGGAACAGCAAACCCAGTTTTACAAAGTTCTGTGTGCAATCCGCTGCATTCCCCCCCAGAAAACCTGGAGTCTTTCCTTTTCTCCAGAAACTGCCTCCTCTTATCCAAACACCTCTAGGCTTCCTGGAAGCCTTTGTGCTCTGTGCTGCAAGGATCTTGTAGCTCTCCCATCCTCCATGGGTATTTTCTTTTTTTTTTTTTTTTTGTTCCTGGACCCATGTAATGTCTATGGTTACCTTCCTTCCTCTGTTTTTCCTCGTCACTCAAAAGGACACTGGGTATTGGATCAAGTTTGACACTTGCTAGGCCCTTTTTCTCCCCAGCTATGCCATGCACTCATGGTGTGGAAAAGAGAAGACTTCACTGTATCTGGCAGTCAGTGAGGGCTCCTTTACTCCGCTCCTGATTTTCCTAAATCACGATCTTTAAGACTTCTGACAGATCAGGCTGACAGTAGGTAACATGTTCAAAACTTATTGGGGAAAGACGTGGGGGTGGTGACAGACAAACAGCTGAACAGATTCACATATGGAACAATGAAATAAGCCCCATTTTCTTAGAAAATCAGACCAAAAGTTCCCAAGATTTTCTTCATAATTTGAATTTCTTCATACGTGCTAGGGACTTTCAGAAGTTTATGATTATATCCCTGGTATTTTTATTTCTAGCCTGGAATTGACATAAACCTTCTGTGTAAAGAAAGTGAACAAATTCCACATCAAAGTGTATTTACAATGTCTGGCCATGCTGAACAAGCAGTTAGACCCAAACAATGATGACTTTGCAAGGTGCTTTCAATATAAAAGTAGATCTGAAGTTTATACATGCATAAATGTGTGTATGTACATATCTACGTATGTAAGATCTACTGTGAGTTTATGGGTAGTGTAAACCAACACTTCCAAACTTTGGGATAGCAGCCTATTATTGCAAAAAAAAGATAAAATTAAAAAGACTGCAGCCAAATTCCTTAACATCAATTTATCTCAGATTTAGGCCACTGAAAGTGTGCAGCACAGCACTGGGGAGGCTTGATCAGATGGAGCATTTGATACAACAAAGACATGCTATCGAATCTGATGTTTTTCTGCTGTAAGTCCATCTTTTTAGTTGAAATGCATTACAATGTTATGGTGTTTTATGGGAATAATCTACATGGTGAATATTGCATTTAGAAATTAGGGTTTTATACACGAGATTCTCAGATAAATTAAAATCCCTCTGTTTTCTCCTCCTTACAAAATGTGGCTCTTCATTTTTTCAGCCTTAGGAGAAAAAAGGAGTCTCTAGGAATTAATTTCTAATGCACTTGAAGAAATTTCCGTTCATGATTCATTCATAGAGAAAGAAACAGTGAAAACCTTTTTCCACATCAACTTGCAACTCCATTCATATTTATCAACCAGTTCTTAATCCATTTAATCCAGCCAGAGTGCCTGTGAAAAGGAGAGAGGTATGGTGTGAAATGTGACAGCCACCAGAGCAGCAGGAGGAGTCTGTTATTCCATAGCCATCCTTCCATGTCGCGGGAGTTTTTGCAGCTCCCGGCGTGGGGCAGCGGTTCCCAGGCAGCGTCTGTCTGTCTGTCTGTCTGTCTGCAGCTGCACCTCCGCACTAATTCCTCCATGGCACTGCCAAGAGCTTTCTGCCCCAGCCAGAGAATGGTGTCAGGCATGGGGCAGGTGGAGGGGGTGCTTGGAAGTGGGAAACATTCACTTCCTGGTTTTTTTCTTTTTTCTTTTCTTCTTCTTTTTCCTTTCTTTTTTTTTTGTTTTTTTTTTGTTTTAACTCGATGTTGCTACTTCTCTTAGCTTTGAACTTTGGAGGTCTAAGGGACCGGCTTTGTCCCTGTGCATGTCCCATGACCTTTACTATGATACACCTGTACGGATCAGTTTGAAGGATGGGCTCGTGGGACCAAAGGTCAGCTGCAGATTTGAGATGTTGCAGATGTGGATAATTAAAACACTTGTGTTAATAATAACTTTGAATCATGAGTATCACCTCAAGCTGCTGCACCCAGCTCTCTGCTCCACTCCGTTCTAGCCTCTTAGCCACAATCTGTGTTTTCTTGGCAGCAAATGTGAACAAATTTGGAATTTGGTGGATTTTTTTGATGGAGAGGTGAATTTCATCCTCTAAGAGAGAAAAAGCTAAAAGTTATACTTGCTAATAATGGAAACTCGCATTAAATTTGGATGCTTGCAGTGGAATTTTAGATTTTCCTAAGCTAGTGGGAAAAAAAAAAAATTACATTCTAAGGCATCCAGATTCTAGTCACTCTAAAATCTAGGGTTGGTAAATCCTTATCATGACAGTACAGAACCATTTTAAGGTACTGGCAATGCCAGCTACACAAGTGACTGCAGCGCTGGGGAAGAAGCTTTCACCATTTTTCCCCTTTGATTTGCCTAATGCACATCCTCACAGCAGGACTCCCCGAGACACCAGGGTTAACCCTCCCACCCTGCCTGCTCCTCTCACCTCCCTGGTTGGGTGGACCCCTTGGCTCCTCAGTCCACTGTGGAGAAGAGGATATCTGGATCCCCAGGCAGAGAAGGAAACCAACACTTTGTCTGTCCCCAGTCCTCTGCCTCAAAATTGGCTCATGAAAAGGAGTAGCAGAAGGACAAAAGCTGGAGTAAATCAGAGAGAAGGGTGTAGTAGCAGCCTGAGCTCAGTGAATGGAGCTGTACCTGGTAGGGAAATGTTCATTTCATCTCCCACCTGGTGGCAATCCTCCCTGAGGTGTGGAGACTTAAAATTAAAACGGGGAGTTCATTTCATTTGGGTGTGCAGTGCCTAATGCTCGTTTTCCAGAATGATGTGTAAATCAACACAAATTTGCCTTCAGGCTTTTCTGTGGACTCACACAGACAGCTCTTTCCTCCTGATTTTAATGCTTAGCTACTTATATTTTACTAAATTACATAGACAAAGAATTAGCTTATCCAAACTCACTCTCAGCCAATTCCAGTGTACAACTAAATTTTGTTTTGCAAGTAAGCAAACAATTCAGAGGTGCTTGGAGATGTTCACATGGGCTGCTCTTCTGCCAGTACCAGAAGAATTAAGTGCAAACCCCTGCCTGCAGCAGAGACACAGACTGATTCCAGGTTCTCTTGCCTTATTTCAATTAGCCTGATATAGTCCCTCACGGAACATTTCTGATCTTCAAGGTGTCACATTCACAAGAAAGCGGTAGAGGAGGTATCTTTGCTTGCCAGATAAAAGAAACTAATTAGATTAAGGGTTTTTTTAGTACTTAAAAAACAAGAAGTGGGTGTTAGTTCCATGTCGTGCTACAAAACATCAACACGGCGACCTCATTTAATTATTTCCCTCATTCACAAAGCTCCTAGATCTGCAAGATTTCTTGCATCTCACAGAGACAATGGAACACTCCAAAGACAAAAGATGATGTTTAAAAAGAAAATAACTAATTAGATGTCAAAGCTTTGTTTAAAAGATGCTCAGCAGAAAATTAGCAGATGATTTTTCTCAGATACAAACAGGAAGCACATTCTGTTAACCATGTGCTTCCAGTCCATATATCCACTCAGAATCTATTCATCTCATCCATGAGCCAGGCTGGGCTGCATTAAGGAGGGGTCAAAGTCTGAGTCAGGGATGTGTGTTTGTATGGTTTATTGTACTTTTTTTTTTTATTATGTGGTAACTTTTCCGCAGTAGCCTTCCCAGAATGAATACTGAAATGAAATTTGGGCACCACAAAAACAATCACTCTGTATGCCTGGTACCAGTGCTCCTACTTCCATAACGCTGCTGAATTTTTATTCATCATGCACAAATTCCTGCAGTTTTCATCACAGTTCTGAAGCAGAGATAGAGAGGAACTGGAAAATAAGGAGGTACCAGTCAGCACCTTTCCAAGCATGCACATGCACAATGTGCACTTCAAAAACTTAGTAAGACCCGTGTGCCAACAGAATATTTTAAGACATAAAATCATGGAATAGATTTCCTGAATGTTCAAGGTGTGGTTATGGCAGAAACCTACATGCTGGTGAAATACCACATGCATTATCAGCAATTCTGCAGCTTAGTTATAAGGAAAGTCTTTTGCATATTATTACATCAAAAGAACAAAAAAGCAGCTCCCTGATTCAGAAGACCCTGCTAGGAAGTCACCAAGAAAAGCTCCAAGTGGAGGAAGGAGCTTATAAGGTGAATAGTATCTTTTCCAGGGAAAAAAAAAATAGAATAACAAGTGCTTGAAACTAAGGACTTGTGAAGTGCTGGTAATACACTACACGCAGATTCAAAAGTGCAAAATGCTACTAGATAGAAGATGATGACAGATCTTTGCTCTTGTCAGCAGAGAGACAGTGACTGTAGCAAGTCATTATCACCCAAGTTGTTACTGTGAAGTGTAAATAAAACAAAAATAGCGATGCAGAAGATTGTAAGATTGTTGATCCAGATTCTGGGTGTTTGGAAATCAGCAACAGAAGATTCAACCAAGAAGCACCTTCATCATAAACTGGAAACAGAGTTTAGAAGAGTGCTATGTTTTACCATGAAAAGAAAAATCATCCTGCATCCAGACAGCTTGTGATAAACCTGACACAGATAATCTAGTACTAAAGATAGTCTAAAGCAGCCAATTCAAAAGAAAAATACCTTCAAGTGGTTCTGAGTAGGACAGCTTTACAGATGAGAGATGACATCAAAGTAGAAACTGTGAAAGAGTTGTTGTCTTCTTGATGCTGAGAATTCAATCGCGGTTCACTAATTATACTTATTTCAGTCAGTCTTTCCTGCCCAGCATTAGCAGAAGAAAGACTTAAGCCCATCAACCATAATACTTCACTCACTTGAAGTTCTGCTGCCAAGATTTAGTTTATGCAGTTACCTGCTGAAAGGAATCCATCCAGCAGAGCACATTTTGCTGCTATTTATTGTTCAGTCTTTAAGAGGCAATGTGGAGCTTATTTGACTCGGAGACGGCAAATTTCAGACTAAAGAGGCTGATGCAGTCCTTTTTATCTACAAGCTACAATCAGCCTCAGAGAAGGAGCTGGTGCATTGTCTGCCATGTGCATGGTGAACTGGCTTGTGATGATAGACTTGAGGAGACAGTGCTCAGGGAAGATACATCACTGCTTCGCAGCTTCTCTTCACAAGGTAACAGCAAGAAAAGCCCCTGGGGAGTGCTCTGAAGAGCAACAGGGAACAACAAAAGAGTCAGTAGTGTCAGGTGAAGGACAAAGAATTGCGGTGTTTGGAGAGCCTGGTTTGGATGCTTCCTTGCTCACACACTAAAACAACCTTGGAATACTTTGATACTATCTTGGAAAGCTGTTTGTAGACATGGAATTTTTCCTGTGCTTGCCAAATCTGCCGTGTGCAAATCAGTCTTCTGGTTGCTTGCTCTTCATTTATCCATCTCTACCGTAACTGTGAAGAAGTCTTGGTGTAGACTGATTCCCTAAAATCACCAGGGGAAAAAATCCCCAGTATGTTAAATCATTGAGGAGACAAAAAATAAAGGTACTCAGATTCAAAGGTGCAAAGGGATTTACTCTCAGATCAAGGGCAGTCTGTAAGTACCACAGTGGAGAAACTTATTACAACTTTCTAATTGCAATTCAAGTCAAGCACACTTTCAGACACCTAGGATTCCCTGAGAGTGAGCAGATACTGACTGGGTACTTGCTGTTCTTGAGGAGAGTTGGATATGCCCAGATAGTGCTAATTGGACAGGTTTGTCTATTTGTCAGCTGTCTTGCAGAACAGTGTACAGAGCCTATAGATAGCTACTGATAGCACATATTGAAGCAAGCATGCACTTATTTCCAGAAGAGACTGCACTAATAATGACTTGTCTTCATAGAAATGTTATGACCACTTGTCCAAGCAGAAATTCTGAATGTTTCAGACAGGTAGTAGGAAGATCTCAGGAGAGGCACACATCCTCTGAGAACACAGCAACTCGCCTTGAAACTTGACTGTTGTTCAAAGTAGAGAAGAGAGATCAGTGAAGTACTGTCCTGCCCACATAGATCCTGTTCCTGAGAGCTGGCAATATGGAAAAACTATGAAAACACAAGCACGGCAACTTTAGGTACAGAGAGAAAAACAAAATGCGGACCCTGCTGAAACGATTCTCAGGCCATCTGTCTGCATTTCTGTGAAATGAATGGTTAATATGACATTTGCGGAGTGTGTCCTGTGATTAGCCCTCCCTGGCAGTGTGGAAAGCTGCAGAATGGATGCACTTTTCATTATATCCTAGGAAATACCACAAAAGGTCTGAGAGAAACCATGGAGGATCCAACGCAAGAATTAATGTTAAGGATATAAAGCTGAGCTCAGCATTCAACAGGAGGAAGTATTTGAGTAGGGCATCAGTAGTCAGACCCTATTGAATTCTTTGCTAAGATGTGGTGGGAAAAGGATTGCAGAGGCAGGCTGTGCAACAACTGTCCTCCATTTCCCATGAGATCTGCACTCTGTGTGTACACCATGTTTCAGCTGGTGAGGACAAATGTGACACAATCATTTCTAAAGACAAATTTCTGCATAGTGCCACGGCCACAGACAGTTTTTTTTGTCCCACGTGTGGGCAGAATGGTTTAAACGAGTTCCACCTCAATTAGCAAAGCACAGTGCAACTCTGAAACAAGGATGCAAGAGCCGTGCACAAAGTCTGTGTGCCTTTTCCATGCTTTAGTAGTTTTAGCAGCAGAGGAAAGCTGAGAGCCTTCAACAAGATACGAGGAGAGTGTCGTTAGTAACAAACCTTCCCTAAGCTTGGGCAAATACAGGACAAACAGATTTCTTCCTGCAATTATATAAAAAAAAAATCACGTGCTCTCTGTCTGTCCCCAAAAGTGCAACAAGCAGCATCAGTGAACGTTGTTCCCAACATTTCAGTGCCAGCTGGGGTAAAGTGGTTTGCAATCAGCTTCCGACATATAGATCCCCTTTTCCAAAGGCACTCTGTGCCTACTGTCAGGCAGGAATTTGAAGATAATCTCTTCTCGAGTAACCCCCTTACTTTGAGCTCTGCAGCATTGGCCAGACAAGTGATGCCAAAGGGAATCTGAACCACCCAAAGCTGTCCTGAATTCTAGGGAACAAAAGTCCACCCTGTCCACATCACATCAAAGCATGCACAAATCATGAGAGTGGCCCCAAGTGCTTGGGCTGTGTACTTAGCAAAGCTGCACTAAAGAAGATTGAGGAAGAGCTCTACAAAGTTGTTTTAATGAAGATTTAAATGAGGAAGAGGTCAGTGCCTTTAGGAGTGTACATCTACTGCCTTATGCTCTCCTTACAGTAGATCTGGTATTCTTAGCCAAGGGTAAAAAGACTCTTTCTTCATAAATTTTTCCTACATTTTTATTAAAAATGTTTCCAAAGATTAAATTTATGCAAAATGAAATATAAATATATGTATAATCGCTGGACAGTCATTAAAAACAAAATTTCAGCTGCTAAACTATCAGTCACAGAAGATTATAATATTTAAATAAAAGGAAATGGATCTAGATTCCTTCAAAAAATATTATTAGAATTTGCTACCTTACATGGCAACTGCAACGTGGCAACAACAGGACTCCCAACTTTGTTCATAGGCTTATTAAGCAGAGATTTCTTAAAGGCAATTGCTTGCACCAAGTAGTTAAGAGACATTGATATTTCTAGTTCAGGAAAAAGTAATGTTGGGTTTGTTTGAGTTTTTTATTGATTTAAAATACATCTGTATTTGTAAGATGCTGCCATAGGTCCTAAAAGCAACACATCTGAGGGTTGGATACAGAGCTTGAATATCCCTGGATAATACTCCCATAGCTAGAACTGTAGCTGCTGTGAGAAAGGGTTTGGAGTTTCCCCCCTTCCCTCTGACTGTCCTCTCCTTTTCCCATGTCTTGCACCTAGGAAAACGTCTCCAACCCGTTGGCAGTACCACCAGTTTCAATGGTGACAATGTCTGAGGAAGGAGTACAGAAAAAGGGACATTCTAAATTCATTCCTAACCTGCAGTAACACTGCCACGAATTAATTTTAAAACCTCTGGAAACTTGGCACGAAAGTAATAAAGGAAACGCTGTGAAAACCTGACTTTTGTCACTGGGGATGGTCTGCAGGCAAAATTATTCTCAAGGTAGGATAATACTAGCGGAACTAGTCAAATATTGAAACTAAGGTTTTTTAAGTCATGTTTAATCTATTTCAAGACATTTTAAGTTTCTGCTAGACAATTCTTTGAATGGCAGCAAAGTGGAATTTCTTCAAGTTTTGCTGTGCCTGAAACCAAAGGAATTTGAAATTTTGTGTGTTTATTTTGTATTTCATTCAAAGTAAACTGTCTTACAGTGTAATACATCATCAATGAAAATTGTGTGGCAAAGAAAAGCAGCTATTGAATACTACTCTCCTCTAATTGCTTTCTCCAGCAGGTGGTGAGATTATTGTCTTCCGTAACATTATCTACTATAAACTACAAATAGCACAGTTGTAACTTGATATGACATGAACATTTAACACTCTCTCCTGATGTTCTTTTTTTATTTTTTTTCTTTTAATACCTGTGAGAGTAGGGGACAATAGAGTTGGGAGAACAAAGTTTAATTTAATAGCTACATAGCTGAGATATTTTGCTTCATCCATCATATGTTTGCACCACATTATCCTTTATAGCAGCGTATTAACAGTGTATATTGTGTTCTTTTACTACAGGGTCAAGAAGTGAATGGAATATGTTGTGGTCTCAGATTAGGGTCCCTTGATGTGATTTATAAATATTACATTTACAAGAACTTCCTTTAGAAACCTTGAAGTCAGTGGGATGACCTTTATGTCCACAGCTACATATAGATCCAATCCCTAGGAACTTCTGAACATGCTTAAATTGAAATCCCTGTCACTTTTTGTGCTTTGAAAATGGGACATGAGCTTTTTGTTAAAATGATAATTATTCATAAGAACAGAGCAGGTTTAAAACTGATTCAGAGCTCAGCATTTCAACACTAGATGTGGTGCAAGAAACCATCAAATAACAGTGACAGTAAAAAGAGATAAAAGCGTGCAGTAGGCAGATATAAGTATCTGTAAAAAAATAATATATGCATATATATATGTCAAGTTCATGAAGGACTTATTCCAACTTGGGTCCACCAAAATTAGTTGCTCAGATCCTATTTGGAATGATGCAGCTCGTTACTGAACCACAGTGACAGGATTGCAGTGACAGAGCTGTCCAAAGTCATCAAAGCTCTTTAAATAATGTTGAAGAAAACTCAGCAACTTAAACATACAGACAGGCAAATTTCTATCCTCAGTGTTTATGAAGGACACAGCTGTGAAATTCTCCATGAGATACCAATGGAAAGTTGTAATAATTGCATCCAATTTAATCATCAGTTACATTAGTTACCACTGCAAACTTCATTCAAAGGCCATCATAAAGGATGCAAAGTCAAACGTTAAGAAGCTGGGAGATGCCAGAATTAAGGCTGTCTGTGTAACCTCAGTTTAGCCCTCATAATGAATATACCATATAATGCAATCTGCAATTATGTGATCATGCATTATTTTCTGTAGGATCGTTGCCTCATTCAGTTCACAGCAAGGATTAAGTACATGAGAAAGCCAAAAGGAATAGGATTGGAGAGCTTTCAGAACTTGAACCTGCTGCAGTTGAACTCAATGACAAAAGTTTTCTATTTCACCCCAGAAATGCTCTTAAATGGGACTGTTAATTTTGTTGTGGAAGCATGGCTAGCAATCATTTGGGAAAAAATCAAAGACACTGAAGGGGGAAATCCCCCGACCTTTTCTTCCTTCTTCCTCCTTCTGCTTTCCCACCCCTCTGCTGGAGTTATTTGCTTCCTCAAATGAAAGAGGCCACTGAGACAACTGATTTGAAAGAGGAGGCGCAAACTTTCTGCTTTGTGAAAACAGTAATCAGGAGATTAATTACTCTTTTACACTGTTACTTTCAGCTACCTCAGATTTCCGAAATGCAAGTTCAAAACGACAAACATTATTGCCATGTTGCACTTTGGGAAGAGCACTCCAGGAGTGTGGAGCCCTGTACAGTGTGTTGGCCTGCCCTGGCACAGGTGGGATGCGAGAGGTGGACACTAAAAATAAATCTTTCTTGTTAAGGGTGGATCTCGGCTATAAAAAGCCGTGTGGCATTTTTGAAAGGAGATAATGCTGTGAGCAGATAGAGGTGAAGTGATGAGCATAATCTGCTGGGATTATGAAGATTAAATGGCATTTGACATACTTCTGCACATTACACTGGCACATAAGGTCAGGGAGTGCAGGACAGAGAGCACCGTCCTCTTCTGCTTACAAAACTGTCCAGAGGCAGATCTCCCTGATTAGGAGTTGTGAGTTAATAACCCAGGGAAAAGCAGGGAGTGGAATGGCACACACAGAGACATACACTAGCTATTAAATTTTACAAGTGCCTCCTTGCCAGGGTGGATGGCAGACCGCTCTTTACCTCCCACCCTTTAGTTCCAACCACCCAAACCCTTGTTGTTTCTCTCGAGACGCAGGGAAAGCTGCAGTGCACATGGTTGAGGTTAACAGCTTTCTTATAGTGTTCATAAGAAGGGCAAATTGTCCCAGAGAAAGGGATTACATCTTGAAAGGCCCAAAAAACAAAGTCACACCACTCCTAGGCTTCATTCCCTCCATGCAGGAGGAATATTGTATGGTTAGGAAGGGGGTCTGAAAGGCAGGCTCTGTATCTGCTATACATTTGCAAAGAGATTTCCAACAGCCAGAAAGAGGATCTTGGAAAGACAGGAAAAATAATGGGAAATCAAGGAGAATTTAGGGAAAACTTGGGGATATCAGAAATATTCCAACAATCAAAAACACTCCTAGAAAGGGTGACCCTATTTACTGAAAGAAACCATGTATGGAACACCCTACAGTCATCCTGGGCTGGAGCTCTGTCTGAGGGTCTCTGTCTCGTCTGGCAGGTACAGGTAAATGTTACAAAGCAGGACAGAACTCCTGTGGGCTGCTGGACCATGGGAAAAGCTGCGACAAAAGTTTTCCAAGTGGAAGCTTTAACTTGTAATTCCCATTAACCCTCAGAGCAGCACACGCGGAGAGCAGCAGTGGGAATCCGGGAATCCGGCTGTCCAAGGAGCACGTAGGCACCAGGCAGGTTTTCAGAGGGACCACGGCTCCCTGCTTTTCCCCCGGAGCACACTGGAAGCTGGCAGAGGCCCAGCTCTTGTGAAAAATCAGGCTGCTTCTTAGAAGAGTAACAAACTAATTTTAAGTGTCCATTTTTAGAAAATTGGCCTTTGTTTCTCCACCACTATTTCGTTTTCCCGTACATCTTTAACAGCAAAATATGTTTAGCAGCGAGGAAAAAAAAAAATTCTTAGCAGTAGATGGGGATTTTTCCAGGATCATTTCAGTGACAGCTATGTATAGTCCTAAACAGTATGAGGGCATGATTCAGTGATCCAAACAAACTTTTGGGCCGAGACCAGCTGTTATGAATACTTCTTTGCTCTTTTTAGGAATTAAAAAGGATCTATGTGTATATTACACTCAGGCTGAGACTTGGGCTGCTTCTTGTTTGCTTTTCATCGTGTTCATGCTTATTCTCATTGTTATTGTATTGCTTTCATCTTCGATAAACAGAGTAGTTTGTTGGGTTTTTTTTAAATAAAGCCCAATGCCTCCTGTATCTGCAAGTCCAAATTCCTTGTGACTTGGCGTAGCTCAAAGAACTGGAGTCTGAGTTGCTGACCTGACTCAGATCTGCTGGTTTTCTGGTTGCTGCTTGCATTTTTCAGTGGTAGGAGACTGACAGTCATACATCTATAACTTCAGCTACCGTGTAGCTTTTTCATTCTGCTCTGATAGTTGAGCTACCAAACAGTGAGTGACAGAAAGCAAAAAAAAGCTAACAAAGAAAAAAGGAACAAGAAAAAAAGAGGAGGCATGGCATATAGTAATAAGAAATGAGAAAATATGTAATTCAGGCAAGAATAATAAAAGCAAATCCTAAAATAAATGGCAGGATTTGATTTTGCAGAGTTGGCTTACAGCCAGGTAACTGTCTGAAAAGTAAAACAAGTGAAGCAGATACACCTAAGGTAAAAATAATGTGTGTACTCTTTTGAGGGAAAGATGAACTAGAAGAGAATAAAAAGGCCCATCAAGAATGATAGAATTGTGTGACTTTAACCCCTTCGGTGCCATGTTATGTAGAAAGGCTACTTCTATTTCTCTGTATTGCTTTTGAAAGAGAGAAGTTAGTAATAGCATGGGAGCAGCAGCAGAGGGAGGAGCTGGAAACATCTGAAGACTCCCAGTTCTGCTCCAGCTGTCTCTCCCCTGGTCCTCTCAATCTGGTTAACAGGCCTTGTGCAACCACTTCAGGAGGACAGAATAAAGCAATATCTGTTCGTCCACAATTCAAGTGTTTTCCTTCTTGTTCCAGAAAGCCCATAAAACAGAATGTCTGCTGAACTGTATCTGATCTCTGCTCTCAGTTACACAGGCAAAAACAGACTCTGGCCCATAACAGGAGGAACCACTTCACAGGAGAACGTGCTTTTTCACCCTCAAACTTCTCGTAGTAGCTTGTTTGGCTTTTGGCACAAATGTTCCAAATAAATTTTAATCTGAATTCCTTCTATCCAGCAGGGATTTTTTTTTTTTTTTTTTTGGTCACTTGATTGGGAGCTATATTTCCTTGACTATTCCCATTGAAATGCTTTAAAGAACATAAATAATAAATGGTCCTCATGTTTGGGTTTTTTTTTTTTTTAGCAAAAGCCAATCCCAACATGATAGCCAAATCTAAAGCAACTTTTCTAAGGCAGGGAGAATTCCTCTCCTCTAATCCATGTAAGATGTGACTGTTACTGCTGTTACTGTCAGCTGACAACTGGTAGGAGCAGACTGGCGAGGAAGAAGCAGGCAAAGAAGAAGAAGGTGTTCTTGTCATAAACTCATCCTTTACACACATGTCAGTGGACATAGGAATCATTCTTCTCACAGCAGGTTTTAGCTCTCATTTTCTGAGTGGTGAACTGGCCACAGTTTTGATGCACAAGGGATAAATCCCAAATGAAGTCCCTCCCTGAAGGAGCCTATAGAAAGACTCTTCTGCAGTGAACTCTGCCTGCTGTTATTCTTCACAGCGATAACAGAGGTCAGAAGAACTCTTACAGTCCTGTTAAGCTTATATGAAATAAAAGCCACTTATAGGCCTCTGAAACCACTTCATAGTGAAGATGGGTAAACTTTGGCTTTTTTATGGCTACTGCTGTATATATTTTTCCCCTTATCTTAGTGCAGATTCTTGGCATATCAGTGTATAAATAAAGACAACCTATCCATTTCCCTTTCAGATTTCCAAGAAAAGTTACGAGCCAATTAGCTTTGTATCATAAGCTTTATTGGCAGCAGAAAGCCAGAATCACAGGAACATTTGGTTCCCAGGAATTTGGATCTCGTAAGAGAGGGCCAGTGCCAACACCAACCAGAGTGTCTGCCAGTTGTTGTTCTTCACAGCTACAGCTGGCTGCCATTCCCAGCAATGCTGTAGGTTAGAGATCGATACCTGATCAGATTCGCTTGGTGAGAGGTTTGGCATCAGTGGGACGCAAGGCTGGTTGTGAGGAGAGGAAGTGACCACTACTTCACAGCCCTCTAAGGTCACAAGTTAAAGGGAGGTGAGCAAAACTCCAAAACCTGGAGGGGGTGCTGAATCTGGGGATAGGCTTGCAAAGTGCCCCTGGCAGAGATATGGTATCTGTAATGTACAGATCAGGAATGTATATTCATCCTTGGGAAAATGGATCATGTGGTTCTCAGTAATGTAACCTGCACAATTTGCCTCCTTCTGCATTGATCTCTGGATCCTTTCTCCCTCCCTCTAGTCTGATCTTCTCACAATGAGGGTGATCTTTCTGAGACTGCCACAGCTCCTGAAACATGTCAGAACATTATTGTTGTAACAACTGCATCTCAATTCTGTTCCTGTGCAGTCTCCCGGGATATAGAAAATATGGCCTAGGAATCCTTATTTATGTCTCTAAAGCAGCAGGGCAAGGTTACAGCTTAGATACATGAAGTGCCCTTCTCCTTTTGCCTTCAGTTCCCCAGCCATTTCCTCAGCAGAGGAGCAGAAGAAAACGTGAAAGAAATACAAATGGCCTTGGTCTTGTTTAGCTGCTTGGGTCACTCTTTGTAATATCATTATATTCAAGACACCAATATTCATCTTTGGGCCACGAGGCCCCTCGCCACCTCACACTGCCTGAGTAATTGGTGCCTCTCATGCCTGGGAAGGGGCAGGAACATTCCTCCAACTCGCTGGGATGTTGCAAGGGAAAGTTAGTGGATATATGCAGCACACTCCAAAGACAACAACCCTTGTGTAAGCACCAGACCCTGTCAGAGTGTGTGGCTGTTGTTCTTCCGTGACACAGTGCTGATCCGAGAGGAAGGGTTTTTGGTTGTTCTGTCATCCATTCATTGCTAGACACGGCTAAGACAATCCAGCCGAACGGGGTTTGAGTTGTGCAGCTTGGAGCGGGCTTTAGGAGGCCTTACTTACCGCTGTTTCAAGCTGGGTTAATTCAGTGATTTCCAGGGAACCCATCTGCCTCCGTAGCGCGGCTCCCTAAATCTCTCCTTCCTTGGGCAGCCGGGCCACCGGCACGGAGCAGGGAGCGGAAGGAGCGTGCCATTTCCCACACGGAGTAATTGATTTAGCAGCAGTTTAAAACAATGTTGAGCATTGTCAGGGATGTTCCTTTGTGGCACTAAATCAAGTTCCTCAAGATGGATTACATACTAACCACATACTATCTGAAAATCTCAAGGGCTGTTTATTGTTCAACAATTTATGATAGCCTTGTTAGAGCCCTGCATATCAGGCATCTCTGGAGTACGAGAAGCAGCAGAGACAAACAGCATACAAACTATATTGAACAATTCATTACATTATATTGTGGAAACCTAAGCACAGCATGCAGATAACCCTTTTATGCACGCTGCCTTATTGAACAATAATCACTCTGTAATGTTTCAGATATTTAAATCATATTTATAATCACACATTTTAATGCAACATCCCTCATAAAGTTCTCAAGGCTTTTTACAGGATGCATAAAGCATGGAAAAATACAAAATTTTAAAATGCAGATTCACCTACCACAGGCTCTGGAGGTAGGCTAATGAGGTAGATATACAAAACTCTAAGCTGACAGTTTAACTGTTTAAGTAGTGTATATAATAACTCAAACACATTTTAAGATATCCTTAGTTATAAACCTGTTCTTTAACTAAATATTTGGGCTAGGTTGTATAAGTGCTTATTTTCAGTTTACAATTATGGTGAGAAACAGCAACATTTTTTTGGTTCCTTATTTAGAATCTTCAGCTTAAAAGATTTCAGGGATACCAAGCTGAAAGATAAATTACCGGGGGAGGTTTCCAGTATATTTGCTGAGCAGTGTTGTATGTAACACTTCTCCAAAGAGGACTGAAACCCTTGCTTTGCTGCATGGGACCCGGGACCATGAGCCACATCCTCTTGCCACCCCGTGCCTCGGTTTCCCGGATTATTTAGACAGATTTAATGGCGCTTCTATTTCCAGATTTTGTTGCATGTGTGCATGGACCATCCCCTTCTCCTGGTCACTGGTGCTATCCAGCCAGTGACCCCCTTCATTCTTGTCTACAACAGCCCTGAGGGATGTTTTCCTGAAGTGGTGACCAGCACAGCTGTCTCCACATCAAGTGTGTGAAATGTGCAGTCAAATTGTGGTCTTTCAGCACTTCACAGTATAGAGGTATCTCATGTGGGCTTGGTTTGCCCAATGGTATCTTAATTTTGATCATATAAATGCTGTTCTTCCGACTAGAGCAAGCAGTAACAAGTTAATTCCATCTCTTTTATTTGCATTCATTTTGGAAGACCGCAGCTTCCAAAAATCAAGGTTAAGTTATTGAACTCTCATGGAAGTTTTCCTGAGAAAAAAGTGTTTTAATTCTGTGCTGCTGACTGTGGAAAATTCTGGAGGTACTTGCAACTTTCTAGGGTTTGTTTTTTTTTAATTTTAACATATTTCACTATGTCCAGAAATATTTTTTAATATGTTGTAATGTGTAAAAAGTGTGGGAGGGTTGGGATATTTTTCTTGATGGCACTGTGTGCATGTGTCTATATTCTCATGGCATATTTGTGGCTTGGATTCAAACTATAGATCAATTCTCATTTCTCTACTTCCAGACATTTCCCCCTTCTTTTAAGTTAGAACTTAAAAATTAGGATAAAGTGGCAGGGAACTTTAAATAAAAATACATGGTATTTTGATGTTTAAGCAGCTCAAAAACAGTACTTCATGCTTTGATGGGATATAATTAAGGCAACAAAAAAAAAAAGGAAGCCAAAACCCTTATGGAAGAAATAGAACAGAGAGAGAGTCCCTGTGGTGGAAAAAGAACTGGCTAATCAACAGTATCTATGGATAGGAGCAAATTTGGAGGATTCGTGATTCTTCGTGATTGGTTTTTTTTTTTTAAGATTATAATTCTATTTTTGCAAACTTATGTCCTGAGAGATGACTAAGGAAACCCAGCGAGTTATAGGACACCTGCTTTTGGCTAATGCACCACAGGACAGCGCCTCTCCCTGGCTCCTTCCGCAGCTGGACAAGCTTCCTGGTGGGAAAGGCAGTAACCCGCAGCAGCAGGTGAGGAAACCTGGCCAAAGCCTTTTCTAGTTTTCTGCATCCTCCTGAGTCAGACATGAAGATCATCGTCCTGGCAAAACCTCTGGATTCAAACATGCAGGGGAGAGACTGGACCCCACTGCCCACATCCAAGAAAGGAAGCTCATGCCCACAGGTCAGCACGGCCTGGACTGGCCCATGCTTAAAAATCCCCTTACGAGAAGCATAGATGATGTGTTACAGACAGCAAAGAGGGCTGGAAAGATTGTTCCTGTGTGGGCATGAAGGTGCAGTTGGAACTAAAACACAGGGCACCAGTTGTCAGCAGGGACACCCGGCAGAGACAGGCTCCGATGACTTTCCACGTCGTTGTGCCGACACTTCCTCATTTCTGTCTGAGTCAAAAAAATACTGCTATTTTGGATGCAAACCTATATTGAGCTTTCCCTCATACTTCTCTCCATGTTTTTGTTGTCTCTTTTCCTGTCTAGTCATAATTTTCACCAAAAACAACATGTGAGGATGAGTTTTAGTGAGTGGCTAGAGCACATGGTAGGTTATAGAGCTGCGAGCAGTCAGAGACTGTCAGCCTTACCTAATGGAATAACAGATAGAGGACAAGAATAATAGCTCCCTTGTCTGCTAGTCTATTAATAGAGGAGCCATCAATATTGCAAAATGACTGGTAATAAGAATATTTTAAGGATGGGGGTGAACCTTGGAAATAAATGAACTTTCATTGCTAGCAGGATTGCTACGGCGTAAATTAAATGCTTTGAGAAATAATTCGTTTCATTACTGGGCAGAAATGTAGTATCAAATGTTAGTTCTTGTTGTTATTTTTTGTTATTCTGCTTTTTAAAATGTTTAGTCATTCTTTTTTCCCTTTAACATCCGTGTCCAAAAAATACATAGAACTTCTGACCTAGGAATATATTTATACAACATCACAAAGCTTTTCCATGGCAACAGGCCTTGTCAAGCTGTCATAAGCACCATAATGACAGATTTCCAAGCAGTTCCCAAATAAATATGATCCTAGCATCTAACTGGAGAAAAATGCTTTCCGTAAGTGACTGGAACTTCGAAGCACCTGGCCCAGAGGTGCAGGTAGGACAGTCAAGAGCCAAAACCCCACCATAACAACTGGTAGGAGATTCAATATTCCGTTAATTCTGAAGGTTTACATTTGGCAAACAGATGAGAATAAAGGCTAGTTCTTGAGAACTTTTGTCACAAAATTAAACATGACCGGCCTCAGTCAAAAGGACTTCTCGAATGATTAAAGGCCTCTTCTCAAGAGCTGAAGGACTGGACCCTGCCAAGTCAAGAAAGATTTAGAATGACAGCTGGCATGGGCTCTGCAGTACATAGATCTTCAAAAGTTCCCAAAGAAGTGAAGGAATTCAGAATTGGGCACTAAAAAACAATCTGGAAGTCAGATTCTGCCTTTGAGATGTTTTCTGCTTCTTGCTGGATTCCACTGGAGTCAGCAGCTAGTAAGAATAAGGACCTTGGGAACAATTTTATTTACAAATGAGCTGCAGCAATGACTTATGAGAAGTGGGTTCAGGCTGTTCCTCCCCTTGATATTTTACAAGCAGCTACATTTAAATAGGATATCTTTTAAGGAGGCATAGTCTCATCCACCTACCTGTCAACAAAGTACCAGAGCATCCCAAGTGAAACCAGATATTGTTCCATGCATTATTTTTACTTAATGGTCATTACAGTGGAACCCTGATACTATTTTTTTTGTACTACTGTACATTTCTTCTTCCATCTGCCTTCTCAGAACACCCTCCAATAGCCTTATCTTGCTCTTTTCCTCCCCCTACTCACTCTCAGCTTTATGCCTTCGCTCGTGCTGCCTCCTAACACATTAAACAGTCTCCATGACTTCATCTGTCAAACGTCCTTTTATTCACATCCAAAAATCTCCTAAAACCCACCTCTTCCAGTAAGCAAGCTTTCTCCTTTTATCATTTATAATTTTGTCTGCCTTTTTTTCTTCTTGTCTCTCTTTATTTTTCACATTGTAACAGACAGAGCTGGTAGTATCATCAGCAGCTAAAATTGCCTGACATTTCCCATTACAAGATTTTGTTTTTAGTTGCTTATAATTTTGCAGCTTTAAATTACTTGGACTGAATTTTTCCATGCCAGGTGTCTCAAGCAAAATTTTTCTGGAAAGTTTCAGCAAGACTAGTTTAGACAGTTCTGAAAATGCAATTAAGGAAAAATGCCATGGTTTAGCCATTTGAGAGAATTCTTACAGGCACTTTGTTCAAAAGCATTTGCAGCTCCATGGTTTGGTGTAGAGATTTCAAGGATTCAGTGAATCCCTTGGTCTGCCTCTGCCTGCACCCCCAGAAATCTGTCAGCCTGTGGCCCTCCCCCAAAAATCTCACTTAAAACTCAAGCTTAATGGAGAATTGTGACATTTTGGCAGCTGAAGTCTCTAGCTCAGTAGGGGCTGGAGTGGAAAAAGTTAGGAAATTCCAGAATTAAGGTTGCTTTGGTAGCCTTAACTGGACCCCCACCTTGTGTGTAAGCCGCCGTCGCGTTCTATATTTAATTATGTGATCACACACAGATTTTTTTTCCCCCCCCACTGGGTCTGGCCTCATGCAGGGCACAGGACGGGCCTGTGCAGCCTGTGGTGAAGAAGGGCTCATTTGTTTGCTGGATCTGAAAGGCAACAGCTCAAGAGCAGAAGGCCTGGGAATTAAGAAAGAGGAAATATTGCTTGTGCTTTGCGTAGTCGAACGCTTCCTGGAGATTTGGATGTTGCTTCTGTCCCTGCCAAAAGAGAGAAGATTTTAAGAGGCATGTAGCTGGGCAGCTCCATGGAAAATATTCAGCATCTACTGTTGAGTGAAAGAACTAAGGTTTTTAGAAAAATGGGAATCTGATCATGTATATAAGGGCAATAAGAAAGTACACACTTGGAAGAGGTCTGAATTAAAACAGCAGATACTTAATATTTAGATTTTTCTGTTGTGCTCTATAGCTTTTAGCCTCTTTTCAAGTAGAAAAATGGTTTATTACGCTGTTAAAACTCCACAGCTACTTAGATCAGGATCCCATCTCTCTAATTCCTGTCAAGGTAAATCAGGTTAAAACTTGCACTTCTGAATGGCAGCTCACACATCCAATATATGCCCCAAAATAACTATTTTCAGGATTTGGACCTTGTTTAAGACAAAGTGCCACAGCTACTGTTTGGAAAGCAGATCATCACTAACAGCAGATAACTTTAGCATTTTCACACAGAATTAAGAGGGCGTGGGGGGAAGGTACCGGGGTGTCACAAAGATTGAAAGGAAAGTCTCATTGTCATCTCTCTCTGCAAATCCAGCTCTGGCAGTGGAAAGGGATGCCAAGATGGGATGCACATGGTATTGCCAGGACAGAGGGATGGAGCCTTTTTGTGTCAATGGGAAATGGTGCTGCAGTTCATTTCAATTGTTCATCTCGATAAAACACTTGGGGAAAAAAGTAAGGAATATGCTTGGCACTGTGGCAGAGCTTTATCAAACTACAGAGTTTTCCAAAGTTGTCCATGAAGCTCTGGACATGCTGCAAGCAGAGCATAGCAACACAACAGCTAGTGGTGTTTGGTCAGAGCAATATCTGTATCTCAGTAGATACCAATTTCTTGCCAAGAACTACTGTGTATACATGACAGAGGTTAAAATAGCTCAGAAGGTTTTATTTCTGAAGCTGTTCTCTTTATAACACAATTTATTAGTCATATCCAGTTAGCACTTCCCTAAAAGTGAACTCAACATCATCACATTAAGAGCTGAGAGCAAAAAGAATAGTTAACCAAGCAGCTAAACTGTTTCCTACAATTATTATTTGAACCCTTAGTAAAGCATTTATGATTCTTAAAACAGAGCCTGAGAATTTTATTATGAAGTAATTTATTTTTTCTTATAGACAAGTGGCACAAAAATCCTTCTAAATGGGTCAGACTCCCATTGCACTGAAGTCAGCTCCTTGTTTTAGGAAGATGTGTGGATTGATATCCCCCTCACAGTCACATTGCTGCACACAAGAAGGCAGAAGAGCTCACTTTGAATTAAGAAAAGGTAATCCTCATTCAGCAAGGCAGAAGTTTTATGAACCTTTGAATTTATTTCATAAATATTTGCCTTCTTTTCAAGGTTTAATTACAAAAAAAAGCCTAAAAGAATCCCCTGAAACTCCACCATCAAATTAACTCAGAGCTGCACGTCTCTACTGCGGAACAAATACCCCTTATAAGTGTTAGACATTTTGGGAGGGGTGGATCTTTATAAAGAAATTATTCTTTCCGTGCTTAATATGACCTTTTCTTGACCGGCAATTTTTCTTGTCTCTCAGGCTTGTTTTCCTGAATCCCTTCTACGCAGTCTGAGAGCTCAGTATAGGCTGAGCAATGCCTCAGACTCTGCAGTCTTCCACGGAGTTTCTAACTAGGTTAAACATGTTCACCCACCCTTGTTCTGAATTGCCATATGCCTGCAACTTCAGTGAGCCTTGAGGGATGTAGTTGTGAGGAGGCATTTCAGAGAGACTCCTGTCTCTTCTGCTCAGCTAATTCCCCACCAACAACTGAATTGTTTACCCACACAGCATTTTGCACTTATTGAGAGTTTTTGATCAGCTGTGCTGAATTTTTGCAGCTATTGAGAGTTTTTGATCAGCTGTGCAGAAATTCCTGGCTTTTTTTTGCTCGCTATCCCCATAAGCAGGAGGCAAGAAGCAAAGACTTTATCAACTGTGATTTACAGGTGACAAGACCAAGGAATGAGCAAATGAAAAGGCTTGTGCAGAGTCACGCAGTGAGGCATTTTTGCCATCATCTCCAAGATTCCTGACTTTTAGGACCAGCCTGACAGCTACATGATTACATAAAACAACTTGGGGCTGTTCTTTGATCAGGTAAACTGGCACTCTTGTCAAGCATGGATTTTGCTCCCATGATCTCTCTCCTCAAAGATGGCACAGAAGTGCCATAACTCCAGCTGTGACAAACATTTGTCTGTGCAGGAGGACCCAAGGCCACAGAGGTTAATCCAAAAGATCGTTTCACAGTGGATTATCTCGGACGATGTTTTCTAAAATAACCGCTCCTTATCACGCATGGACCAAAGTTCACAAAACTCTTCCTCTGGACCCTTCTGTCTGTCACACTGTGTTTGTTGACACCAGAAGTTCAGTGTCTAGGGGAGAGCAGGGAAGGCTACAGCATTTTGTGGAGCGTTGCATCCGTATCAGGGAGGAGAAGAGAATGTGACACAGCTCATGTCTCTGCGTCTGAGGTGCCTTATGCACAGCCATCATTTCACCTAAGGGATGGAATAATTTTTCTGCCTGACACAGTCTTCATTTCAACAGATTTCCAGACAGGAGAAGCCACATTTGTGCTATGAGCTAGAAGTGCCAGGCTTTTGCCTGGGCAGACGTTCTCTGGGAGACTTTTGCGATCCAGACATCATTTCTGTCTCCTTATCTGGAACGGGAAGAGTCTGGAGATGCCACGTTTCCATGAAGCAGAACAAATAGATTATTAAGGTCTTGCCTCACATAAGCTGTGAAGAAAAGATTTTGACTTTAATGAATCAAGGCAAAGTATGAATAACTGAAGGTCTAAGTTTCTGAATGACCTACCCTCTAACACTTTTGCTGCAGTTTACGGGAGCCTAAGTCCTGAACCAGCACATTATAATATAAAATTGGACAACTATCTTAAAACCCACCTTTGCAAGCCTCCAGATATTCCTGCTGAACTCTCTCACAAGACTTGGAGATCAAGGGATACGAAGTTTCTGTAAGACCTACCCTGTGATCCTCCTTCTCACCTGTGAAGTTGCCACTTGCAGGATCACAGAAGGTTTGGCTGGACTGCCATGCTTCAGGTGTAGGTTTAGGTTGTACATGAGGTGTAATTTCTTCACAGAGGGAGTGATTAGACATTAGAATGGGCTGCCCAGGGAGGTGGCTGAGTCACCATCCCTCAAGGAGTTCAAGGAAAGAGTGAACGTGGCACTCAGTGCTCTGGTCTAGTTCACAGGATGGTGTTCAGTCATAGGTTGGACTTGGTGATCTCAGAGGTCTTTTCCAATCTGATCCTGTGTGATTCCATGTAATTCAGTGGCTTTCACACTGGTATGCTGGTAGAAAGACAATTTGACTGAGGCTTTTTGAGTGCCTGACTGTTTTATTATCATTTTTTTAACAGGACCTTTCTCTCTGCCTCTGCAGCCTCCAAAGGACAGGCTGGTCCCCTATGTGGCCATGGTTGGGCAAATGCCTCTTTTCCCTGGTGCTGCACCTGAGCAGACACAGGCCTGTTGCTGCCTAATCCAGGATGCTCTGTGGTCCGTTTGCAACCAATTTTAGTGTGGAAAAACCCCACATTTTCTCGTATTTCCAAGGCATTCTCCAGGAGAGGAAATTCCGTGCTAAATTTAAGCATGAGATACAAGTGGGCACTGGCAGAAGATGCGCATACCACAAATGTAGGTCTCAAACTGCTGAAATGACATCCATTTCTTATTTTCTGTAATGGTCTGGCAAACATGCCACATACGGACCACACTTACCTTAGAAATATACGTGTGCATGATGTATTTTAAATTCAATCAGCTTTCCCTGCAAAGCCAGCTCAGACAAAACTCCTTCCTGGCTGCCCAAATGCATGGAGCTCCTTGCTTTCTGGATATTCCTGGAGCATCATTGCAGATGGGCACTTCACTACTAAATAGCCAAGCTGGAGGCTCCATTCAGAAGAATCACATATTTAATATATATGAGATTTACTGTAGAATTTTTGCCTATTAATGCACATTATACTGACATTTACTGTGAGAATTCATGCTTCATAAACATGGAATTGTTCTGTTTTCTCAATTTGTGCCAGTTTCCTATAAATACAGAAATTAGGTAGTTATCACTAAAGCTATCTGATAGAATTCAAAAATAGATAAACAAAGAATAGCAATGCAATTTGGTCATTAAAATTCTAAAAAAAACAAACAAAAAATATATCTACCCATTATCCTTTTGATGAATCTGGCCTTTTGCCTCAAAACCACTACCAATTTCAGCTGGCACAAGAGGAACGTTTTATGAATCCTGCCCAATGTTCTCAGCACTGAACTGGAAATGCCAGTCAATAACAGCTCATTATCATTATCCAGATGAGAGGCAAATTAAGGATGGGAACACTATGCTGCTGCAATGTAAAGGTTGAAATGCAAAACAGCAAAAGTAAGAAAAATTTGGACTAAGATTTTCTACACAGCAAGTTAAGGACTTTCGTGGCTGGATCTGAATTTGTATTTTTTCTCAATATGCTGGAGCATCCTTGCAAAGATATAGGTGGAGCACGGGATGTATTCCTACAGAATTTATCTTTTCCAAGAATGCTGATAACCCAAATAAAAATGTTTTGCAGGAAAGATGGAATGCAATCAAGGCTCTGTCTGAAATTGGCCTTCTTCCTTGGTGATTTGTCTTCCCACCACTTAAGCAGCCCACTTGAATGGCCAAGTTCCCAAGGTTGTTTCAACCCCTCCTGGCAGTTATTTCTGAGATGCTGTCGGTTTTGCACCTTAATGATTCTGTAGACCTCAGCTCCCATTCCAGCCAAGTTTTCAAAACTCTAATTCTTCTGTTAAAACTCTAATTCTTCAGGATTTCGGGTGGGAGGAGAAGGACCAGCTCCCCAGACCACTGCCTTCCTGTGGCTTTGGAGAGCTTGTCCTCTGGCAGTGCTTCCAAGAGATGTCCCCACCTTTCAAAATCTGGGTGTCCAACCTAAGCGTGCCAGGTAGGTCTGAACTTTGTGACTGTTTCCTCCACAGCTTCTAAATCTTTGTTTGGAGTCAGCACGAAACAGGCTGTTTAGAAAAGCTTTGAAATGGAGGTTGCGCCTCCTCTGTGAAGAGGGCAGGCTGGGCCCAAAATATACAGGAAACATTTCATTTCCCCTGGCAACTGAAGCGTCACTTCCCTAACAAAAATTACCTGACAATTTGGGACTTGAGGGTTTGACTGACATTAAAAGGACCGTAGAGAAAACTGAAAATTATTTGGAGCCAGAATTTAATAATCTTATACTTAGAAAAAATAATGAAATTTATTCCAATTAAATTAATTTGGATATGAAGCCACATTTTGCAGAAGTGTGAGTCATGTAAGGTCATGACTGGGGCTTTTTTAAGGCAGAAATACTATACATTTATTTAAAAAAAATCTATTTTCCCCTCAATAGCTTTACTTCTCCTGATCAGAGGTAGTTAGAATTCTTTCTGGGTACACGTGTGTGTGCATATACCCATGTATTTTATAGTCAACTTTATTTAATTTCTCTAATCCAAATATCGGACCTGCTAATGCTAATGTGGGTATAGCTGGTAGGTTTTTAGTTGGGACTTTGGATAAAATTTGTTTTTCTTTTGAATAACTTAATCCAGAGGTTAAAAAGTCAGTGGTAGTGGGTTCACTTGTGGCTAGTAAAGGAAGTGTTAATGTGAAAAAACACCCTCAGATTAGACTATAGGGTAAACCTAAATAAAAAAGACAGTCAGTGTAAAAAATGACAACACATCACTGTGGAAGATGAGAATCAATGCAGCTCTTTTACATGACAGATTTTCTATTCAGACTAAATATATTCTGTCTTGAGCATATTGTGTATTGCCCTGACATCATTTTGCCTTTATTCACATACTGTGGTAATGCTATCTACAGCATATAGACTCCCATTGACAGCATTTTGCCTTTCCTCAAATCATAACATTGTCTATGCAGACATCCGCTGACATTGTTTTGCCTGTATTTTCCACTATAGACTCACAGTGACATTGTCTGGCATTTCATTATGTTCCATCCTCAGCAGGGTTCGGCAGGGTTTTACACCAATTATTAAAAGTTGTATTCAGGCCCCAGGGTGCTCTAATAATACAAGTTGGCTTCCATGTCTTGTTGAAGGTGCTTTCTCAGGCATTTATAGGTTTCTTAATTTGGGAGTGCTTTACCAGTAGAGTTAGTGGGACCATCAAAATTTTGCTAATTTAAATGGATTTCATCCATCTATAAATGTGCTTTCTCTTATTTAATGAATTTCAGCTCTTACTGGCATACCTAAAGAAAAAGTTGCCAGCACAGAGTTACACCAGTGAATCTGGTGAATACCAGTGTTATCAGTTATGTCAGTGAATCTGTGGTCTGTGCTGGCACTTTGCTGTGGAATGTTCTCCCAGCTCTCCTGGCATACCTGTCCCTCTAAATGTGTGGAAATTCGGCCTAGTTTCACTCTGCAGGGGGTGTGCAAAACACTTGGTGTAAAACAGGGTTTAAGACTAATTTTGTAGCATCTCACCGTGCCTGGATATTTCTGACATCACTGAAATCCCTTGTGATTTGCACTGAGTGCAAATGAAGATGTGGAAAATGTGAATTTAGTGGATGCAATGCTGTATTTTTATTTTCTAACACATGCGAAGTATTATCACAGTTCAGGGATGTGTGCATCCATGGGTTAAAGAAAAGCTCAAACAATTTTATTTTTAAAAGACTACTAGGGTTTTATAATTCATTCCCTCTGTCTGATAAACAGAAAGCTGGTGTTACTTCTTTTTATTTTCTCTGAGCAAGGAAGCCTTTCCGAGGCATAGAGACCATTTATCTGCCTTAGTCAAGGTGATTTCCATACCAAGGCCATTGTCCCTGCAGTGAAGCTGTGATTATGTGGAGAGTAATTGTCTGTGTGCATATCTGTATACTTTTACATTGTTTCCAGATAAAATTAATTGAAAAGTCCACGGTGAATACAACCGAATGTGCTTTGCCTGCCTTTAAGAGGAGCATTAGAATCTACTTCATATTTAATGAATTACTGGGCTGGTGAAAGCTGTACCTGTCCATCGTCTGCTGAGCCAGAGTGGTCTTCATTATGCTGCAGACAGTTTGCTCCCGTGAAATGCAGCACAGACTGAGGCACTATCATCATCAGGAGCAACATAAAAACTTGTCATGTACAATACTGACAGCAAAATGGAAATGCTTGGAAAAGACGATTATCTATTGAAATATATATAGTCCGGGGGGCAAATGTTCATTCAACATATTGACAACAAACACGTAGCATCTTTTATGAAGGCTGTCTTTCCAGTTCCCTCGGTGTCTTTGGATATCTCAGCACATGTACAGGGCATTCTTTCTTCTATCAGCCCAAATCCTGAGCCAGTGTCGAGTGCCATTGCTCTGCAGAGTTTGTGAGTGTAGACATCTGACAGGGGGTGACAACAGTGCCTGGAATTTGTGTCGTGCGTGACACTTTGCTAGGCTAAACTTAAAGTTCAAATTCAATTTCCTTTGTTGTTATGTTGTTTTTTTATTTGGTTGTTGTTCGGGGTTTTTTTTCCCCTAAAACCATTGCCATTACCAAGATGGTGCCCTTTTAGTTCTTTTTCTAATACTGTCTGCAAAGCTTTTAAATTAACTTTTCCATGCAGAAGCATGAAGCCCAGATGAAACAACACCGTACAGTAGTCACTTATTTTTTTTTTTAAAGTGTAGCCACATGCAACTGTGGCAGGAAATGATTAAAACAAAGTGAAACAGCCAGACTTTAAAGTGGGTTTAATTTCTTTATGAGCTTTGTCTATCATTTGATTCATAATTATTTTATTTCGTGCTCTCATCTTATGAGAACTTGTCAAAAAGCTTTTGAAATCCTAATAAGTAGGTTCACAGGGTCTTCTCTGGCCACAGTTTTGCTAACCTTTTCAAAGAAGACAGAAAGCCCTTAAATTAATCTGATCTGCAGGCAGCTAATTTTTGTAGTGTCAGAAAATCACTGACTTCTGTAGTTTGGGCTATTCTTTCTTATATAAACATTTGAAAAATAAAACTGAAACAGCTTTTAATGCAATCTGTGTTTACTAATACGAGCTAATAAAATCACATAATATTACTTTGTATTGTGCTAATGGGAATTGCATTATGCTATATGAATACCATATTAATTGATGCTATACATCACTACAGCACTTGCTGTGCAACTCAGAGCAAGAACAATTCTGGACTTTGCTAGCACAGTATTTACCAAAGCCATAAAAAAAAAAAATTTTGGAGACACAAAAATATGAAAAGTGTGTTGAAGAGGTTTGTTTGTTTTGCTTGTTATTCCATTGCATTAATTTGGATTCAGGATGCTATGGAGGGAGGCATTTACTGCCTCTTTGGAGGATCCCAGAATTGTTTTCATGTCGCTCCTGGGAGTGAAACCTACCCCTCAACAGAGCTGTACCTCACACAACAGAAAAAAAGGGGCTAACAAAGGTGATGGTTGTCTTTTTAGACATCATAGGATCATAGAATGGCCTTGGTTAGAAGGGACCTTTAGAGACCATCTCATTCCAATCCCCTGCCATGGGCAGGGACACCTTCCCCTATCCCAGGGTGCTCAGAGCCCCATCCAGCCTGGCCTTGGACACTGCCAGGGATGGGGCAGCCACAGCTTCTCTGGGAAACCTGGGCCAGGGCCTCACCACCCTCACAGGGCAGAATTTCTTCCTAATATCCAACCTAACCCTCCTCTCTGTCAGTGTGCAGCCATTCCCCCTTGTCCTGTCACTCCAGGCCCCTGTAAATAGTCAGGTATTGCAGTTAGAAATGAGCAAACTGAAGGAACAAAGGGTGAAGAATTATCTCAGGTGTGGAATTATCTCAGTCCTTAGCGTACTCTTCAACACTTCAGGAAAGAATTTAGCACTACAACAATTATCTTTGCATTGAAGCTCAGCAGGACAGGTTGAACCCAGGGCGAGAAATGGGTTCAGATTAAGCTTAATAGGAAAGTAACACCATCACCTTAAAGCCAAGTGCTGGAGAAGCAGCAATGGGCCATGAGGAAAAGGTGAAAGTTGGATGTCACCACACGCTTTTGTGCAGAGCAAAGAAGCTGGTGAGGGCCAGAGATCAACTCCAAAATGTCAGCTCCATGGAGAACCTCAATTTATCACCACAAGGATAATTTAAAAAGAAGGAAGGAACAAATCTCTTGTGTTTTCTCATCTTTCTGAAGTAAAAATTAAAAAAAATTAAATTCCTGAAGCCGGATCCAGCAAAATAACAAAGGTTACTTCAGAATATATCAATGTCCAGTTTACAGAAGAAAAGGAAGAGGGAAACTTTGCACACGAAAACCCTGAAGAGTTTGGAGGTGACCTAAATCAGTTGTACAAGCCTGTTGAATTTTGACACTCTCTTCTGTATTGTGGATTTTGGACCAGCAAGCGTTAAGTAGGCTTTTCTGGAATTCAGCGTGAGTCTCATTTAAATGCACACTTCTGCTGAGCAGGGTTTGAGAGTTCCTGAAAACCTATGGTGGCAATGATGTACCCTGACGTATAACCTTAACAATTTTATGTGCCCCACCATGCAATCTATGTGTGGAATCACTGGCAACGATTACAGGAGCATTGGGTGAGATATAAAATGATGCAACGTGACAGCTAAATGGTTGTTATGTTTGTTTATTATCTTGAAGAGTCCTTATTTAAAAACCAGGCTTTCCACTTTCTTTCTGCAGAGACCAGTTGTCACCCTCAGCATCCACTTGGATCCGTGCTTTGACCCGGATCTTCAGCTGTGTAGTGGCTGCCTGACATGTGTGGCTTATCTCAGTACTTGAAATAGGCATGGGATTTATCCTGTTGTTCTAAGAGTAATAATTCCCCCTAAAGACACAGTGTAGCTCACGGATAGTGCTATTGGGCAGCTTCCCACCAAATTTTACATCTGTAACACAAAATTACCAACATATAGGTACATATTTCATTGATTAACTTATCAGCTGCTTAGTACTCTCCTGTTATTCCATCTAAATATTTTAAGAAAAGGAATAGCCCAAAATCATGCCACCTTTTGCACCTTTTGTATATTGTCTTCAAGAGTATTTAGCCAAGATTTGTATTTTATCAGCTGGACCTCAGAATAGCCAGCAGTGCAGTGAAACAACTGTTCTGGCCAAGCTGAGGGGCAGCCATAGGAAACCCTCCAGTTTTAACATCCCAAATAGACAAAGTGTGACCAGGAAACCCATCTGTGTGATAGCTCTGAACTGTACGGCACAGGCCTTTCACAAAGTAAAAAAACATGGCTCCATATTTTGGGTTATCAAAACATCTTAAGTACCTTGAGTAAGCACAGATTGCTACACCACAGAATACCATTATTAGAAACATAAATATACCACCTAAATATCTCCAGTTATTCACTATTATTTTTAAATTACTTCTGTTTCTCCTCCCCTTTTGGCAAGAGCTCTGTAGTGCAGTGTTAGCAGAGAAGGATTTGGCATCTCCAGCGATAAGACACAGACCTTTTCTAATTCTGTTCAGCTCTACATTATATGGTGAAGAGTAAATTAATTTTGCACCTCCAGGTCAGAGATCAGGTGAGTAAGACAACCACAGAATCTTTAGCTCAAAAGTGATTATTTTTCTTTAAATATGTGTTCTATGAAAAATACAGATGCTGCCTTCAGAACTGTGATTCCTACTTATCTAGATGTCCTCATCTGCATCAGAAAATATGACTGTCCTTCAAACCCTCACGTTAGATATTTACTATGTGTGTTTCATGGCCTGAGTCCTGGGACCAGAACTGTTGTGCAAGGAAGGGATGAGGTAGCCCACGGGCAAGCGCTCTGATTAATTTGTATTCAACCACAGGATGGAGCTTGAACTTCTCCAGGCACATCAGTGTGCATCAATCAACTTTGTTTGGCTTGTGGGAACATGTGTGTGTTCAAGTTGAACACTTTAAATATCCTCTGCATTGATAATATTCCTTTTTGCAAATAAGCTTCCATGGGAAACAAAATTGTCCATTGCTTTTGTAGATCTCATGGTTGTCTTCTTGGCTCATAACAGAAAGCAAGAAAAAAATTGCAGCCAATACAAGAATCAATAATGATGAGAAAAATTGCCAAATAATAGCTGATGAATAGGCAGAGGGATTTACAGTGCAGCTGCTGAGCACATGCAGCTTCCGTGAGCATCGATGGAGCCGCCACTCCTCAGCACTTGTAGTTCCTTCCAGACTGCTAACACCAATGTTTATCCCACCAAAAGACACATTTTCTTTAGCTCTCTCAATCATAAGTTCAAGACACACATTGCTCAATCTCCCTTCCAGAAAATATTAGTTCCAAAGTGGTTTTCTTTTTTTTCTTTTCTTTTTATTTATTTAGGGGAGCAGGAGACAATTTTTTTGGCTGTGGAGCAATGAGAGTGAGTTGGCTAAATTAATTTGAGAAACAAATTGTGTTAAGGAAGGGGGGGGGAGCTGATAGATAAGCAGTCATGGAAAATCTATCTAGAGGGAGGACAAACGAGCACAACTTGACTTTCATGTAACCCTTAATCTATTTATAGGAGGAAGAATCGGGAAATGAAGTACCTCTCAACAGCAGTTTAAGTCAACAACTAAAATTAATTGCCTTCACTTTCAAACTACAGTACTTGTGCAGGCTGCACATGAACAGCCAATTTCACACTCCCAGACTCTGGCAAAACGTTGACAAAACAGCCTCCTCTTGGAAGCAGAGAAAAAGTCAGCCCTGCCTTTCCTAGCCCTTAATAAGCCTCCCGTTTGTCAAAGGGTGCAGAAAGGATCTCGTGCTGCAGAGGCAGGAGACAATCATTAAGAACAATCCAGTTCTGCCTCTGCAGCTCGAGGCCATCAAGTGTCAATATTTGCTTGCATCAGTCTCGCAGGCAGGTTGTGCTGGCTTTGATGCCAGGGTTGCACTGTTCGCCTCACACCTGAGAAGCCCGGCGATGCCAGCAGAGAAGGCTGGGCAAGGAACGCGGGCCCTGCCCGTGGTGAAAACGTGGGGCTGAGTCCCCGCCGGGAGGTGTCACAGCCCCTGGCCCCCTGTCAGCCCTCAGCACCACTGACACAGCTCAGCACCGGGTTGTGGGGCCAGCCACGGGCCCACAGGAATGGTCTGCGAGTTGAACAATCAGCTGATTCCACTGCCCTCGGTGGAGCTGGTTTAATAAAGCCAGATTTACACTGCAGAGCCCTCCTTAGTATTATTTTATTTAACTTTTATTTTGAACGGAAGGGTGGGAAAATCATTAATTTTGGGATTTTTCTCCCTTTCCAGAGTCTGATGGCATACCTGTTCTCTGAGCGCTCTGCTGCGGATATTTCTTATTCACCAAGACTTTTATCTCTTTCCAGTGTTTTAGATAACAAACAGATGGGCTGCAAGCCCAGCAGCCAGGACCCAGGGATCTCCCCCTTACCCACTGCCTGACTTTGGCCAGAGCCCTCAGAGCTCTGTGCTTCATTTACCACACATGAAGACTGAGGCTTGGTCATGTCAGCACTGCTCTCCAGCCCAATTTTTACACGGCGTGTGTTTATTTCTGCAGGCTGAGGAAACACAAGCTGGGCACAAAATAAGATCTTTTTCATTTGACTGTTAACTGAGATCTTTTTTGATTTACCCTCAATCTGCATTGGGAAGAAAATCTTGTCTGTCAGCCCAAGCCTACCTCAGAACTACTAAGTAACTCTTAAAATAAATGATAGTAAACATGGGGTATGTATATGCTTGTTTGTCTGCTGTGTTTATGAGAAGCTTTGAATTCTATCCCATTGTTTGTAAATATTCTATAGAACTCATCTGTTTTTATGTATTAATTTGTATGTGTTCATTTATTTTTGGTAACAACCTGTTTTATGGAAATATTTTAATAAAAATCTGTGAACATGAGGAAGAGTAGAGCACAATACAGATGCACAAACACTCGCTGCATGACTCTGAGGAAAAAAAGTGTACATGGAATTCACACATCATCTAAATAGAGGAACGTATAAAACAGAGATACTGAATGAACCAAGTGTGTAAGTAAAGCCTAAGCAGGACCATCACCAGCCCTGCTTTCCTGCCATCCAGTCTATCCAGCATGCCACAGGAAATGGGAGGTGAGCCAGCAGGATAGAGGGGGGGGCGTGTGTGTATCAGATGCTCCTGCAGGATGCAGGAAGTACCACAATCAGGCGAGTGCTGGATCTGGCCCAGCACCCAGAGGTTTTGGGGGGCAGTGGGAGGCTTCCCCAGGATTTGTGGCAGTGGGGAGTGGAGGTGACACCCTGGCAGTGCCCTCCCCCAGGGTGACAGCCCTGCTGCTGCGCCGCTCCTGCTCCAGCGTGCCTTGATTTATCACTTTGGCTGGGTTTAATCTGGCTGTCACAATATTTCCAGACTCACTGGGCGTCATGTGTCTTTATTAAAGTTTGCTGAGCATTTTGAGATCCATTGACGAACTGTGCTAACTGCCAGGTGTTATTTTCACTTTTCCCCAGCCGTAGTTAATACAGTTGTCTGCTGTTTTGCTGATTGCTACACTTACTGCAGATATAAAGACGTGCTAAGTAATAAGGCTATCAATCAAATAAGGCACGGGAAAACGCACGGGGTGCTCCAAAAGTACCAAAGGCTGTTTGGCTGTGGCTGTGACTTTACCTGTGGGGAGAGAGAGCAGGTAGGGGCTGGCAGGCAAGCTGAGTGTGGCCAGTCATGGAAGGGCTTTGCCCCTCCGTGCCACATCCTGCCCTCAGCCCTGCACCTCGGGTCTGCATCAAGTCAGCTCCAACCCAGGCATTCAGTGGGACTTGTGCCTCCTTTCTGTCTCTGCTCATCCCTCACACTCGTGTGGGAACCCTCTGCAGCTCTTGGCAAGCCTGGAAGGACAAGGGAGAGCCATCTGACCCCAAAGCGGCGCTTCCCCTTTTTTTGTTGTTCCTACTCAGCAGCACGATGTGGAAATCCCACGTTTCCTCGAGCGAAGCCCTGTTGCCAAACTGCAAAGCTGGGTGCGATTCCTGACTCCTGTGGTTTCGACATCTCCCTCTCCCAACCCTGGAGTGACACAGGAGGCTCCACCTGGAGCTGAAACAGTTACAGGGGGAAGACAGGAGTGACCTTGAAGTTTACAGTAAGGAGTGTTTTGGAACACAATGGCAAATTTTGTAATGAAATGCCAGAGATGTTTACACTTCAGAGAAAATTTTGGGCTGGGTTCCACATCCAAGGTTAATAGTAATGTTGCGGGTGCAGGAGTCATGGAATAAGTAAAAAGTTGGCTCAGAAATTAATGATGAAGAATGGAAAAACAAAGAAAATAAGTGATATGAGATGAATTATAACAGGAGGGACTGTAAACTAGACCAGATACTATTGCATGAAGATACAGAAGATTGCAATCACATCAAGGCTAAGAGATAAATACGAGTCCCTTGGAATTCTTGTTTGACATTAGCCTGTGTGTGCCATGAAACACTGGAGTGAGAAAAAAAAAGAAGACTAAGGCTTTGGTCAGTAAAATTATGTATCTGTTTTGGAAAAAAAAAAATCTATTTGAACATTTGCCCAGAACTTAGAATGAACCCATTTGCAACATTTATGAGCTTCACACAGTTAGGTAATATTTTGGTTTGTTTTTCAATTCCTGGGTGATAACAGAGGTGATAAATGAAGTGGTCTACATCACTTGTGAAGAGACTTGCTCTGGCTGTTGGCATTACACGGAGCAGAGCTGGAAGAAAAGAAGGATTGCCCAGTTGCTGCATCAGGGCTTGAGTGATGCTGTGTCCTTTTTTTCCCAGATGGCAGACAATACCAGGTAGAAATCCCTGTGTGCTGGCTGCTGATGCAGTGTCACAGGTTGGATCAGAGGAAGAGACTGTGCTTCCTGGGCACCAAAAGGGGAGATTCTGCCATGCAACTGTTCCAGTTGTCCACTCTTTTCCAAAATCCTTAGTAAAAATAGTAAGCTACAACTTGGAGGAGGTGATCATCGAAATAACCTGGGGGTTGTGAAAAACTATTTTAAAAAATGTTAGCGTTAAAAGGCAGAATAGGTAGACTGTTGAAAACAGACCCCACTAAGGTATTAACTAAAATGCTTTTTGGGCAAATGGTAACTGAGAATGTAAAAGACTTTGTTTACCATCAATCTCTGCAGGCCAAGGCATGTGTTCTATGGTAGCTCTCTCTCTCTGTAAATGAACTGGGACATTCCATGGGGTATTGGAGACTCAAACATCAATTATGAAGGCAAGAAATGGTTAAAAGAATAAAAGCCAATGATGCTTCACTGCAAGATGCTCGGACCAGACAAATGGAACCACTCCTACGTGTTACTGAGTTGTGGTAACTTCTGGAGCAACAGGATTTTCTTTTTTTTCTGTAAAAAACCATGTAAAGATGTTTCTTTTCAGTTCAGTAATACCCTTTTGGAAGATATCTGCTGGAAGGGCAGAACCCGAGACACAGGGAATTGTACGTTTCAAATCTACCCGCCGCTTTTCTTATTTTTTCCTTTTATTCTTCCCCCCAGAAGAATGCCTTACAACACACAGTTACCTTTCAGCCAGCTCTCACTTGGGAAGGAAAATAATGTGGCCCACAGCGTGTATCATTTACAGCAGGGTTAATCAGGAGTTACTCCACTGGCGCTCGTACTTACATCGGTGTAAATCCCACCTAAGTGAGGCCGGAGTGATCTCAGAGTCACAAAGAATGTGACAACAGCAGCTTTCAACCAGTGACTACTGGTGGCCCCTACCACATGGGTTTTCAGGAATCAAAGCCCAGTGTGTTTGAACCCATGTCGACTCAGACAGTAAAATAAAGCAGCCTTTCTAGTCTGTCTCTCAGCGTGATAATGCTACTACAGTATTACTCTGAGGTCCTCTGAGTAGCTGCATTTAATAATGCTTTACAGTAAGGTTCCATTTATAAACACTTCATTATTAATAAAGCATGGCAATTTGTAGCATGCATAAAAATTATTTATATTCATGTGCTAACCAAGCCCATAGATTTAATAATATTGACGTCTTATAACACGCGTTGTAACAGCTTGTCACAGCATCATCTGTTAAGCATTTCTTACTAATGCATTTCATACCATGCCTTATAATAATTTGTTAAAGGATGCAGCTGCATCTATTAAGCCTTTCATAAATATGAATAGCACATTTTCTAAAACAGCACCATATATTAAATTATTACTGGATATTCTAACTGGAAACAGAATTTCTCTCTCTTGCTTTCCCGCTTTCCTTATTTCCTTTTTTCCTTTCGTTTTCTCTCTCTGTGTCCCTGACTCCACACCCCAGTCTGTCTGTCTGTCTGTCTGTCTGTCTCTTTCACAATTCAGCTAAACCCCAGCTTCCTTCTCCTGTGGGATGAGGAGATGGTTCACTTCAGTGGGGTTTCCTGAACTGGTGAACCGCATAATTTGGGCACCTAGTTTTGAAAGTAGCTTGGGGCCAACTTCAAAAACCAGTGAGGTCCATGGTGGTGCTGTGCCTCACTGGGACCAACAAGAGTGCCAGCTGTGAAAGGAGGAGATGGACAACCTTGAATTCCTCTCGTGTATGGGCTCAATCCTCCTGAGCGAGGAAGCAAACGAGCACAATTGGCATCAGAGGTTCCTTTTTGCTTCTCAGACATCACCAGTTTTCAACCACAGAATAGTTTTGTTTCACGTAGAAAATACGAATGGAATTCCACATGAATATCATCATAAATCTTCTTGTTGTCTGGAAGACCTGAGTCCAAAAGGTTTGGTTGTGAATCTTCTCTGTCAGAGGGACTTGTGCCTCCCTGGGGTGCAAGTGGCAGCAAGGACACTGTGGGTGTGGAGCAGGGCCTTGTGTGCCTGCTTGGGCACCAAGATTTGTGAAAATACTTGTTGGCTGCAGAGGGAGGTGGCATTACAACAGCTGTGAGCACAGCTTAGGTATCAAAGCTCCACATCTTCTGGGAGACCCACACATGTTCCCGGGATCTGCCAGCCATCCTGCTGCTAGGTTTGACACTGTGATCCTTCAATGATTTTATCCTGACCTGTCAAAAAATTATGTTCCCTGATGGCTTTTAGGTAGAAACTTCTCCCCAAGTGACAGCTCCTTACCTCAGCTCTGACTTCAGTCCCTTGCCTTTTGTTCCTGATGAAACACAAATGCTGCTGTACAGCACTGGCCTATCCTGCTGTGCACACTATACAAAATATACAGATTATTCTTTGCAGCAGTTCACTTTTGTACTTTATTCCTGTTCAGGTAATACCTCTTTTTGATTTATTTTTTTTCCCCCTTCCTACTTCTGTGATATAATCTAAAATTGTAGCAGACTGCAATGTTATTAGAGATTAAATTCTTAATTATGAATTTCCTTGCTTTTGTAAGTTTGCCTCAGATCCTTAACATTTTTAATGTCATTTTTATGCGAATTTCCATGCTATTTTAATTCATTAGTCATGGGCTATCATTTTTCGATGTAATTACTGTAATTTCATCAAGTGACATAATTACAGTAAATACTATGAGTAATTACTATTCATATGGAAAAAGATATCTGGAGGTGTAATAATGTCATATAATAAAATATTTATGATGTGTAAAGACAAATTATGATGACATACTTGCATCACGTAATAGCATGACAACATTCCATATTTACCTTGGGTGAGGATAATGACATAAAAATAAGTTTCAGTGATGTCATCTGTTGGTAATGATTACAAAGAGTTGTGCAGCATCCAGGTACAGCAAATTCAATAATTTTCGTCTTTTGAAGATAAATAATGTCCCCCCACCCTCAGAAATTCCACAAAAAGCCCGTGGGTTGATCTGTTGCCAGCTGAGGGGTGAAAGAAGGATTTATGTGCCAGATCTCTGCCTCCCATACTGCTGAGTGTGGTCATGGTGGGATGTAGGAAGCAAAGACTTTCAGCAGGTGGAAGAATAAAGAAATAGGTGTCTGAATCCTTTACGTACCTGAGCTATTGTTAACAGAAGAGGCAGGATTTGCCACTGGTTGGGCAAAATAGTCCCCATTTTCTGAATCTGGGGCTAAAAGGAACCAGGCTGGTGGACCCAAACTGCTCCAACCAACAGGCGGATTTGGGTGCCTAAAATCCCCTTGTGTGCCTAAAATTAACCAAATCTTTTGGCCTTAAATTCACAAGGTGTTCATCCTCTGACCTCCCGGAGATCTGAGGACGGCCAACAGCTGAGAAGGATGCAAATGACGCAGTGGTGTGTGCCAAAGGGAGGGATTTGCCTCAGTGGCAGGGCTGTGACCGTGGGCCACAGCAGAGGCCACGAGACAGGGTTGGAGTGGCGAGCTAAGAGGGAAATGCTGCCTTCAGATTTGCGTGGGACTCACCGTATCTGTGTCCCTGCGCTAAGCCAGGCCCCCAGGAAGGAAAAAAAGGCGAATATGTAGTTGGAGATTTAAGCATAATGCTTGAGGAGACCCACAGTTCGCACAGATAGGCCAGTTTTTGAAGCTTTGCTTCTGTCAGTGTGACGCCATCATCGCAGCAGCCTGGGTAGGCACAGTACACACACCTGGCCTGCTCACAGCACAGCGATATTTTGTTTTACAGTGCCCCTTTCTGTGTGTGCTTACCACTCCTGACGCACCAGGGCCGTGGCATAACATCCACCCCACCTACCCCTTGGCCCCGGGCCTGTGAGCAGCCCACACAAACACTTCGTGTCGAGGACTATGGAAGTGTCACGGTGGCTGAAGGCATAAGAAAAAAAGAACCATTTATTGATTTATTGTAGCCTACAGCAGCTTTCTTTGTGTTACGGATGGCTCTTCCTGATCTGCTGGGAAAGGGGCGTCTTAGTGGGGCAACCTGAAAAGCAACACCTTTTCCTCTAGATCTGGAGGAAACACCATAAAATTGGTGCTATTCTTTGTGCATCTGTGAATCCTAATAAAGTCACCTAGAACAGAAAGAAAAAGAACTGGATTTGGGAGTGCAGCAATTCTTCGGGGAAATCTGATTAAAATAACAGCGTTTTGTTGTAGATATTTGGGATTTGCCTCGTGTTAGCATCAGGTGTCAGCAGTGTCATTTCTTTTCAGAGCAGGGAAGCAGAGGACCTGGATGTTAAGGTCAAAGGCAAAGACAGCCCACCCTTTTTTCTTAAAAAAAAAAGAGAAATCTGTGGATATGATAGAATTTTAGATAGATGTTGTCTTTCTCTGGCTTTAGCTCAATAAGTTTCAATGCCATCATCATGACACAGAGCAATCACCTAATGTCACTTAAATATATTCATGTCATACATACATACATGTTATCATAAGCACATTTCTGTTGGCATACATTAACAAAACCAGACTCTTCTTACTTCTGGAGAATGAACCTCTGCTTGATTTGCAAACTTGCAGAGGTTTTGAGAGGTGTCAATAACCCTCAGTGCACTGTAGACAATGTGCAATTGCTTGCCAAAGCCCCAGGCTAAGTTGGTCTTGTAAATCTTAAAACAGATCCTCGGAACTTGCAGACAAATCCAAAGACCACAAAAAAAAAAAAAAAAAAAAAAAGGAGAAAAAATTAGAAATCAGATGCTCAAGAGAGAATATTCTTGCCAGTAACATGACAGAGTCAAGTTAATTCAAAGTGATTCAAACAAGAGAGATGATTTTTTTTTTTTAGGATATTGCTGGCCAGTTCTGCATCCTGAATCTGATTGACATATGATACCACTAGGCTGAATGAAGACATTTTGCACATGTTTTTGCTTTAAAGAGCAATTGCTAGGGGTAACACTGGTTAGTTACAACGTGGAGACATGCCAAACTATTCTGAATGAGAGTGGATTGCTGGCTATCTCATGCTTCAAGGTTTGTAGGGCTGGGTGGATAATTAAGCATTCCTGACATCACCATGTGATCACATAAGCTCAGAGGGCTGGAGGAATAAATGGGAAGCTCAGGTTCCTACCGGGTGTGCCATTCAGTTCTGTACATGGGCATTTCCACTGCAAGAACTTGAATGAACTCCTCAGCAGGCTTAATGAGAATATCTTTGATTATTATAACAATTTCACCATAAAAAGTAAGGTTTTGACATAATTTTTTGACAGGGATTTTTGGACTTCTTTTTTTTCTAATACCCATCTCTTTTCACTGCAGCCTTTAAACCTTCACCACAGAGTTTTATTATTTTTTAAGAATCTAAACCTTTCAGAATATACTTTCCACATTTGTAGTTTTTTAGAAAGATTTTTCTGAATGAAAGCTCTTCTGTCCCACAAGGTGTTGATGAAATAATGAGAGCAGTAGCAAATTAGTTCATTAATTCTTAACAGCAGTCTGGGCCTGCAGAGGCAAGCTTGGGTGGGAAAGTCCTCAAATCTCTGTCAGTGTTTAAGATTTTTTTTTGTTTGTTTGCTTGGTTTTCAGCCACCACAGTTGATCCTTCTGTTAGAGCCTGTTCACACTTTTGAGTAGCTTCAGTTTTCCTCAGCCCGTACATTTCGCTTCAGATAGTTCAGCAACAAAATTCTTCCCAAGTTCTGTTTAAAAAAAACCCCAACAAAACATAAATCAAACCCAAGAGGATTCTGTTTGAATTTTCAGCCTATTAGCGCCTATCACAAGTTTCTCCCCAGTCGAGAAGGAAGAATCTGAGTTTCTGAGCCCCATTTTCCTGAGGATTACATGGAGTTAGCACAGGGAAGGAGTGGGAGAAAACCACACAAACTGAAACAGCTGGTTCGAGCTTCACCTGGCAAAACCACAAACACCTGAGACTGGTTAATCTGTGATTCCCCGTGTTCAGAATGAACATTTTCTAGCCTTTTCCAGCCACTGATTTCACCTTAAATTGGACAACTGGAGCGCCCTCAGAGTCATCAATGCATATTTTCAGCACTGTGTGTTTATGCGGTTTAGCTCCTCGTTACCCGTGTTTGATCACCCTGTGCACTCGTGCGTGTTGGTGCCCCCTTTTCAGCGCAGTGTGAGCTGAGAGATCCCCCCGTGCTGCTGAGCCCACACCAGGGCCCAGCCTCTCCCAGGGACGCTTCGCCTCGGCGTACACGGCGCGTCAGAGCATCGCGGCGAGCGTCGTGACAGGGCCCGGGGTGTGACATGGCACACCAGCTGCTGAGCGACGACGGGGACAGACGTGGTGGGGTGGAGATAAAAGAGCACGTGGAGAAATGGAGATACCCCTGCACCAACCCCTCTGATGGCGACTTGTGCCCACAGCGTGGACATTGCCAGGAGACTTTGGAATACGTCCCCTCCTGGCAGCAGGCAGTGCCCACCAGGCCGTTAACACTCCTTCCTAGCCTTTTCCAAGTTCTGGTTTGCTAACTAGCAACTAAAACTTAGTAAAAGAAAGTCTAAAGATCTATAACTGAAATAAGTTATATGAATAACAGCGCCCTGTTTCAATAAACTTAAAAGTGGCATTGCGGGGTTTTTTTGTCATTGTATTTTGCGAAGGCTTTTGCTTCCAGATTGTGTTAACAAAAATATGTTGTTTGACAGATATCATCTCAGCAGACAGGTTGCCTAATCTGTTTTATTGACAAATTGACTTATTATTTGATCAACTTGAATATAGTCTTCAAGATATACTTCTATTATAAAAAAGTAGATGGAACAGAGAATAATGTGTTTAGTCCATCATCTGCTTTCAGCTGTCATTTAAACACTGGTGTGTCTGTAAGAAAAGAAAAAAGTTATACAGTTGTTTTGATCATGCTGTCAGAATTGTCTTTATTGTCTGGGGGGGAATTGCCCATGTAATTTCTTCTTCCTTGATACGATAATATATTGACCTCCCTCATTCAGTCAGAAGAAAGCAGGTTATGATGGCTCTACCCACCACCTACATGAAGTTTCATATTCTATCAGAAGAGAAACAAAGCATCTCTGGGAGCCAGAATTGCTTATACTTCACTTCCTCTGTCTTCTCTTTCAATGGGACCTGGAAACAAAGTGAAGTTAAAAGGTTTCCCTCACCAAAGTCAGAAATTATTTTAAAAAAGAATTAAAATTCTAGGCTGTTATGTTGCAGTCTTTTCATTAGGGGGGTGGGGGTGGGCTGTTGGTTATGTTTATTTTTAAGTCAATAAGTTCCACTTGAAAAGTTTCAAAAGTATAAAGAGTATAAAAAATGTAAAATCTGCATTAATTCAGTTAACAAAGTAAACATGACAGCAGATTTGGGAACTTTTCTTGTATCCTGACCTTTGCTGCCTGGTTTTAATGGGAGAAATCCTGCTCACCCCTTCCCTGTGGGGCCCCCATGCACCCCCAGTCAGTGGTGCTGCCAGAGGCATCGTACATGAGAGGTTCTGACAAGATTTAAATTTGGACCTACAGAAACAACCTGCTACCTTCAGCTGTTTGCTTTTTAAACTTAACATCAGAAATAAATTAAAACTTGGGAGCAAGGTAAAAAAAATCCCTCCACCTACTCCATTTCTGGGTGTCCATCCCAATTTGTCCATTTGCAGCTGTGCTCACAGGAGGTGGATCAGCTCTATCAGGGGTAAAAATGTGATAGAAAGTCCCTCTGCAATAAAAACAATTACCAGTAATGAAAATCCTTATAAATCCAATGGGATAGCTTTTTCATTGGAAAAGTAAATGCTCAAACTGATTTTTTTAAAATTCTAAGCAGTCAATACAAGGTAAAAATTCTAAGGTAAATCTAACTAGTTAACACTAGGCAAATTTTTTTCTTCTTGTTTAAATCAGTGGGTAAATATATCCTTAGAGGGAAGTTGAACAGGCTTTTGATGAACAAAGTCGGGATTTTGATAAAAAGAAGCCCCAAATCCAAACAGTTGTGTTAGAAATATGGGAGCTCTAGGAGTGAGAACAAATTCAGACCCTGAGCTGTACCACCCCCGGCCTCGGTTTAGCAAAGCACAGATCTGGCTAATGGAAACCTGGCCACAGCGAAAAAAACAAATCCAAACCACCCACAATTTGCTCATCTTCTTTGGGAGTTTTTTTCTCCCTATTTTTTTTAAACTGCAGACATTTAATGCCATGCTTGTCTGAGAGCTTTTTCCTGTAGCTAATAATACTTTGCACTGTAGTGCCTTTAATCCAAAGATCTCAAAGTGCTTTGCAGGCATTAATGAATTAAGCCTCATAACACCCCTTTGAAGTAGGTATTATTATAGCAGTCTTAGAGATGGGCTGAGTAATTTTCCTGAAGTTGTAGAGCAAGTCCCTGACAGAGTCAGGAATAGCTGCCGAAGTCCCGCGCCTCAGCCGCTTCTCTAACCACCATGCCATTCTTCCAGATTAAGTCTCTTTTAAATCATTTTAATTTTAAATAATTACTTTGATTTACTTACTGTATTTAAGTCATATCTCTGTTAAATACAAGGGGAGGCATTGATTTATCCTTGGTGGGTTAGGCATTCACTGCCTGTGAAAGTTGCGCTGATAACGCGAAGTTAAACTGACACAAATCCCTGTGTGGGGATGCTCTCGCGGGGGGATAGGAGGGGCTTTGCAGGGCTTAGTCTGAGCCCCGTCTTCAGGCACACACTCTCAGTTCCGTACAGCTCCATCAGTGCTGCTGACACCCGCCCCAGGCCCTGGTGCACCAGTGCAGCTGCCTGAAATTGCCAGCAGTGTTTTCCAGGGGTGATAATTTGCACCAAAAACGGTCCTTTCTATGGCTATAACTGTACCTATGCCAGCAGTTTACATTATTTGAGATACTCCAGCCCTCCTATCTCCTTCCTGACGTTGCTAAGACTAAACGTACAGTTGAGACTTAAGCCCAGTCTAACTGATCTCAAAACGCCATTCAAACTGCAGCTTGAATTGCCACACTGGGCAGGCAGAGTTTTAACTAAACCTGAAATTTGTGCTTTTAATTAGATTTTAAATTATGTCTGTACCATTCTACTGCCATTAAGAGCCAGCTCTACTGAAAGTCTCCCTGCTAGAAGTATTTTGGTTTTGGTGTGACTTTAACCTCTTCCTAATGACTTGGCCTCCACAAGGATGGGGTGAAAGGCATGCCTGATTTTTGGTCAAAGCAACATTCCATGCTGCCTCTGGCAGCAAGTTTAGAAGCATCCTAAAGGGTAAGTTGGTGTAAACCTGCAAATAACCAAGCCCATAACCAATATTAATCTGATGCCCAGCAGTTTGCTTTGATCAGGTTGTGGGCAGGAATCCCCTGGCACATCCCCTGCAGCCGTGCAGAGCTGGCGTGGTGCTGACGGTTGAGTTTGCTGGACACACAGTGCTCTGAGCAGAATCTGGTCTGTGATGGAGGACAATTCCATCTGAGCGTTTGGTCCTCTCCCTGCTGCCCTGGCCCAGCCACCTGCTGTGCTCCAACAAGGCTGCTTCGGTAGCCAAAAAAAACAAGCCAAAACTTAAAAAACCCCAAACCAGGAAGCAGTGGCTGATCTCTCAGAGTGCTGGATACAGTCAGCCATCTCCCAATAGCCGGATTGCCAAGTGGCCAGGCCAGATGTGGTGTAGAGCGAGGGTGGGATGTATGTGTGTGTGTGTGGAGTGGGAACCTGTGACCTGGCTCAGCAATGCCATAAGGCCAAGACTAAAGATGAATGCAAGGTTTGCATGAGGAGAGGCTGGAGAGCAACAGCCACAAGTGATGCTTGGGAATCTGCAGGATTTCTTCTGCATTAGCGTAGATCAAATTTACCTGCCAGAAAAGAGCTCTCACGGAGCCCCTGCAGTGCCTGCTCCCTGCCAGCCTTGCAGATCCATCCCGGAGCAGGGAAGGCGGGATCCCAGCCCTCTGCCGTGCACAGCCGCTCCAGCAGGGACGTGCTGCAGCTGGGGCACAGCTGATGCTCACTGGGCTGCAGACACCACCAGCCTTCCTGAATTAGGCCAAGGGTGCTGCAGTGTGTGTTTCTTTTTCCTGTCCTTGTCGTTAGCTTGCGAGAACCCCCGATTTCAGTGCGTGGCCACCAGTGCTACCGTAACACCAACAGACGAGAGCAAAGCAACGCAGGGACTGGAATTAGCTACTCCAACTCTCTCGCTGGTCTCAGGCACTAGATTACTTAGACGAATATGTTCACAGGATTTGCTGTACCTTTACAGCATGTGCCTTCCTCTGGCTGGCCCGACAGACGCTGCCTGCTCCTCTCCCACATTGCTTTCCTACAGTATTGCTGAATATTTATTAACTGAGAGCTTATTGACAAGCTCCCATGCACCCTTTTCTCACTGATGCCGAAGTCACAGCACTGAGCTTCCTCGTGAGGCACATACGCTTTCCATAACCTTCCATGGCTTCTGCGGGGTTCTTTTCACTTTCCTACACACATAGAGCTCTGTATGTTACTTTCTTGGTAGGAATGCGCTAATTGTCACACGTCTTTCTTTTTTAAATAGATTAATGTCATAATTATCCTCATTTTCTTCCTTCCTGCTACAGGCAATTGCTGGAATGCTTTAGCATTTTCTGAAAAAAAAAAAAAACCAAACCAAAAAGCCCCCCCCCCCCCCCAACAACAACTTGTCTAGGGAAAGTATTGTTACCACTCCCAAGTCTGGGCCATACTATTTAAGGACTCCAGAAACTCCAGAAACTTTTTTTTTTTACTTAAGATGCATACTTAGGGTTTAACTGGTCATCATTCGAGGTTTTACAAAGCTCAGCCTTATCTGCACATATATTTTAGATGTATCTTCAGCTTAGCTTTTCGCAGACTTTCTTAGACATCTTTTTCTCCCACAGGTTTAGGGAATGCTGTTGTTTCTCTCAGGTACCAGCACACCCACTAAGAAATAAAAAGAAGAAGGAAGAAATTCTGTGTCCCTCCATCTCTCTATAGGGTGGTGAGAAGGCCTCACCTGTTCAGTGATGCTCTGGGTCCAGGTGGGCAGTGTGCGCCACACCAGCACCGGACAGCTTCTCCCTTCACCACATGTTGCTGAAAGTATTGGAAAAAGGGATTTTAAGGGGTTCAACTGACTTTTATTGGCCTGAGCCTCACATCATACAGTTTTCTGAGACTCATTTCCACTTCCCCTGGGCAGGTGCTCAGGAGGTGCTCTAGGCTGCACCAGGAAGCTGCCAGAACACACCTCTGTTTTGCTGGTGGGAGGTTTCAGGTGCCACCCCGCTCCCAGCAAGAGCACAGGGGACAACCTGGCAAGCCAGAGAAGTGGGGGCAGGTTCGAAGGACCTCCACCAGCTACCTCCTGCTTTCCCAAATATTGCCTTTTCCCTTTAGGAAATCTGGAACCATAGAATGGCATCTGTCAAGCCGTAGGCACTTGAGAGTAAGCACCCATCAGAATAACTTACTGTCAAAAACAGGTACAAATTCATTTCATCCCACTTTGTGCCATATGCTGCTGTCAAAACTTCATGAACTGTTTAGGCAGCATGTTGGGACATTTTGACTAACTATGAGCAGAGCTATTTTTTTCATAGCTTTGTGTCATCGGCGTTTATAATTGGGTATTTCCCTGAGCGTGCCTTGGTCTCTGAGCAGAGAACCCTGTGGAAAGTGAACACAGCTTGGGAAGGTGGGCACAGGCCAAACCTCTGGATTCAGCCGTCCCTTTATCGTCCTGACAATGAACTGGAAATCGCCCTGCGCCACGTTGTTCAGGGACCAACTTCTCCTTCTGTTTTAATGCTAATATTTGAAGGATGGGGGGATTTTTTTTCCTGTGATTTGATGAAAACCTTGAATTTTGGAGCAGACTGGTAAGCTGAATCTAAATCTCCTTTTCTGCTGCTTGAGCCCAGCTGTTTTGTTCTCCTGACAGGAAAATTAGCTAGCACACCCTCCGCTATAATAAGTGGGAAACAGACCACAGGATAGGTAAAGAACACATTTGCTGTTTTATTGGTGCCTTGCAGGGCAATAATACTGAAAAAGGGGAATGCAAAAGAAACAAAAAACCAAAAACCAAAACCAAAAACCCAGGATGGTGGCAACCCACATTGTATTTTTTTTAAAGAGTACATCAACTCCCATTTTTTTCATTTATTGTGGCATGAATGATAACATAAAACCAAAACATGAAAATATACAACTTATATTACACTATGTGTTATGAACAAAATATAAATCTATAACTCTATGTTATATTTACATAATTATTTCTTTTATTAAATTTCAAGTGAGATGGTAGGTTGCACATACTTTGTTTTAAGCTCCAGGCATTTGATTGTCTCTATTTCTTTTCTATTTTCATTTCACTTGTAAAATCCAAAACGTTAGAAGGAGTAAGAGCTTTAGAGCCAATGGAGCTATATAAATACTGTTTCAGCAAACCAGTGACAAAAAACACTGGGGAGTAGAGAAATCAGTCAGTAGAAAAAACGAACTTGACATGTTCTTCAATCTGGGAAACTGACAAGTTAAGATAAAGTCGAAAAAATGTAAATATAAACCAAGCTAAACAGCCAGCCCATGCCCTGTGAATTGAGGATACACTTGAATCCACACCTAGTGAATTACATACAGTTCTCTGCAAAATGGAAGGGATGGTTCTACCGAGAAGTGGGCAGACAAAAAGAACTTCCTATCTCATACACCATGCCCTGAAACGTCCGGGATACCACACAGCTGCCGCTCGTTACAGCAGATGAATTCTTGCTAAGGAAGGTCTACGTTTCCACGGAGTATAATTATTTTTGATGTTACGAACGTGATGTCAGAGGCTTCTTCGGGGACAATAACAGCTCATCTCTTTGGATTAAAAAGAAAAAGCTCTGAAAATGTGCTGTAAAAAGGTTAAAGACAATTTACTTTCTAAAAAATGATTTAATTAAAGACAGTCTACCGCAGTAACCAAATCTTTGAAATAATGTCTTCGAAGAAAGAATTTCTTCCATATGCATTCGTAATAAGAGGATTTGGTTACAAAACTAATTAAATGCTATAATAATAGCTAGTGTTCTTTTCTGGGGGCCTGATTAATACAGCGGAACGGTTAAATAAAGATGTTAAATGCACTTAAAAATCCTATTTTACTAATATAAGGCATGAATAAATTGAAAAAAGGATATACTCTGTGTTATTTAATTGAGCTTAGAAGCAAGTGCCTCAGTTTTTTTTCCTCTTTTCCCCTTTTCCCCACTGCTGGCAGTGTTCTTTCCCAAGTTCCCCCCATTTAGGAGGAGGTGGCCTGCACGCCCCACCCCAGGCAGCTCCCCAGGAGCATCCTGGCTCGCCAGGTCCTCAGGGAAGAAGGGAACGGAGCCCACCTCGGCATCGGGGCCTCGATGCGCTTTTAGGTTAATACAACCCTAATCTCTTCTAACCTGGTTTTTCTACACGCTCCAGGGCACATAACCTGGGAAAAAAAAAAAAAAAAAGAAACAAGAAGATCTTTTCATAAATGCGTGTTTCGCTTTGTGGGTTTTTTTCCCCAGGAAATTAAAGAGGGACAAACAGGGCCTCATTTTCAAATCTGGTCTTCTACTGCTGAAGGATACACGGGTGCTCATCCTTGGACCCAAGAAAACATTAGCACAGGCGTTAAGTATTTTGATGGTTTGGAACCCCAGAGCCTTTTTTTTTTTTTTTTTTAATTTGGGCCTTTTTTAAAGATTTCTGCATTGATTTCATCTAAAGTGGATAGTCTGCTAAAGCTACCCCTTCCCAAAGCCCGAGTGAAGCCCAGGCTGAGGTGCACCCTCTCCGTCGGGAATGTGTATGGAACAAAATCAGCTCATTCATTCGAGCCCTGGCCAGGGTGGTGGGAAAAGCGTGGGGGTCCCGGAGAAGCCGGCCCAGCTCCTCCAGCACGGAGCCCACGGACACCAGGTCACGGACACCGCAGAATTCAGGGCTGAAACTTGGTCCTGCTGAAGTCCAAGGGCCTCCTTCCCACTGACCTTTCCCAGCCCACGCCTCCAAGACTTGCTCCAATCCCACCTGCCACAGTGGCACCTACCTGGAGCTAAAACAAAGTATTCCGGTAGCCCGAAGTGACACAATTAAACCAGAGAGTCTCTAAAACGTGGTGGAAATCAAGCATCCAGCAAATGTGAGGTGAACCCACAAGAGTCAGAAGTAATTTGTTCACAAAGACAGGGAACAAATTTAAAAGTTTAAAAATTAAAAATTAAAAAAAAAAAAAGGAGCAAATATCTGTTTTCACATTGTACATAATAATGATATAAAAACAATTGTCTTTTTTTTTTTCCTTCTTATCCAAACAGAGTGCTTCAAAAAAAATTGGCTCTAGATGACTGGTGTAATTAAATAACTAAAATGAGTGATGAGAGAGCAGAAGTTAATTAAGATTGAAAACAACACTCCCATTAATTCACTCCATCATAATAAACATCAGAAGTTGACATGGCTGGGGCCAAAATTAAAAGAAAGAGAAATGGTGTGAGCAGAAGAAGAAGCGATTTGTTTTCATATGTATATATATATATTTATATATATATAAAAAGGCAAGGTGGGGAGGGGTATCCATTTTAAATAGCCTAACAGCTTCATTTGCTGCACTGCCAAATTAGAACAGAATAAAATAAAGTTAAAAAATGGGGGGTGTAAAATAAATTATACATAATTTACTAATCTGGGAACAGCTGACCATTATTATTATTATAATTACCATTACAACACTAGCAAGAAGAGGCAGTTCAACTGAAAAAAAAAAACCCAACCCAACACAGTCATAAAATACAAACAAAAAAAGAACCCTCTCTGACATGGAGGATATGATCAGCTACTCCAAGCATAATTTCAGAGCAAATCTTCTGAGAGAGAGAAAATAGAAAAGAATTTTTCAAAGCAGAAGTGGAAATCAAAACAGGGAAATAGGAGAAAAATAAAACAGATGTTGCAGGGTAAAACTATCACATGTCCAAACTGCTCGACGGAGTATTGTCCTAAGTCTTCAATGGCATTTGCTTGTTTGCTTTGCACAAGGTCTGCAGAGGTCAAGTTACACTTCAAGTGGGATTTCGAGAGGCAAAGAAAGGCATTTCCCCCTTCCCAGTCTCTCCTCCTACCTGTCCCTTTCATCCTGCACCTGGCTGATTGCACCAAGGGCTCAATTTGACTGTTTGCAAATGCAGTATTGCCAAATGCTGGTGACCCGGGTTCTGGTACTGCCTGGGCTGGGATCTCACTGCCATGAAGATGCACAGGGCTAATTTTACAAGTCAGAAGTGCTAACAGCAGCAACGCATCTCCCTCTGGGACTGGGAATTTACCAGGAAGCAACATAAAGTTGGTATCCTCAGTTAGAAAACCAAATCAGGAGAAGGCTTTTGCTTCAGTACAATCCTAAGACTCTACTTTCCAGGGCACAGAGCAGTTCCCAGATAGCTTCCTCACCTGCTTGTGGTTGCCCAAGGAAGACAAAACTGCCCAAGCAATGGATTTAAGTGCTCTAGAACAACACTGAAAACATTTTAGCACAGGAGAATAATGTTTTGGTTTTGTGAGGTGGCATCGCAAAGGTTTGGGTTTTTACATCGCCACTCTGAATATGAAAATCTCTTCATAGCGATTAGTCTTCCTTCCTACACAAACATCCTACACAAAAAAGCCTTTTGAATCAGAAATTAGTATTCAACCACCCTGAAGGTACGAGTTCATCAAAACTGGACATGGTTGGTGGTAACCGAATTACACTCAGCAAGGAGGTAACATTTCCAGTTGCCCTGTCCTGTGCAGAAGGAAACCACATTTTGGACAAGCCTTTCTTATGTTGTTTATGTTGCCACTTGAAGTGTAAACTAAAAGTAAAGGCTCCGTACAGACCAAGTCATTTGGAGGGTGCAGGACTTCATTCTGGAACATGCTTTTTGCTCACAATAGTCCAAGATTATTCTTATTAGTACCATAAACACGCACACATGAAAATCCAAGACCATAAAATATTTTTTCTCTAAATTTCTTATGCTCTCTCTCTCTCTCTTTTTTTCACCTGAGAACGGCACCTACAGTTTCCTTTAAAAAGCAAAACCAAACCCAAAAATATATGTCTAATCTCACCAGCTGCTGGTATATCAGGTTCTTCAAGGGATTGTCTAAGATACAACACTGTCCTAACTTAAGACAGAGCAGGAAGCGAAAGGAAAGCAAAAGAAAAACAAAACAAGAAGAGACCAACCTAAAAAAAAAGCAAATTGGACTAGTTCAGCGCTTTAGTACAAATTTGGCACTTGCTCAAAGACTCAGTATGGTGTGCAACTGATGAAGAGAAGTCCTCTCTTGAAAGGAAATAATTGCTTGTTGGGGTTAACAGAAAGAGACTCCCCACTTCCTTCCTTGCCAGCCATGTGAACAGGCACGCACACACACACACACACTTCTGACCCAGACTTGACAGGGAGGAGGAGGAGGAGGAGGAGGAGACAGAGGGGGGTTAAAAGGAATTTTATCTTTTTTTTTTTTCCTGTCAGGTGCATTACCAAAAAAAAAAAAAAAAAAAATTATTTCTCTTTAAACTGTAGCACAAAACAACAAAACACATTCACAAGCCACTTGTTGGCACTGTGTACCTGAGTGAGAATTTCTAGAACATTGTAGAACAAACAGCCATAAAGTTTATTTGAAAAAAAAATAATAATAATAAAAGGTTGACGGGTAAGACTTCAGTGCTTGGGTATAGCAGCTGAATTACTGGCATTATTTTACCCATAGCTTATATCATTCTGTTGTTGTTGTCGTTGTCTTTGTTTCCTTTCTTCTGAGCCTTTTTTCATCTGATGCAGGCTGATGTCTATTAGTCAGCTGATGTCCCAACTAGTTAAGACTAACAGTTAAAGTAACAGTCAGTGTATGAGAAAGTTAATGTGCTTGGCCACTGGCAAGGATAAACCAGATGGGGCTTTATTTATTTTATTTTTATTTTTTTTTTCTTTTCTCCTTGAAGTCCTGCAGGTCACGAGACATTTGGGCCCCGATCAGTTGGCCTGCCCCGCGATGTGGTTTTCACTGTCACTGCCATAGTCCGCGTCGGGGTCGTCCTCCTCCTCATCGTACTCATCGTAGATCTCCCCGTTGACGTCGTCGGGCTGCATCTCCTCCTTGATGTGCGGCTCCTCGCCCTTGATTCCGTAAGTGCTCTGGATGACGGGCATGCCGGGCTCCGGGCTGCTGGACACGCTGGAGTGCTCCGAGGGCAGGTGTGGGGAAGGCATTCCCGCCATGGCGATGGCTCCCGGGTACACGACGCCCGCGGTGGCGATGGGGATCTGTGCTTGTTGCCTGTCGGGGGGGGAGAAGAGTGAAAGGATGTTGGACTGCTGGAAGGAGTAAAGCTCAACAGCGATTTGAAAGCCCATAGGATGTATTCTTAGGCATGCAGGGGAAGTCTTATATTAATATTCCACACTCATCAAAAGACTGATGCTCCAAACCAACTACACTGATAAGAAAACCTCTGTGAACAACTCTAGCTGTACCTGAACTACACAGCTTCAGCTCGCCTGCTTGTGAGGGAAACTTCTCTTTGGGATCAACCGCGTGCCAGCCAAAAATAAACATCCTCGCAACTGCGGTCCAACTTAAAACCCATATATTTTGAAAATCTTCTTTTTAAAGAATCCAATCTATGGTCAGGACTAGATACAAGAGTCACAGTAACCAGACATAAATTGCCAGCTGGAGAGAGGCAGCGAGGGCTGTGTAGACTGCACAGGAATGTGGAGGTGCTGCAGGAAAATGCCAGCGGATGAGGAGAAGGCAAGGCAGGTCTCTTCAAAGAGACAATGCTTCCTCCACATTCACTCGGGGACCTGGTCGTTACTAGGGAGAGGAACAGCGGACTTGCTTGAGCCAAGCTGGGTTTATAGGATGGATCACTAAAGGCCTCCCACTGGAAGGTGACAGCTTCCACTGGGAGCAGCCCTTGTGAAAAGCAGATTCTTTGAAGGAAAGTGGATAAAATTGGGAAAAAGCAGACTTAAAATGGAAGTGGGCATTATTTAAAAGTAAATAAAAAGCAAGCAAGCAACATGAGCATTTGAGAAAATCCTCTACAGGATGCCTTTATACAGCATCTAAGCCTTGGAAACCTGTCTGCAGTAATGAAAGAAGAATTATTCCAGGCCACAGAAATTCCCTTTGCATCAAGAACACTAGCTGTGTTATACTAGCGTTTGTTTCCCTGAGAAGCTTCAGAGTCCCAACAAGCCTAGAGGTTTAAAATTCATGCTCCTTTTGTTTCCCTGCTGCATGAAGTAATTCCATTGCAGTAATACTCTTCAGTACATGCTGCACATTGTAATGTCATCAGCGGTGTGTCCATCTGCACTGAAAAGCCTTGCCACAGGAGACAGGGCAGAGTCTCTTGAGATGAACATTCTTAATTAAGAATGAAACCCTCCCCTGTTCCCCTGCCTGCCTGTGCCCTGGCTGCACAGTAAGCCTCGCACACTACAGTGATCCTGAAAGACTTCCCTCTGCCAAACAGCTTTACATTTGTCTGGAATTGCTTGCTGCATTTTCAGATACTTCCCGCCTGCCATCCCAGCAAGGCTTCCCTCCACACGGTCCTTATTTCCGTGTTCCTGAAACAACTCAAAAGTTGTCTCAGCAGAACATACAGCTCTTAAAGCAGGAAGCAGATCTAATTGGCATTTTATTCTTAATTCAATACGAAGGCTTTTGTTTTCTGGAGTCAGCATTTCTGCAACGAGATTCAGCACACTTAAATTGCTTTTAATATTTTACAATAGGAACACTTTGCACTTAAATGGTGCTTTTCGGAGTGCTTTTCAAATATTAAATAATTTAAGGATAGTAATTTTCCACTTCTATGGGATGTCCAGCCCAGAGGATCTTGCAGCAGTCCTCAGATACTAATGTCAGGGCTCTCAGCAGTCCACTGAGGTGAGCTTACCACGCTACCACTGAAGATGAGGACACTGAGATAGGGAGGCATTAAAAAATTCCCAATCCTTCCCACTTCAGCACATCCCAGCAGCTAGCACAGCCACAGTTCCTGTTAAACCAAGCACTTGCTGTGGTGCCCAGGCAGGAGCTGGGCTGGTATTTAGGAGTTTAGCCCTAAATGACCTGTACTGGCGGGTGAAACAGATGGGGAGCTAAAACCAGGAATGCAACTGCAGTGCCGTGACTGGAGGCATCACACACCAACCCCACTGCAGCCAACAGCCACTCCGTCAGAAGCTTCCATAAGGATTTCCTCCCAGGTTCTGTGCTCTGGTGCCCCTGTGCAAATTACCTCCAGAAATGTCTTGATTTCAATGTCAGCCTTGTTTGGAAAGCTGAATTTCTGTGTGCAGAATGTTACAAGGTTAATTTTTTTTCCCATGACAAGGCATGCATGTTAACCAGATAAGCAGTGTTTTGGGGGCTCTGTTGCCACCTATTCTTTTTCCAGAAGGCCCCCTCCTCTTTTTTTAATCTCTTGATGCCAAATGTTGGCTGACTTCCCTGTGTTTGTTTCAGTGCTTACCACTGGGATCACTGGACCTGCCAGCACCACAGGGTTAAGCAGCTCAAATTTCTCTGCTGAGCGGCTTATTAGAACAATGCACACTGTAGCTGTTTAAAACAGAGTCTGATGACACTTAACAGTGCTGGATGGATGTTCTCTCCTTTATTGCTACTGCTAGCCATTAACTAAAGAGATGTTAATATTAAAAGGATTCGAAATCCAGACGAAACAGAACACAGATTCTATTATTTCAGAGGGTTGCTCTTGTTGCTGGTTTTGCTTTTCTTAAGACCACTGTGTAGCTTTTAATTTTCTGGAGTGAATATTGTGGAATATTTGATTACTTCTGATCCTTTTTTGATCTGCTGTAAGCAAAACCAAGGAATCTCTGCAGAAGGAAAATATATGCTAGGCTTCTAGGCAGATTTTAATCTCATCATATCAAGTTGATCTCCTATTAGCTGTTTATCAGAACTGCTCTTCGTAAAATTTATGCTCAACACGAACCATTTAACTTACTGTACTCTAAGACACTCCCTAGTAGGACAAATTAACAATGTAGACAACTTCAAGCCTGACATGAATTAACTGAACCAAGTCCATATTCCAGCTCAAATTCAGTGTGTTCAGCAGTCCTTTTGCAGACCACTTGCCACAGATCGTACCGAATGCAAACTTGTATTTTTGGCTTCTGGATCATGAGGCACTACCACAGATTCATTCAGATATACTCTCTGAGGCCTCATAATAAAGTAATAGTTATAAGGCTTTACTAGAAGACTTATGTTTCATTGGAAAATCTTAAAGCTTCTTTTTTTTTTATTTTTCATGATCAGAGCGGAAATGAGACAGTTGGCTGAGGCTTTAAGATGAGTATAAAGCAGAGCCAACAAAAAGATCCCCAAAAGTGCCTAACTTCCTCCTGGAACACGCTGCTATAAAGTATAAGCTCCATTCTCCGTTAGCAACATCTAACATCCTTGCCAATAAACTACAACATTTACCACACGGAATTAAGAATTCTCCCCGATTATTTTAATTTTCCTGGGGGGGGATGAAACGAGCAGTAGTTTTGAAAGGTCCCATACCCAACATTAAAGTACTGCCTCATCTCCTGGCGTCTGTTGCGCATGATGGCCTTGTACTCGCCAATGCGGAGCTTTTTGCCATCTACCAGGCAGGTACGCTTCGGCCTGGGCTTGTATTTGTAGTCTGGGTACTTCTCCAGGTGCTGTTTGCTGAGCCGGGCCTGCTCCTCATAGTATGGCTGCTTCTCTAGGTTTGTCATAGCTTTCCAGCGAGATCCTGTCACCAAGGGAACAAAAAAAAAAAAAAAGAAAAAGAAAAAAAAAAAAAGAAGATGAGATTCTACTCATCCCCAAACACTGGAAGGCAGAGAAACAAGTAGGTCACCCAGAATAAGACACCTACGGCCATTTCGCTTTGGGCTGGGAATGTGTCAGAGCTTCTAGACAGGGCTCAGGTCCTGTTTGTGTTTGACTCATAAACCTCCTAGGTATGGCCAAGAGGCAGAGAGGGATGGCACTGGAAGCTCTGACTCACTATTTTACTTCAATTTATCTGCCTTGTAATGCCTTTCAGGTGGGCAGTAAAAGCACTATCCCAATAATGGGCAGTCCCTGGCACTTTGCTTTATAAAACAAGGTGGTGTATTTTGGAGGAATGGCCAAAGGCCCCTCAGACACACGGAGTCTGGTCTGCTGTGTACCCCCACCTTCCCTTGGCCATGAGGAGGCTCCACTCCCATGTGCTGCTGCCTGATCACTGTGATCCACAGCTGGATCAAGGCATCAGACCTGGATAGGCACATGTCCACAGCTTAATCATTCCTGACAAACACTGGATCTTTCTGGCTCCCAGGCTGGTGAGAAGCAGAATAGGAACTGACCGTAAATGCTGTGCAGCCAGGTACAGGAGCCTGCAAAGAGCCTGCAGCAAAGCCTCTGAAAGCTATAAACTATCCCGCGTGTGTCAGTGGGGCTTTAACTCCAAGACCAACTCCTGGGGAAACACTACCAGCTCCAACTTAAAGAATTTACTGTGTGTCATGAAGGGAAAAGCACTGGGATACTGGCACACCTCTCTGTAGAGCTGCACTCTGGCTTCATTGCTAGCAGCCTTGTTTTCAGCCTATGTCAACGTGGATATCTGAGACAGGGATATAACAAAGACTTTACAATTGTTTTCAAATACCTCCTGAAAGTTATAAAATAATATTTCTTAAACTACATAAGGTGGGAGCAGAAAGTAAAAGTTCTTGAATCAGTTACCCTATTTTATTTTTCCATGAAATACAGAAGTGCTTCAGGGTAAGATACACTTCAAATAACAGGAACAGTCCAAGCTGTGAAACATGTGGCCTAGAAGGAAAACTTTATTGGAAAATAGTCAATTTTCCCATTGGAAAAAAGTTTGAATAGTTTCTCAATTTAACGGGTTCATAATGTCGTATGTCATACTTGACTTCCCCTTGTTCTTCATTTTTTATGCTCACTCACACTGTACGCAGCTCATGCTATTACTCAGGCTGGGCTTATCCCACTGCACTCCCAGGACTCTCAGTGTAGAGAGCACAGTTATCCCTTCCCAGGAAAGAATACAGTTTCATTCCCTCTAGAAAGGCCCCTTCTGATTATTGACACCATTTTCCCCATTACTCTTTGAATCTTTATTCCTGATCTCACACCCAGAGACAAGCGAAGTGTAACCAACGATGTCTTTGTCCAGGAGAGGAGCAATGGACATGCCTTTCTTAGCAAACACTGCTTTGGAGTCAAACCCATCAGTTTTCATGATGTTTACAACACGTAACATGCAGAGACACACCCCCCCACCCCAGTTAGTTCCTGGAATAGGAAACAGTAGAGAAATCATTCCGAGATTTTCTGGCAAAGGGAGTGGCTATAAAAGGTGACACGGACTTTCCACGTGTAGCACCTTCTGGATTTTGGGCCGACACGGTGATAAACACGTGGAGACTGCCAAAACACTGCACACCAACCAATGCTGCACAAGAGGGAAACATGGATTGGGCCTGCGTTGAATAATGTGAAGAATTCAGGATCAAGCAGATGAGCTCTGGAAGATGCCCAGATTTGGGCCTGCTTTCAAATTCTGCCTTGTAGACACTGACACGCTGGTGTTTCAGCAAAGAAAATCCTAATAGTTAGTCTAAATCTAGAGTCCTCTAATCACAGACCTGCTGGAGTCCCAGCGGCTTGGAAAGGCAGCCCCAGACCCTATTCCTGCAGCTGCATCAGTTTTTATTTATGAATAGAAAAGTTGAAATCCTCAGTCTTTAAACAAATCTTGACATTTGCTTTATATGCTGTGAAGGAATCTGCAGTGCAGGGACTCACACATATTCTGTGACAGACAGACCGACAGTAAGGTAGAAATTAAAGTTAGCTGTTGCAAAATTGCCATGAAAATGCTCTATTCCAGCACAGCTTCTCTTCTGCTGTGCCAGTTCACTTGCTGCAATCCTACAGTCAGATCTGGGCAGGCAGATTCCTACCCCCTCATGTGACAAGATCTGTAAGTAGTGGGTGAAGTTAGGCAAACAACACAAGTCTTTACAGGATCAGGGCCATAAAAAGTGAAATTTTGATGAATAATATTTGTACATACAGTTACACATACAATATTTATACATAAATGTCATTCATTATGTTTTTCCTCCCTAAACTGCAAACTCCATACAACAAAAATCCTGGCAGTTTCACCTCTCTTCCTAGCAAATTTTTAATAGCTGCCTTCTGCAGTGATACTTTGTCTTACTATGACTTTACTGTTTTTACAAAATATACTAAATAGAATTTACTAGTATGTTTTGAAGAATCATACATAATTAAACAAACAATGCTGTCAAAATAAATTTTTTAAAAGGGCACATTTTCTGATGATAAACCCTTGTTCTTTACATGTCATCATTTTCACTTATTTCCTTAGTAATTTACATAATCCAACCAGTTCTCTGATCAGTCTTAATCTGAAATTTTGAAGGATCTAAAATTCTTGATCTTTGAATTTGCACCCACAGAGTAGGTTATGAATGACTATCATCAACCAATACACTAAAACTTTAAAAAAAATCTTATAGTTAGACGAAGTATGCTTGTAATCTCTTTATCTGTCATTGTTTTATGTGTCTGTAAACACACACAGGCAGGCACAGGTATGTATGCACAGTGCCAAACCCAAGCCCAAACACAGTGTGATTGAAGAATCTGGATAAACCTTTCTTTTTAAGGGAAGATTTACACTCTTGGGTGAGCTTTCTGCTCACCATCTGTGTTGGAAAGCTTTGAGTGGGTCAAGTATGCAAGGCTTTTCTCCTTGACTATGAAAACAAGAGCCCATTCCCCTCCCTGGATGCACACATAATGACAAGCAGGATTCTTGCACAATTCTCCCTGATCTGGGGGCTGAAGAATTCAGGGAAAAAAAGCAAATTAAATGACTTTGCGGCACTGAGCATGGCTCCTGTCCCCAAAGTGAGCCGGGGCAGCCAGAGCTGTGCCCACACAGCTACGTGTGACTGTGAACACATCTGGAGAGGGAAAATATTTCAGACCAGGGAAGAAAAGAGATGCCCTCACACAGGCCCAGACACTCGTGCTCAGGCACACACGTGCACTTTCAGAGCTCTGCTTACCGCTGATTTTAAGCCAAGTTTCTCTGACAAGAATTTTCAGCTGTTTGCAATATTCTCTAACTTTCAGTCCATTAGACTGGCATTTTTTAATCTGAGTACCTGAATTAGGCTGATTTTATGTTTAAAAAACATTCTCACATACACAAACACTTGTATAATGTATATATATGTGTACACATTTGTTACACACACACTTACACATCCCAAGAGAATTTCTGAAGCTAGTAACCAACTTCATTTTCTCCCTAAAATCTTTATGTCGATTTCTCAGTGAAATTAATTAAAATATTTACCAAAATATCTAAACAATGCATTATTAACTTGATAGGGTCCAGCAGTCCCATTTTAGCACTTTTTTAACAATTTACTAAAAAAAAATCATTATCTGCAAGTTTAAGTTGCAATGAACAGATGGATGACAAACGTATGCACAGATGAATTTAGTGACAAATCCGTGTATCTAATTTTTATGCTCAAAACATAATACCACAGTGTCAAACATAATCCCTAGAGAATTCTAGTGTTGGGAAGGGCACCTCCTCTCGTTTTACTATAAAAATGACCCTTGATTGGTGAGAACTCTGTCTAAGCTGCTCTCTGTGACAACAAGCTCTCTGAACTCAATGTGCAGCAGTGCTGCTGGAAAAATGGGAAGGAAAAATTGTGGCTTTCTAATAAGGAGACCCTAATACCTGGCTGAACTGTGAGCCTCTAGTTGCTCACCCTATGCCAGTTAGCAGACAGCTCCCTGCTGACATCAAAAGCCTGGCCTTTTGCAATTGAGGGAAGACCTTTGTAACGTTTCTGTCAGGAAGGAAGACGCCGGGACATCCCCCTCCATCGCACAGGTAGAATGAAAAAAATTAAATGTGATGCTGGAAAGAAATAGAAACATCATCTCTCACTGCCTCAGACCTTGCTTTTCCCCATATCTGGCAGCAAAACAGAAAGAGTTTGGAGTCAGCTATACTGTCTGTCACCTCAACAGGATCTGTAATGAATTTGCACATTTTACTCCAACTACTGTATATCTAATCAGAAAAAGATGTCCCCATATCTCCCTGATCTAGCGCCAAATAGTAAAAGGTGATTCCTTATGTTAACAATTTCAGCAGAATGGCTTATTAAAACCAGATTTTAGGGTATTATAAAATGCTTAGAAGCCCTTTAAAATGTCAACCAGGATCCCCAGAGACTGCGTAAAATGTCAGCCCAGCTCAAGCGCCTGTTTTAAGCAGAATGAATTAGCAGCGTGCTGTCGGAGGTTGTTATCCAAAACAATCAGTTAAGAGGGAAAACATCAAGCTCTCTTTGTACTTTCTATATGAAAAGGGCCATTCAGAATGATCTTGTAGATTTCTGAAGCTGATTATTTAAAAACAGGTTTAACCAGGTCTACTCTCAATTTAGAAACAGACCAAAACTATTACTGCCCTGTCCCCCAGCTAATCACATCATACACCTCTGACCAGTATAATCCCTTTTAACCAGTGTAAGGTTATTTTACCATCAACATAACCAATTTAGCCTTCTAATCCTGTTCCCATAACTAATCTAATCATCTCGAGCCACCCTTTAAATCATGGGTTAATATCATCACATCTGCCATCCACAGCAATACATTCTGCTTCTCCGACCAATTTATCTCATTTCCACCTGCCCCCTGCTAACTTTTCATAATACCACTCTAATCAAGGTAAGCCTCAAACCTCTGACCAGGCTAAAGCCAGCATATTTACCAGCCCTGCAGCTGGTTAATGCTGCCATTAGAATGGCACTGCACCTCCTGAGTAGCCTCCAAAGCCAGTGAGACCTGCAGCACAGGTAAACACGTTCCCTGCTTAGCCACTGGGGGATGATTAGGTCCCGTAGCAGTTTTTATCAGTAAAAATGCAGCATCTCTAACTGGGTCACAGACAGATACACTGTTTTTCTGCAGAACAGTAACTCATTGGCCTCAGTGAGCCTGATCAGTCATGTGCTGTACCATTCAGCATCTCACAGAGGAGTAACTTTGGACAGGACGTGGTCCTGAGAATCCAATCAAGTAGTGAAAAGTTGGAAGACTATGGCGTGAGATTCAGCAGGTGATGTTCATGGCAAATACTGCTCACGATGTGAAGAGTAGAGGATATGGAAATCAGTTTTTCTTTTAATTTCAGGATTCTTTTCAAAATATGGGAGAATGAAGAACCACCCACTGTAGAAGATGAGGTTCAAGAACCTAAAGTGGCACAAGTCCATGGGACCTGCTGAGATGCATCTGCAGGTCCTGAGGGAACTGACAGATGAACTGGCTAAGCCACCATCCATCCTATTTGAGAAACTGTGGCAGTCCAGTGCAGTTATCATGTTCTGGAAAAGGAGAAACGTAACCCCCATATTTAAAAAGGAAAACCTGGGAACTAGAGGCTGCTCAGTCTCTCCTCTGTGCCTGGCAAAATCACCACCACAATCTCAGTAATTACAAAGACACAAGAACATTTCAGGTTATGGTTGATGTATGCAGCTGGGCAGTGCAGTGTAAGCTCATGATCACTGTTGCCCTTGGTGCAGTGGTTAAGCAGCAACAGAGAAAGAAGAAATTCTGTTGTGTCAGGTGCTGAGCTCAACACAGTCCAAACCTTTTCAAGTTCTGCTCCAGAAGAGCAGTTCTCTATCACTCTTACCTAGTATCTTGCTGATGTTGGAGTTGTGCATGTCAGGGAAGGCTTGAAGGATCTTCCTCCGCTCATCCTTGGCCCACACCATGAATGCATTCATGGGGCGCTTGATGTGGGGCTCATTGCTACCACGGCCTCGGGATTCCCGATAAATCCGAGACTCTGAGACTCCTGCACTTCCTAGAAAGCAAGAGAAAAGCATTCCCAGCTTGTGCTTCATTATGCAGCTTCCCTTGTCACCAGTAACCTAGGTCAGGTGCTGCACTCCCATGGAGTCAGTATTCACAACAGGTTAGTAGTTAATATATATTGTCTAGTTTTAGTTACCCTATTAACTCAGTATCACATAGTATAGATCTAATGAAGAGTTCAGATTCATTTTTTTTTCAATACAAAGCATTAAACACTTTTTCTAAACCATCTTTTACTGCTTAATAACATAAACTCAACAACCAATGCAGATTTACTTTTTTACTTTCTTCCTTTCTTGCCTACAGAATGCTGGTCATACTATGTTACCTATCTTCTCCCTTTTCTGTGATGGAAAGGGAGTGATAGATGGCAACATTGGGTGTTTCTTCTTAAGCAGTTCTCTAACTAGCAAATGAATATTTACATACCTGCCTGTTTTTGTGCTTACACCTCCACAGCAATAGCTGAGAAACAAATGAACATTATGCTCGCTCCATCAAACCAATAAAGCTCCCACAGATGCAGAGTGTGCAACACCTATGGAGGATCAGGTCTACACTTCATGGATTCCCTGCGTGATCTCACTTATCCCACGTATATTTGACTCCTTTAGTCCCTTTTACTACCAGAAATACATTCTTGGTCCCATCTTGAGACCTTCAGTGTACAGAGAGAAGGTTAAAAACCATCTCCAGACCTAAGACACCCCTCAATGAATCACTTTTTCCTGCCTTTTCTCGTAGCCACTTATTGCTAACAACTTGTATTCCTCACAGGCCTCCAAAGCACTCGGATTCTCCCTCAAGATCCCATTGATATGCACACACAAACCTGGAAATAAGGACAAGCCATTTGTACTGACCATCAGAATCTCCACTCATGTTGAAATCCATCATTGCGTGGCTGAACTTCCCGTCTTCACTCTGTTTTACTGCCAGCTGCTGAGTCAGGGTCTCCAGTGTTGTTTTGTCCTGTATGGGCAAGACGACAGGATTTGCAGCAGGAAAATAATAAAATATTGTAACTACAAAGTTTGTATGTGATTTAGAAGATCGATAGGGAAGCTGGATAACCATTCACAACAGTTTGCTGAGCCACATATTTAAGAATACATAATAATGTTTTTTCTGGAAGACACATGGTTTCAGACTCTACCATAAAGTCCTTTTTAAAACTTGCTTATTAGCTAGTGATGAGCAAACTCCGTAGTGTTGAAAAGATTGGCTTAGTTAGGCATGATAAAATTGGCTGCACATCTGAAGAATACTTCAACTCTCTATGTCCCTTGGACCGCAAAGCTGTCCTGAAAGTTTAGATGATACATGGTCTTTTGCAATGTATTTATTGTTTTACTCTATTTCCAGCCTGCAATCAAAGTGCACAGACAAGGGTGGCTTTGCCCTGTTTCTTTTTTAAAAGGCAGTATTTTAGGAAGCAGCCCATAGGAAAAAAAAAACCACCCTGCAGTTCAAACTTCTTCAGGCCTCGGGAAAGGGTCAGCCTGAATTAAGCATGATCCTTGGGCAGCAGCTTGTGTTCTTGTCCAGAGTGTTTTGCCCAACCCTACTAACACCCCGTCCGTCATTCATCTGGTCAGAACTAACTGTGAACCCTGGATTGCAACAGGCTGGTGTGTGCTGCCAATTAATCTGTCAGGCTGCAGCGGTGTCTAAAGGCACTGCCAGAACAACATGCCAGGGCCATTAATTCCAATGTTCTCTTCAAAACACCTCGCTTACCCCCAAATTGTTTGACTTTACAAACACAAAGGTGTTCCATTTTCCAACTGTTTTTGTTTTCCCCATGACTTTTGCTCATGAGCATTCTATCTTCCTGACAATCATATGCTTAAAAATAAATCTTTCAGGGGAGCAATACTACCATTTCAAAATCTCAGGCACTGTGCCTCTTGCAAAGCTAAGAAAATGATATGATACGGCATGATAATAAAGTGGCTCCAGTCGGAAAAATTCTTTTGAGCTTCTTCCTGAAAGAAACATTTCTGTTTCCTTGTTCTATTCCACTCCTGATGACTGTGGAAGATCAATAAACTAAAAAAACCTTTCAGTTTTCACACGGCAACTGTTCTATGTAGCCTAATAATGTCACTGGGTTGTGTTACAGAAGAAAACAGAAAAGAGAACAATGTGAATACAGAAACGCTTCCTGCAATGTGATGTCCCTGCATCTGCAATTCAAAGAATGGTTCAAATTCATGTAAGTCACTGCACAAAGATTTTCTCAGGAGGAGTTAGAAACAAGGCTAATCTGCTCAACTTTGTACACCCACAGAGTTTAGGGAACATGAGGTTAACTTTCCTACTCCTCACATTCATTTTCCCTGTGTATCCCTTTCGCACTCCCAGTGCTCTGTCTATGCCCTGACACATCACCATGGAAAGCATGCAAGATGACTTATCCTCTTGCTTTTTGCAGGAAAAGCTCATGCAGGAGAGTCAGCCTACCCCAAGCAGAAGAGCTTCCATAACACTACCAGGCACAGCAGATCCAAAAAGCTTAGAGAAACTTCAAATAAGCACATGAACTATTCAGCCATTTAGCTTTACCAAACTCTTTGATCTACGGATTTTAACTCAGTTCTCATTTCCAAAGCAGCCTGTCAGCAGTCAAAAAATCAGGAGTAAGTTGACTTTGTATTACTTCCAAATGGATCACAGATATATAATGGAAGTCACCAGTTTTTTCTCAGAAAAAAAAAAAAATCTATTTACCATCAACTTCATAGTGCTAGAGTTCAAAAATTTTTATGTCAGGAATCATTTTAAAATGCTGCCACCAAACTAAAATATCAAAGAACACTTTCTCTCGTTGGGTATATTACAGGGGAGGGGAATTCTCCTGTTGCAGACTTTTCCTTCGTGTATAAACCTCTTAGAGAAACAGAGCTGACAGCACAGAGGGCACAGGCTTAACAGTTTTTCTTTTATGCAGTAAATGCAGCTCTTGGAGGCAGTTCCATTCCCAGCCACACTCTGCTGACATGATCTGAGTCCCGAGGTCAGCACATACTCCTGCAAGGCACACCCCAGGTACGCCTTGCTCCTCAGAGTCTGACTGAGCCAGCCCACAGATGCTCTGCTGCTGTCCCTCTCGGGCAAAGTTTTGCATTTTGAGGTACAGCCACACTGCATGAAGTGAGGGAGCACAGGCATGATGGAAGAGGGGCTGGGGAGGAATGCCAGAGGAGTAATGTGCAGCCCTGCCCTTGGAGGTGGCTCTCTGCAGAACTCTGGAGACCACCCTTTTAACATGGTGACAATTTACTCCTGGCTACTGAAACCTGTCATTCAACCAGCAACAATAAAAGAAGTCCTGCATGATGTTGCTCTTGACACAGAGGATGTCAAAGCATCCAGCTGTACTCTTCCGTGTTAATGTTTAGAAATGTTTTAAGTCTAAAAAGCACAGAGGCAATAATAAGCCTAAGGCCTATTCTTTCCTGAGCCTCTGCATCAGCACTTCTATGAGGAAAGGCTGGGAGAGCTGGGATTGTTCAGCCTGGGGAAGGGAAGGCTTTGGGGTGACCTCATTGTGGCCTTGCAGTGCCTGAAGGGAGCTACAGGAGAGATGGAGAGAGACTATTGACAGGGGATGGAGTGACAGGACAGGGGGGAATGGCTGCACTCTGACAGAGAGGGGGTTAGATAAGATACTAGGGACAAATTGTTCCCTGTGAGGGTGGTGAGGCCCTGGCGCAGGTTTCCCAGAGAAGCTGTGGCTGCCCCATCCCTGGCAGTGTCCAAGGCCAGGCTGGATGGGGCTCTGAGCAAGCTGGGATAGTGGAAGGTGTCCCTGCCCATGGCAGGGGGTTGGAACGAGGTGATCTTTAAGATGCCTTCCAACTCAAGCCATTAAAAAAAAGAACAAAAAAACCCCCTACCCCAAAACTTCCTCATAAAACCCAAACGAAAGAGTATTAGGAGAGCAGAAAGAGATCAGCAACATCCTGGCAGGATGCAAAAGTCTGACCATACCTCAGCAATTTTGCGATTTCCTGTCCAGTGCTCTACCCATCAAACACACAGCAGCTGATTTTCCCTAGTCCTGACATAGAAAAACACTTTTACAATTACTAAATATTTGAAAGGGGCTAAGCAGCATTCCCATGTTGGTTTACTTGAAAGCATTCAGTTGATGACTTACTGCTTTCCGTTTGATGGAAGCACCTATTTACCTTTCCTACTGAATCTTTCAATTTATGGGGAAGTGTTTATGGAATCTCCAAAGAAATAGAGGAAAAAACTTATTCTTCTCTGACCTCAAATAAATTGGCAACCTGCTGATATTAATAGCCCAGCCTCCTCTCACAGAATCACAGAATGGTTTGGGTTGGAAAGGACCTTAAAGATTGAGTTTCAACATCCCCTCTGCAACCCACAACAGACAGGGACATCTATACAAGAACGTCAGACAAAAAATCCACAATGATTAGAAGTTTATCCAAAACCAGGATCTATTTATCATCATTTTCTTTACTCAACAGCAAATTGCACATTCCCAAAACTGCCACTGCTCTGCTGTGCTGGATTAGCTGTGTCAACAGCAGCAGGCTGTTATCACCCCATCCAGTGATAACAGGTGGGCACACACTTGTTGTGTCCAGGAGAACATCCCTTTGTTTCAGGTATGAAATGCTATCTGTCCTATGAAAAATGCCCAGGTGGCATCTACTGCAGCCTAGAACCAATATGGCTGGGAACAACAGGCAAGGTTGGTCCAAACCCAAGAAAGAGTTCCAAAGAATTCCTTGTGGTTTGGGCTAAAAATCAGGTAGCGCAAAGCAGCAAAAACAAACAGCAAGGAACGCTCCTGCTCTTGCAGGAGAATAAACATAGCCATCTCTTGCTGAGCATGATTCTAAATTTCTGAATTTTGTATCAGACCTCAGAAGAATAAAAGACATCTTATAAGTATCTTTTTTCTTTACAAAGGATTTCAACAGAAGTGAAATAAATGGTCACCCTAATGGTCATGTCTATCAGATTGTAGGAGAGACTCTCTGCAGGGGCAGCAATCTGTTGACTGGATCATTTAAAATTCTAATGGGCAAACCAGAGAAGATAATACTGTAGAGAGCAATCAATACCACAACAGTCCAATTGTTCAAAGTATAACCAGAGAGGTTTTGTCAACAGCCACAATGTGATGAGAAGTTTCTAAAACTTTATTAATCAAAGAAATTAATCTGCCAGAGAAGATTGATTTGCACTACACCTCCTAGAAATGCTCTAATTATATTTAAAAGAACAATGAGAAACACATACACACATGGAATGTGTCATGTAAAAAAAAATATATAAAAAATGACTAAGCACCACAAGTCAGACTCAGTTTTGTGGTCAGCTGCAAAAGTTACTTGGCTCTCTGTCATGGATAGCTGTCGTAGTTTAACAAAACATTGATCTAAAAATGACAAGAACTTGGTTGCAGTCTCTTTCATAGAAGAAACATAAAACAAGAAGAGTCAAAACATATGTAGAACAGCCTGATCCTGTTTGCCAGAACTCCTCCCACTACTACACAAAAGTGAAGCAAAACCTTGGAAGGTCTGAGGAATAAAGACATCCTGATAGATTTGCCTACTGCCCTCCGCCCTCAGCGCTCCCACCTTGTACCGGATCACGGCACCAATGCTCCGGCTGCACCTCAGACCATGCACACGCCTCCATCCCTGGAGGACTCCACAGTCCTCCCAGCACACTGTGAATGCTGGGCATATGGCAGCGGATCCCTCCTCCCCCTCTTTGAGACATCCTTTTGGCTGGGGTATTTGGCAAACACTGACGGCACTCTGAACTCCGCATTTTGGCAAGAGCTGTTTTTCCGATTGCATAATTCAAGGTTAGCACTTTTACTGAAGCAGTCCACTCTTCCCTTTGCTACTCCCCTCACCCTACCCCCACTTCCCCTGATAGGAATATTTCTCCTCTCGGTTTTGATGCCTGCAGAGAAGCAGCCAGTGTAGAATTCCAAAGGAGCAGTGTTCAGGAACATCACATTCCTGCTTTTTTTATCCCAAGTGAACTGAAAGGCCAGGCAAAAAAAAAAAAAAAAAAAAGCTGGAGAGAGTCAAACACGGTTACCTATGGACTGCAAGGAGAAACCTGTTCATCAGCTCTTGCACCTAAGAATTCCAAACACACTGATGGACACAGTGCCTGCTACCTTTGCTCCCCTTGCTGTCCATACATTAAAAAGAAACAGGTGGTTGCCTGCTACTGTCCTTTTGTGTGTCCCATTTCTTCCCTCCCCCTCCCAACTCCAGTTTGTCCATCTATTTCCCATATCTAAATGCTATGGGTGGTATTTTCAAATAGATTTGAGTTTTGCTAAGGTAGTTTTTATCTTTGATTGCTGAGCAGGGCCTCTGACAGCATCTGATGTGGTTTGTGGTGCTGAAGCAGATGTGCTTTCCCAGCAAGGGCCCATAAATATCAACCATTCCGACACACACCTTGGTCAACACGCACCAAATCTTGACGTGTTGGTCAGATTAAGTGCTATGATTCCACAAAGAAAGCTCACTTTTTGATAGAAAAACACATTTAATTATCAGACACACCGGTGGCACCAGGTGGTGTCCATTCAACACCGTGGTATTCTCCTTAGCTCTCCAAGAAGGTGAAGAGTGTTATGCTCCATCTGACACAAGTGAGGACTTTGTGAAAGTAATCTTTCTGTGCAATTCCTCTGCCTTTTGCAATAATAAACATCAGAATAGCCTGAGTCCCAAAACCTTCATCCGCAGTCTTACCGAATGTGGAAAACATGAGGTAGGCAGGCACTGCGGATGGCAGAGAGCTGGAAGAACTCAGAGGAGCCACAGGCAATAGCCAGAGCTGTGCCCAGAGGTTTGTACATGATAAATTATTTGCAGTCCAACCTCTACTCCTGCATGTTAATGCCATGGTACTTCAAAACAGGTCCTGTGCCCGCTGTCTATGTCCCCGTCCAAACCATGTCATGGCCCAGATCCTGTTACACTGCTGTAAGAGAATAAGCAGCTGTGTTCAGAGGCATCTTCTATTTGCATTTGGGGTTTTTTGTCCCAGTCTTCTTCACTCATCAGTGAATTACCCACAGAATTTCACAAAGAAAGGCAGGATTATTAGCTCTGTTTACCAGAAGGGAAACTGAGACACACATTATGTGACTTGCCAAAAGGTTCCTTAGCAAGACTGGTAGTTTTAGAAACTGAAACTAGCACTCCTGAACCTTACGAAAAATGACCATCTCAAGCTTGTAATTTCTGTGAGTGTGGTATTGTGACTTGCTGATGGCACATGGTACCAGGGGAAGCAAAATAAAATAAAAATAAGATCAGTTATAGATCCATCATTGCAATGGACCTTGCTTAAGCAACGCTTGCAGGGCTGTAAAACTCATAAAAAGCACATGCATAAAATGATAAAATAGAGTGAGACTTTCAAATGTTGACTCAGTAATTGTTAAACCCCTTCTGGCTGCACAATTTTATAGTCTTCTACTGTACTAATGAAAAGGGAAGAAACAACAAAGAAGGGTTTTAGCCTTCCAATTATATAAACTCTGTGGACCACCAAAGAAGATGAAAGATTATTTATAATGTCACAGCAAGTTATCATTTGGGAGATTTTTTTTGTTGTTGTTGCATCAAAATTGAGTATGAAGAAACAATGCATTCACCACCCCCTCAGCTCTTTCAATCTTGCTTATCCAAGATCTCTCTTTTTCATGGAATAATCCACCCACAGAACCTAAAAGCAGCATTAGAAGCAAGAAAATAAAAGAACATTCTTTATCTGTGGCTCTTCCTGATTTTATGGTACTTCTTTCAAAATTATGACATGTAGTCTAAATTGGGGATACATCACTTGGTAAGGGAAGCGTATCTTTTGGTTTACAGTACATATTAAAATGAATACTGCTTTAATACTGCCTAGGAATCATTGCATCTGATTTGTAATCTACATTAAGTGTTATATGGACTCAGTAGAGAGGTTCCCTATGAAGTGTTATAGGAAAGAAATCAGATGGATCAACAAGACCCAGACATTTAATTATTCTCCTCTCAGGAACAGACACCAATTCACAGAAAGAATCTGCTGAAATTTATATAGTAATTTTCTTTGCTGTGCATTGTGGACGCAGGGCTTTGGCTTCTAAGGGCTCTCAAGTCAGTGCCTTTAAAAGCACTGAAGGCATGACAAAGTCCACTGAAATAAAAAGAGGAAAATCTTCAAGAACTTGGCACAGGTCAGGTCCCTAAGGTTGTTGTGGGTTTTTTTAATTCTTTATTTGAGAAAGAATGACTTCCTTAGTAAAGTATATTATTTGGCTTGGAAACAAACTGATGGAAGTAGCAATTCTAAAGGACACTGAGGTCCTGCTTTTCTTTGGTCATGATCTCTGAGAGACAGTGCAAGTCAGGACTTCAACATGAAAATGCACGTAGGAGTGGCCCAGCCCATTATTTTGAAGAATAAATGAAAAGGCAAAGGAAATCAGAGCAGAATGATGAAACCCCTGTTTCCTTCTTGGGAAAGTTGTTCCAGCGCGGGCACAGGCGCTGACCTCAACCAGATCCAGCTGTAATCTGCTGACTGCAAATAGGTTAAGAGTTCCATGACCCACTTTCTCATCCAGACTGCTTCCTGGGCTGACACAGCCTGTAACTCTCTGTGAATTGTTCAGTCACTGCACCTTAATTTCCTGAACTCCCCGGGATGGAGATGGTGACGCTTTCCCACCATTGTGAGGAGTTCTGAGATCCCTGGGTGAAATGTGCCATGTAAATTTTAATCAGGGATTTCACAGCGAGTCAGAAAGCTGGGACAGCTGATCAGTGAGGAAAGGAAGCGTTAATTGGTGAAGAGAGGTGGCACACCGAAAAGGAAAGAAGAGGAAAATCACAACCCATGCAGGATATCCTGGGAAGGAGGGTCTACGTGCACACAAAGAAAGCAAGAACCCAGTCTCTGCTTTCCTGGCAATTGTTTAATAAACAATGGGTGACTCAACTGCATAGCAGCAGTACAGCCACCACAGATTATTTTTTGCCATTTTTCCCTAGAAATTATTGAAATTGTGAAGGCTGCTGTACCTTTGCTTACACTTCTTCCAGCCCAGACGAAGAAGTTGACATACCCTCTAGAATATTGCCTAGGAAAGAAACAGCCACATTTTTCTAGCCATGAAGTAAGGCTTAGCTTGTCTACTCCCCAGCACCAGCATCAACACAATTAAAGGTAAAGTTCAGCATCCCTAAAAAGTGCTAGAGGCTGTTTCTCACCCAGCTAAGTGAGCACCTGTATCCTGGGACAGGCAGATCCCCCAGGAGACTGTGCCACCTGCAAAACAGGTCAGGCTGTTCCCTCAGGAGCCAAAATGGACACAATTCACAGAAGAATCAGGCTCATCCTCTATTACACTGGAGAAAGGTACTGCACTGATGCCAGAGCCCATACATGTGCTGAAAACCCCAGTGATTGGAGACATGTGATTATGTAAAAATAATTAAAAAAATCTCAGGAAGTAATTAGCTCTCATGGCTGTAGGGCACAGCTTAGAACTTAAACCCAAAGACTCCAAAAGCTCAAAAGTCGTAACAAGAACTCCAAATCAACTGTATAACTTTTTTCAGGAGGAAGTTGATCCATCTTTATTGGGCTTCATAAAACTTCCACTACAGCATAAACAGCTGCAGTCCTCCCTGATCCACACTAGGCTGTGAATGTTTCCAATCTCTGCCCTTTGGAGCGAACGAAGATTTAATTCCCATTTGGACTTGAGCAGCTGCAAGGGTCTAGGGCTCTTCCCTTGCCTCTTTGCCTGCGGTTCTCCGTAACTTCAGTGGGAGTTTCACACACACATCTGTGGGCAGAATCCGTCCCTCCCTCTGTATGCTTCATTTTTTATTAGCTAACCCTGTCCGTGCAGCCTCGCTGTAACGGGGCACTAAAGACACACGTAAACACACACACTTAATTTTCTCTTTGAAAAATGGAGCCGGGCATTTAATAACTGATGGTCAGTCAGGAGGGAAAAAAAAAAAAAAAAGTGTTTTAAAATAAAGAGCTAAAACCCTTGGGGGAATAAAAAAAGTCCTCACTGCAGAATCTCTCCCTCCTGTGCGTAGGCACTTGCTAACTGAGAGTAGTGGCACTGTGACAAAAGTAGCAAAACCAAAGGCAGGCTTTACTAAAAGAAAAGGGGGGAGGGGAGTTCTTCCACTGGCCATCTGTGAAAACAAGGCATGTGGCCATTAAATGCAGAGGCTGTAAATATAAATATACACAAGCTCCACAAAGCAAATGGCAAAAAAAATGGGGGGGGGAGGACAGATAATAAACAGATAAACTTCCAGCTGAAGTAATTCAAAATGTTTATTGCTTAGTGCTGGGCAAAACCAATTTTGATCTTTGCACTGTGCAAGCTCGACCTATGGTTTTTAAATTAAATTTGAGAAAAGTTTCAGGAGAAATGGCAATGGGTACAGTAGCTCTGTTGAACAGGACTCCTTGAGAATGATCCTGTGGAAGCTGCTGACTGGGCTTTCTGGGAGGGTGACACCTGGGTGAGGGATGGGTGATGACATAATACCTGCTCAACTCCTCGTCACGTGTTTTGAAAACTTTCTGCTCTGTGTTGATAGCATGAACAAAGAGGACTGCAGCCCACACACAAGAATTTCTGCTGGCAAAGAACCTCAGTGAAACAAAATTAAGACAAGAGTAGGGAGGGTGGTAATAAAAATGGGATATACAGTTGTTAGGATAACGCATTAACTTCTGTGTTGTGGGACTCTAAGAGCCCATTGTCTGCAAGATGCTCCCTGGTCCCCTCGCTGTATAAGCATTATTCCAAACGGATCTCTGCTCACACTGCAAGAAGAGAACAAAAATATTACACTGCTCATCTTTCCTGAAGTTTTACAGGCCAGGGAGGAATAGAGTGGGCTGCAGGACGTCTCTATTGGCAGTCTGCTGAACTTGCAGGGAGAAGAGTGCACACGTGTCTGTGGGTAACACGGACTCTGCTAGTCCTTCAGAATGCCAAAGTAATTTTCCAGTAAAATACTACAGAGATTATAAAAACGGGCAGATTTCAACTCTTGCAAAGTGATTTAGTTTATGATGTTAGTTCTGTGCCTCTGGACTTACTTCCAGTGGGTTTCTCCTGTTTGGGAAGCCTGGCTTGCTCCAGGTCCCAGTTTCAATCATTCCAATTTACTCAGTCTAATCTGACCCTTGGTCTCTGTGTCTGCAGCAAACACAGGGTCAGTCTGTTTTACCAACCCTTCTCTTTTCTTCCCTTCCATGCCCTTCTGTCCTTCAGTTTTCTCTTGACTTTCTGGTTCAAATCTAAGCATCAGGGGAAGAAATAAAAGTTATTGAAGTAAAATTCTCTACTGCAAGAGAAATTTAAATGCCATGTGTTAAACCAACTACTCCTTATGTCTTTAGTAAAGTGAGCTCCAATATTTTATTTCTCAAAGGCAGCAGGATCTGCAGGTTTGAGATTCTTAATATCCTCCTCCTTCCCAAGGGGAGAGCAGGGACCGAATTCATTTCAGCTCAGCGGATCACAGTGGTTTCTTAAGAGTTAACTCTGCTATCCCCATCCATCAGGCAGCCAGTGAGGCATCAGGAAGGAATGATGGATGTAAAATTATTACAGGGCTGCCACCCGATATACTTACTGCCATTTGTAACTAACGCTGGAACTGACACAGTTTTTTCATTATTAAACATCCACATTAAGTCAACATTGGTCACTGTCATTTCATGTTTGGCACTCTCTTAAGGGTAAGAGGGAGAGGTGGGGGTGGGAGTGGGGAGGATGGTGGGAGGAGGGGTGAGTGGGAATGGGAGGAAAGACATCCTGAACCCGGTGTTCCATAAGCATGAGTAATAAATAGGCTCCTGCTTACAATGCTGGAATAAATATTGTTACAAATAGCTCTTTAGTCACAGCCCAGCAGACAAGTACATGTCAGAGGCTTTTAAAAGGACACACTCCAAGCAGTAACAGGGAGAACTTGTACCACAGGTTAAGACACACTTCAGCACAGGAGGTGTTGCAGTCGGATGTACTCAGCTCGGAGCGCGACTCCATCCCTACACATCTGGAAGGCTCCTGTGGCTGTGTGTCCTTACACAGCTGTCCCAGCCAGCAATCGGAAACCAGTTTGTGCCAGTGCTCACATGCTCAGATACCTGCTTGTGTGCCCCCTGCCCCTGTCACAGAGCACATCCCCGAGGGTCTGGCTGGAATCAGGGAATTACTGGCTAGCAGGGTGCATGTCTGTGCTGTGTATCCCTGAAGGAGTGCAGCCTTGGCTGGGTGCACACGCATGCTGGCTCTTTGTGTTTGTGTGCGTCTCCTTTGCAGTTCTGGGGCTGAACAGAGAGGCCAGAGTTCACTGGCTGATGCTGCCTGTCGTGGTGTTCACCCCAGCTGACAACCTGTGCTCTGAGCTACACCTATAATGGGCAGCATTGTTTATGTACAGTACATATCAAGCTATAATTAACTGTAGATGACAATTACAAATAAAACTATGCTCCCGGGTTTCCAAGAAACCAGAAAAACATATACACACACTTCTCATTTATACATGGAAATGTTTCCAAGAAAAGTAATGTAAAAATATGTTTTACTGCATTTGCAATTAAAATAGGTTTTAGTAAAATCCACGTTCATCATGATGCTCATAGTTTTTACTGTAATCCTCTGAAAATCAAATCCGTCAAGATGGTCCAAGTTGGATGCCCACAAAATGACTCACCCAAATCATCTTAGCCATTTTTAAAAATCTTTTCTTATTTATGACTCCTTTTATACAGTTTCTCTCTAATTCCACAAAATTCCTGTCTGACTACTGCCTTCACTGGCATGTCTAGCTGTCCACAGGGATCAACCCATCTGGGAACATGAGCAAGATAACAGGTCACGTACCAAGAGCCCCAAGAGCCTTATCAGAGACTCACAAAGGTGATTTCCAGCCCCCAGCCTGCCCAGCCACTCCTGGCAGACAAATCCCCACCAAGAGTCTCACACACATTTGGAACTGTGCAGAGCCCACCTCCACTGCAGCCACAATTCACGCAACAAAAAGCTCAACGGGTCTCAGAGAATCATCTAAAAGTACACTGCCCACTGCAGCAAAGAAGGGAGGGAAATTTGGAATAGCCCCAACCGAGGGTTTGTTGCCTATAAATGAGGTCACTCTGCAGGAAGGTGAGTCTTTCTTCTGTATGTAACTACAGACATAACGTACATTTCTAAGTACTAAATACACACAGATGTATCAGGCTGACCCTCTCTTAATTCCATCCCCCATCTCAAAATCTCACAGTCAGGAAGCCATCCGTGAGCAAACATGATGTCTCAAAAGTTCAGGGAGCTGCCTCTAAGTCCCCTGGTGGAACCTGGAGCTACTGAACAGGAAACCCACCATGACAACACTGTTTCTCACTAACCACCTTCTTAACGATCTCATTTTCTTTCTTTGGTAACAGGCAAAACCAGAATAGAATTTAATTCAAAATGGCAATACTTGCTTTCCTCTTAAATCCTGCTCTAAGTTAGAGAAAACTTTAAAAGTCCGAGATCAAAAAGACAGAAACTATAGAGAAGTTGGGGTGTTTGCCTGGATGTGAACTTCACATAATAAAATAAATCACAGAATCACAGAATCAATTAGGTTGGAAATGACCTCTGAGATCATCGAGTCCAAATCAGTGAGCCTCAAAAAAGTTTTAGCATTTAAAAGTATCGAAAGCCTCAAAGCCTACAGTTGCTTTAGAAAAAATTTCAACTGAGCAAACGATTTTTTCTTCCTGCTACCTTGTAACAGAACTCCTGTCTGCCCTCCACGAGCCCACCAGGAGGCATGAATTAGAGAGGAAAATAAACTTCAACTGAGGTTGAGGGTGAGAAGTGAAAACAGAAGGAGTAGGGAGAATCCCAAGAATAGGAAAGTTAACAGAATAAAGTGAATGCAGATGGTTCCACTCCTGTTACTTAATCAAAAGGCTGTGCAGAGTCACTAGAGCCAGCATAAAGTCATGTGTTAGAACAACAGCTGATCTGTATTAAAGAAGATTAACTCGCAATGCCATGGTGGAGGGCCTGGGATTATTTTATGTGCTTCCATTGCCGAACAAGCCGTCAGCACAATTACTGCCCTCCGATGTGAATGACTGATCTGTAACCACAGCTAAACAGCATGCTGCTTAGGGGCCTGGGTGCTTCATGAAGATGAATTTCCATACCATCAAAGTGCTTTTAATGGGCTTCCTGATCCAACCACAAGGCCTGCTTTGCAAGTATATAGAACTCAGGATGAAGGCTTCCTGTCCAAAAGGATTTGGTCGGTTGTCACTTGACAATTCCCAGCCAGCACAAGGGAGGAGAGGGGGGAGATAGGTAGAGTTGTCTCTGCTTTGGAGGATTAAAAAAAAAAAAAAAAAAAGAAAAAGAAAAAAAAAAGGGTACAGATGCTTTCTGAATGCAACCAACTGCTGTATCCACAGCTGAATTCAATGCGCTTAACAAATAACGGCAATTTAGCTGTGCTTGCGAGGAATAGCTTGAGTCACTTTGCATTAGCATCTGGCTGAGTGTTAAAGTCATTTCTACATGGGGAGCAGAGAAAAGGAATTTCTGCTCCGAGCATCCTTTCAAGAATGCTTAAATATTTGAATATAAATTCCTTTGTGCTTGTGATCACTTCTTCTTATATCTGACACTCTGCTTTTCCCTTTTCCCTTCTGGTACTCTTCTCTGTGAAATGCCGTAAACATGCTCCATCCCTCTCTTCCCTTCCCTTCCCTCTCCCCATACCAGCGCCCTTATTCTTCTAAGAAAGAGTGTATGTACTGCCAGATACCTATTACACTGACCTCTTTTCAGCTTCTCCTTCCTCTCCAGAAAGTGCATGAAATTGGAGTCATTTCTACATCACTTACACCCCGGATAGGCTGATGGAAAAAGTACAGTGGTGAGAGACTCACATGTACGTTTAACATTCATTACCCAGGCTGCTGGCTTCTCACAGCTTATTGATCAAACTCCATCTAAAAACAGGGAAAATGGAAAGCTATCCAAATTAGCAATCTGCTCATTCTGGACAATATTGTTTGACTCACAAGCTTCCTAGGATGACTGAATTTCAAGTTTCTGCTAAACAGCTGATCATTTTTATTCAATCTATTTATCTGCCTATCTCAGTGAATTGCACAAGACCTTACAGTAGAAGTGGTCTCAATAAAATGCAGTTGACACCAAATGTGACAACGGGGATTCCTGTACTGCACAACGACTGCTGTATCACCTCAGAAAATATTGCAGGGGAGGAGAGGGACTGAGGACAGTCTTGCTGAGCATACGATGCTGAGATGCACGTCGGAGTTTGGATGTATATCTTAGGTGGCAGTATTATAAGGACAGCTCACTATAAATGTGGCAGCGAGCACTGGCAGGTCTATTTATCCTCCCTAAGCCAGGGCAGTGCACAAAAAGACATCAGGCATTTCCAGAGAAAAGCAGCAAATCACAGCCTCACTGACACACACAACAGGTACAGCACACACAAATTTCACTAGAGAATACACACTTTGTTGGTGTTTTGTCACAGCACAGCTTCACAGGCCAGTCCAAAAGCAGAAGGTGGTAAGGCGCATACATTCTGCTGCCTCTAAGTTTCACTGCAAGTATTTGGTGCAGTTTGTGTTGTCAATTCTCCGCCTTTTCAATTTTGTTAAGTCATCTAACGTGACGTGACAGTGCTACATTGCAATGGTCACAAAATATCATATATGACAACCTCACAAGGCTAAATACCCAGAAGCTGAGCCTGAGTATCAGCAAAGCTTATGTTCCTAAAGAAGCTTGAATATTTTCAAATCCAGCTCATCTCACAAACACATGTAAGCATTTCCATAAAGCAAGATTTCCACTTAGACCCAGAGATTTCCAAGATCACCTTCTCTTAATACATGTTGACAGGCTGGAACAGAGAATTAGTGGCCTCCAAAGTTCTTGTGAGGGCTTTAACTATCTCTGCCTCCTCCCCGCTCTCCCCCAGGGGTCTCCAGGCCTCTCTCTCTCATATCATCCTTTGGCTGTGGTTTTCATTTTGCTTTTGACTTTTTTCAACTACTCTGTTTTAAAAACAGGGAAGGAAAAATGGAATAAGAAAAAGGAGGAAAAGAAGGGAGGAAGCACCTGGGGATCTGTAGGGAGAGGCAAGCGCAAACTCTGACCCTTTGCGAAGGGGGTCTCGGACACTGACCTTTTCTGTCCTGCAGTTATTGAGACCCAGGCTGTTCACCACGGCCACTTTTCCATCCAGCACCTGCTGCTCCCTCCGAAGTTGCTCCTTCATCTGTCGGGCCTCCTGGATTGCCTTGGTAACAGCATCGTGGTCATTTAAATAACCTGACGACGTGATAGAAGAAAGGATGTCTTAAAAAAAGAAAGTTACAAGAAAACGCTTTAGCTTTCATCGACAAAACGCACAGTTTATCATTATTAATGAGAAAGAGTTAAAAGGTAATGCCCACAAACCCGCCCGTGCTTTGTAATTCTGTTGTTGTTATGACAGAGCCACCTGGACGTAAAGCACGAGAAACCTCGGTGCCAAAATCCTGGCTCCTGCTATTTGATCCCATTAGTTTCAATATTTCCCTGACACTGCAGAGGTTAGCCCTGCGGTTTGTATGCAGCGGGATGTAACCGGATAAGAGCTTGGGGAAGCTTTGAACACGCCAGCAATCCCAAACTTTTAAAAACAGACCGTTTCATTCTTCCCCTTCTTAAAACTTGTGAATACATTAGAATAAACCACAGGTGGCGGTGGTTTGCTATAGATATGAAATGCATAATGGCTGGGAAGAGAAACCTCATCCACTGAGTGCTCCCCACCACCACCTGTCATTCACAAATGTATAAGAAACCACAGCTACACGGACCTACATTCCCACTCCTATTCATGCTGCTAATAGTAGGTCAAATGTCCACTGTTTTGCTGCAAATTCACAGCCTAGGGCTTAGCCTTAGTAGTCACTGAATTATTTCCTTTTAAAATGTTACAAGCATCACCGGCACAGCTAATACTATTTAATTTTAAATGTGACACTTTGTCATTTTTTTCCTTTAGCGTACTGTAGATTATACTTATTATGATCTGCATGTGATTTGTAGGATAGAATACTGATGGGAGACTCCAAGCCCCAGTCTATTTTTCAAACATTAAAGGAGAGGCTAATATCTATCAATCTCCCTCCCCCTCTCCACATCCCCACACGTGTGCGCACGCACACACTTCTTTCTGTCTTTTAACTAGGGCATAAAAACGGCATAAAATGAATCTGTAATATGAAATTGCCCAGAAAAGGGACTTCTGTTTGTGACATGAGGCTAAATCTAACCAGATCCATTGGTGAATTGTGACAGATGGAGGGACTGTGAGACAGAAGGCAGGCACTAATCACACACAAAATGACCGGCTTGCCTCAACATGTTCCATGGATTCCAGCAAACTTTACACCCTAATCCATTTTTAGAACAAAAAACATCTGGGCCATAAATCCTCTAATCTGCCAAAACACGCTATTAAATCCCATGATTTGTTGAAAAACACTAAGATTAAAGAAAGGAAATATAAAATGGCTAACTGCCGTGTTAGGAAAGTGTTATTAATACTCTTTCTTTGTCTCAATTATGAATGTTCTGTTCCTAAAGAGCCTTGTCTAATCATGTCAGATTACACATCCTTGTTGTATTGCTAGACTCTTCTATCTGATCTGCTGATTGCCAAAAAACGTAGGACATTGTCTTGCTGCTTAAAACATTTCAGGGGAAGAAGCTGATGTCAGATTAGTTCAGTGCTGCGCTGCTGTCAGGATTTTAGTTTGGTCTGGGGTTTTATTGTTTTTTTTAGACTGCAGACAGAGTGGCATTCCCATCTTCCTTGGAGAGCAAAAACTAGAAAGAAAAGTTTCTGTGCGGTTTGACTGTTGTTAATTGTACTAACAGTTAGCTTTTGGCTAAGTCCCCAGGAACCCTGAGAGTTTTGTATGAAATAACTTGATCCACATTGCTTTTATCAAATGACCCAGTTCAGTAATTCCCAGCCAATGGAATTCCAGTAATTCCAGCTTTCCCAGCATAAGGAAGGAGATAGTCTGCACCAGCACACTGCTACCAGCTGATTTTTCTTTTTTTTTCAAATCTCCATTTTACTAACTTGCTTGGTTTCTTCCCCAGTTTGCATCTGCTACTGATCAACCTCACATGTAGTCAGAATAAACTGAAGAGAAGCAAACAAACAAACAAACAGCAGTATTAGTGCTGGGTTTGCTCTTGACTAGGTATAATACTTTCAATCTCTAATAGAGCTGCATGTGCCTCGGAACTGGAATTCATGCCCTTCTCCAGACTATTTGGCTTTTCCTGAATACTGCTATCTTTGAGACAGTTTGGCACATGACAGTGAATAAAAGCAAGCACTCCTTATGTTTTTCAGTAGCTGCCAAGATGCTGGTGTGCAGGGAAATGATTAATATAGAAGCGAGTTGAATGTAAATTATTGTTGTTTAGGGTAGGTGGTGAATTATTGACAGAGAGGGGAACTGCATTACATAAAATGCACTTAGTTCCAAGGATTGCCAAACTAGCACAGAGATGTTGCAGATAATGGCAAAGAGCAGAGAAAAGTTGTTTCTGTTTTTAGTACACGGACATATGCCTGTTCCCAAAAAGAAATGCTTGGATTTAAAGCCACACATGAAGCCATGACATTTGTGACTGCTCAGTCTGTAGCACGCTTTCCATGCTATAGGGACAGCTCTGCAGGACTGTGGAGCCGCACGCCCGAGTGCAGCTGCGCTGCTCATCTCTGAGGCTCTGAGTTCATGGCCCCCAAGGACAACTGAACAATGCACCAGCATTTCTGCGTGCCACGGGAGCCAAGGAGAACTGAACTGAGCTGAAGAACTGCTTCCAGAGGTTGGTGGTGGTGAAAAGCCACAGCTCAGCTGCATCTGTGCGCACCTAGGACAGACAACTCGTGCCTTGTGCTGACAGCTCCAGTCATTCCAGAGGTGGAGGTAACTGTCTGACAAATGACTGCACGTTTCCCAGGGGCTCTTCGTAGAGGGATTTATCACCCAGGATAAGAAAGTGATCCAGTTTCCCTACCATTTTAGGGACCTTAGTCACTTTGCTAAAAACGCTATCGAAATTTTTTGTAGAGTAGCTCCTGCTGGAGGGTGACTTGAAATTTCATGCTCACTTCAAGATCATGAAATATTTTCATCACGGCAATGAGCCCTACTTGCTGTAACTTGTGTTTGATCTGACTTAGTCACTACGAGACTCAGTAGGGTGTTCAGGGTGTCCTCCATTAAAGAATAAACCTCTTCTAGAAGTACACTACGTCCATCCAGCTCCTGCACCAGTCAAAGACAGCTTATCTTATATATCCAGCATGCACAGTGATACTGCTCAGCAACCTCAAAAAGTCACTTTCCATATTTGTAGCTGAGAGATATACAGCAGTGAACTCTATGTCATTAACAATAACTTAAGTATGTTATCTTTTGCTCCACAGTTTTCCATGGTTTATTAATGGTATAACACATTAATTCTTCTTACAAGAGTGACCTTTAAAGCTCTGTTCATCCTCGCAGCTTTTATCCAATTACATTATCACTCATTACAGGTACAGCATTTCAAAATCTGCATCTTGTTAAAGGAAGTAAATTGCAGGGGTCTCAAACCTATGGAAAATACCAGGTGTATAGGGAAGGAAGATTGGAGAGGAAGGAAAAAGAGATGTCTTGCCACCAAGATGCGGGTCAGATGCTTAACTCCCCATTTAAATGTAATGTTCCCTCTACTTAAGGACAAAAAAATCTAATGTGAAAAAATTGAAATTCAATGCATTGTGTGTGGAGAGCAGCAGGGTCAAGCAAATTAAGGATGAAATACATTACTACGTACCACAGTTAAAGAGTGTAGGGTTAATAACAAGACAGACATTAACAATTAGTAGTGTGATATTTAAAAAATATTTATATAATTGCAATGTGTCATATCAAATACATTTTACTGCATGGCACTGCTATATCACAGAAAGAGCCTCTCACAGGCTTGACTTATGGTTTCTTTTGGGATTTTTTGTGCCATCCCTGAAGGTGGCCAGGCAGGAGATGTTTTAGAAGGAACACGACAGCCAGTAGAAAAAGTACATCTACCTAACTTAATTCCCAAAACAGAGCTGGATTTACACGCTGAAGTCTTGATTCAGGTTATATTGCACCACTTCACAAAATGCAGTATTTCAGTTACAAGGATCAGGAATGGGGTGTGTACAATTTTTTTATACACACAAAGAGCAGCCTCTTTAACACATGAGACTTGTAAAATCACCACTAAGACTGTTATTATTTAGATGCTCTTTAGGCAAAGACAACATTTTGTCAGGAGGAAGATTTATCGCTGTTTTCTGGAACAATTAAAAACAGTCAGTCAAGACTTTTTGCAAGATACAACATCAAATTTGGGTTTTTTTTAATGAACCTGGTGATTGTTTACCTTATTGCACCAAGGTAAATTAATATTCCATTCAGCTTTAGGGCAGACTAAGGATTAAACCTGTCATTATGGAAAGATGTAGACTTTTAAGGGATATTTTTGAAAGTTTATCCATCTCTTTTAGATGACATAACAACACAGATCTTTAATGCCCACCATTAGACAGGTCACTGTCTTTAATGTGTGCCATTAAACAAGCAGCATTTAGTGACTCCTGTTGATAAAGCAGTATCTGCAACATTATATGTTGGGTCTTCGTCTGCTGAGTCTGTAAAAGTTTCCCGAGCCCTGAGAGGTGAGGCCCTGCGAGTTTCTTCGCTGGCACTGACCAAATGGAGTATTTTGGCCAACCTCTGGCAGCTCCTGGCCCACTGCCTGGCAGTGGCTGATAAAAGCCCCCTTTCCATTAGCCCCTCTCCCTGTTCTGAGGGGGACACAGGGACTGAGCTCACCTATTGTGTTGGCTCTGGCCGAAGGGCTCGCTAATGTTGCTGGCACGGAGGACTTTAGCGAGCTGGCCCCGCTGTTTATTCTCAGAGCTGGCATGTGAGGAGAGGTGGGTGATGTGGGAGACTTGCCATCAGATGTCTTGGGTTTGGCTGAAAGGTTCAGAGGCTGGGCCACTTCATCCTGCGACAAGCAGAAGAGAAAAGAATGTTAGCACAAAACTGTTGTTGGCACAACACTGTCCAAGCAAAGGCAGTTGTCTTCAGCTCACATGGGCTTCTAAACCTGAGAGGCTGGATGATGCGTATGAAGATCAAATGTGATACCGTCTTGTCACTCCAGTGTGGCACTGAAATGACTGATAAACTGGAAAATTAGTACGACATCATCAGAGAAAGTCATCCATTTGCACTCTGTATGAGAGTTGTCTCTGGAGAAATTACTACCATCAGCAAGGTATTTGCTTCTATCGTGAAAACGAAGGGCAATTTTACATTTATATTTTTATTTTATTTTGAATCTTATATTCATTAATGAAGTAAGAACTGAAGAGTACCTTCTCTTAAAACTCGATCACCACAATCCAAACTGGGCAAACAAGTTTAAGTGGATGGTCCTTTTTTTTGTGCCTTTTTCGGGGTTTTGTTTTGTTTTGCTTGTTTTAACTGGTACTTTCCCCTGAACTTCCCAGGCTTAGAAATCCAAGCACAAAAGAACCATAGGAAAGAAATACTTCTCTTTCACCTTAACAAGAGAGCAGGAGAAACCTGTCCTTTCTTCCCACAAAATCTGAGACAATAACCTGGATAATGCTGCATATAGCCCTAGATGTTTTCACCTTTTGCAAAGCTGAACTTCTCAGTTTCAGCAATTATTATTATGAGAAAATACAAAAATTGGGTGACACTTTTTGCAGGGTAACTGGAATTATTCCTAAACCTGGCTTGATTACACAATGTGACAGACAGCGCTATAAAAAAACATTAAAACGCCAAGTAATGTACTTTTGTTTGACCAAAATAAAATACAATAAGAAAAAAAAACCAACAGAGAAGTGAAAAAAGGTTTTCCAGCAAGAAGAGTATTTTAGGAGTGATTTTAACTGACTTTTAAATAACCAGAACTAATGGATATGGTATTAGATCAAATCATCACATAATAGCTCAGCTCTTCTCTGACACTGTGACTTAGGAAAGCCATCCTTTAGCTACAAGAAGTGTTACATCAGACAACTGGGTTTCAGCTCTAGGCACTGGAGAAACTGATTCTGATCTCCCTAAATTGCAAGTACATTTAGTTTTATAGAATTATTCCTGACTTACAACAATGCAAAGCTGACTGGAATTGGACTCGTAATGTTTGAGTGTTTTACTGTTACCACTGAGGTATCTGTAACTACTGTCATATAACACTGATTCTTTCCCACAGAGGGGGGTGTGCTGCAGTAAAGAAGGAATTTTATAGCTGCCTATTGCTTCTGGAAGCATGATGTAGATGTCTCCAAACACAAGACAATTCTGGAAAGCACTGTCATATAACTTTTCCCTTGCCTTAAAGAAGCAAGCTCTGAGCAAAGCACCTTTGTTATATTTGATTATATTTCTACATTTGGTTATAATTCCACATGGTTTTGGAATAGTCACAGCAGACAAACATATCAGAGGCATCATGGACAAAGCTGTCATCCTTAAAGTGGTGTTGAAGTCATTCTAGATGCAATTTGTGCATAAAATAAATGGGAACACATCAATGCATTAAATTGCCTTAGGAGCCTATAATCTGTATTCTCAGAAGTGAATTAAGCACCTGGATAGCAGAGTTCTGTTAACGTTCTAGGAGACTTAAGCCACAGGGTTAAAAATGTCACCAGTAAAACCAGTATTTGACATTTTAAGAGGGAATTCCTTACTTTACAGGAAAAAAAAATCCATTTATTAGAATACAATAGAGAAAAATAAAATAAAATTAGAATAAAATAACCTCCTGGTCATATGGAAGGGGACTTGTTCTGCCGTTCCCCCCATTTCAAATAAAAAAATAAAGAAATCTCACAACAATCCAACGATGATGTTGTGAAATCAGTACTGAGTTAGCTGCATAAAAGTTCTGAGTGCAAATGAGCCAACAAACCAACCAAACACGGTGACCTTGTGCCAGACAAGGATCCCTGAAGAGCAAAGTCATCTGTTTGGAAGACAGCATCAGAGGCAAAGCAAACCTGCCCACAGACTCGTTTCAGTACAATCCAAGAGGGGTTGGTTTCCAAGTACATTCAATTCTTGACCTCTGCTGCAAGTCTCAACAAAAGGGGCTGATTAGTGTGAGATATGGTCCTGAGAGCTGCAATGTGCTCTCTGCCCAAGGGAGATCTGCCCAGGAGCAGCACCAGATCAGAGGGAGCAGCAGCCAGTCCCTGATGGGAACGGCTCTCACACACTGCAAAGGCAGCTTGGATTCCAGCCTGCATCCTCCTCATCCCAAAAGGATTTTTTTTCAGTCTCATCCTTTTGCCTCAGTCCCTCAGCAATCCTGCTCCTATAAAGTTTATTTCCTTCCCTCCTCTTGCTCCTTCTCCCTTTCCTCAGCTCTTCTGTTCCCTTTATTTTTTAGAATCCTGGTGTGGAGGCAAGGTCTTGTGTAAGACCACTACAGAACAGTGGTTCTGATCTCCTTTAATGCGAGTTGGAAACGGGGGAGGTGTTTTTTTTCCACTGTAGGCATCCAGCAATGAGGCTGTCTGTGCTGTAACTATTCTTGGTAGTAAGAATGCTCTTCTTCATTCAAGTCAGCACAGCCTTCTCTGGAGCCAAGAAATATAAGGCCTTGTGGAAATAATAGAAGTCGACAGCTCCAGAGCTGATAAATGTCATTCCAAATTGCCCCTTCATTCACTTTCATTGTGTGTTCAGGCTAATGGTAAATTAATCAGAGGTCACAGAAGCTTGGTTCTCATAAAGGAGGATAAGTAAACAATTTTCAGCTATTATGTGTATTTACAAAATGATATTACTTCACTGTTTGGTCTTCATAACATTTTTACTTCTGTTATTTCAAAGAGCATTCTCAAATCGTCGCTGGAAGTCAAATGCATTAAAAATTCAGTCAGACAGTTTAGAAATCCTGCGTTGCATCACGAGTTGGTAATAATTTAAATCATTTCCTTTACAATAGTGGAACTACATTGATTTATTCCAAAGGACTCTAAAAAATACCTGGGAGACAGGTAATGACATACAATTGTGTTAAGTGTGAAGATGACTGTTAGGAGCTTCACTCCTACAGTCGGTGAAACATTTAACTCTTTTTCCTTTCTGCAGCCGTAAATTCAAAATCCTCTGCTCTTCCAGCTCAAATCAAGAACTGTACTGTCTTCATTACTGACCTGAGCCTGTGTAACCACAAGAAGAATCAGGTGTTAGTCCACCTTTATTTTTTAGCTATAAAACCTCCCAGCTGCCACGCTACAGATCAGCAGGTTTCTCCCTCTGTTATACCACGGCTGTGTGCAAGTGCAGCACGACAGCTCGGGCAAGTAAGAGACATAAAAGAAAAAAAAACCAGATGTAGTATCTTCACTTCAGGTAAATGGTATCTGTCAACAGCCAGGAGGTTTTATGCAGTGGATCACAGGATCTAGAACTACTCCCTGCACTTAGTTTTTATTAGAGAAACTATTGATTGGTCCCTGCCTTTTTTCTTTTTTTTATTTTGAGATGTAATTACTCTAAGATGGCATTGATAAGTTGGGGGTTTTTTTCCAAGTCAGTATTTTTTAAAGAGTTAAAGTCAAACATTTATTTATATATCAGCCAAAACAATTAACGTCGAGACTAGAGGCTGTTAAGATCCAAAAAGCTTATAATAATATAAACACAGACATGGTAAAAGTAAAATATGATCTTGATTAAAGGTTATGAAATGTCTCCTTTAAAGCAGCACATTTGTCTTACCAAACAAAAAAAACACACACACACACACACACAAATAAATGTAGAGAATAAAGCATCAGCAAAAACACATGAAGGAGGGCTAATAAAAGGAAGTATCCACAGCATTGGTACAGAGATTTCCATTCCCTCTATCACAGCAGTGTCAGAACAGCTGCTATTTTAGGGAGAGCCAGTCAGCTTCCTAGGATTGGGAAGCAAACTTCCCAGGATTGGAAGACTGTCATTAACCAAAACTTGAGCTCAGGGAACTCTAAATCCTTGATTTGTTCCAGATATTTTTTCCCAGTTGATAATTCTTCTAGTTGATCTCTAGGTATCTGAGGGGAAAAAAGAAGCCTTCACCCACACCAGAATTGGGGGGTGGGGTCAATATAATATTCAAGAGCTGTATTTTGTAGCTTCGCTCAACCTGGATAACTTTGAGCTGTCATATTTTAAGTGCTAGACACAGAAAATCTCCAAATGTAAGTGCCTGACAAGCAACACATAAACAGCAACGCTGCTGGCAAGTTGAGTGTGCATCACACTGCTTTTGTAAGGCTTGCATGGTCCTTTGAAAAGGTAAAATGCTAGGTTAACACAAAGTGCTTATTACCATGGGAGGGAGAAATGAAAGAGAGGGAAAAGGAAGGGATTTGGCCACAGTCATACAGTGAGAGCAGCAGAGCTTCAGGCAGACCCAGGAATTCTGAGTCGCAGTCACCACTCCTGAAATAGTTGGTTGAAATGGTGTCTTTTCTAATCTTTCAATCATGCTGTCTCTATTTACTTCCTCCTAGGATAAAAGGTTAATTTATCTCTATGGAGAATAGATAAGGAAAAAGAAGGAGATAAAATCTGATTTTGATAAACTCTCTAAACCATTTATTAAAAATGGCACTATTTCAGCACCAAGAGCTGAATAAAAGACTGATAGCCCAGATGAATGAACCAGGCTCAGAGAATGAAAAAGGGGTGAGGTGGGGGTGGGGGGAGGTGGCGAAGAATCATTAGGATTTGATACTCTCGCTGCTTTTCACATATTTTAAGATTAGTGCACTATTAAAATACAGTTACTGAATTATTGTACTGCCATTTAAATCCAAGCGCTGGATCCCACTGTGGCACATGCCGAAGGTCCAGGTTGCAGGGTTTATTACAAAACCATGAACTGCTCTGGGTATCATCTGACTGGCAATACAAATGTGCTTAAATGACCTGGCATAAGCACAGCCTGGCCTGCTCTGCTAAAGAGGCTTTTCATGACCTCTGGGAACACATTCGCCACATCTTGCTGCCTATTTAAATGACCTTGACAGTGCAAATTATAGCCAAAGGAGTTAGAAATAAGAAGCCAGGGACAGGGGTTTCTAAAAGATTGCCTCTGCCACCTCACCAGAAACAAAGCCTCGTTCCCCTACCCTGATTCTGTTTCGTGGAGATCTTAATTTCAATAGAAATGCAAAATATGAAGCACTTCCTGGCATGTCTGGGGCAGAAGACAATGATGCTATTGTTGCCCACTGAATAATGCAGCTACTCAGTGGCTTATCCATTCAGTCTCCTGCTTATCCAAAAATGTCCAACCAAAATACATCAGAATCCAAGGTGCAACAGCAGAGATGCAGAGAAAATCCTTTAGCATCAGTGTCCCTCAAGACTACAGCTGTCCACACACTCACACAAAGACACTGGCAGCTTCCTTCACATCCCCTCCCCTTCCTCTGAAGCCACTCATGGTGAAATTATCAGTAGTGATAATAAGAAGCCAAGAGGTAAAGGCAGTTGTGAAACATGTTGTATAAATGAATCATGCTGCTGATATTATCCTCACTGATGAAATAATTGTATTAAATTAAGCAGGGATGTTCACATGACAGGATGGGTGAATTAGATAATGCTCATCTGCAGCTGTACCTCCTCCTGCCACACTCGCAAGTTTTGATTAAGAATAATGTGTCCCTTCCTGCAAAGGTGGAAATTTCTCTAAATGCACAGAAAGAGAGGTAAGAGACATAAAACCAGGCATCTCGGTTACAATACGATAATAAACACAACAGAGTTATTCTTCAGGTTCAGAGAAGTCACTTTACTGTACTCTTGCACATGAGTTTCAGCACCAAAAGTATAAGGCATGACTACAGCCTGGTTAGCAAGGAAAAGGCACTCGAGACAAGGCTGTGGGCAGCTCTGAGGAAGAACTGTCTTCCTTCCTTCTGATTCTGCAAAGTGCACAGACTTTTACTTCTGTGATGGCTGCAGAAACATCTCTGCTGGGATTTTTTTCTACCTACCCAGAGCAGCTTTTTTTTTAAATGGTGTTTCTTTGCTGAGTATCTTTTCTTGAATGTGTTTCTCTCCAAAGGCAGATACTTTCCTGACTCGGTGCATGTTATCCAACAAAAGTTAGTACTTCCAGACTTTGCTGATATTGCCCAAATACTCTTATTCACTGGACTCAAAACAAAAGGGGAAACTGAGCTGCCTTATACTTGCGACAAATATTCTTTTTGTTCTCTGGTCTGCTTCTTACAGGGGACTACTCAATGAATAAATTACTCCCAAAGGCTGGCTTGTACACTGGGAGGATTATTGCACAGTCTCCACTCCCATTCACGGGGGAAAGTGGTGCAGGAACACACCAAGTGAATCTGTTTTGTAGCACCAGGGGCAGACAAGACTTTTCCCCAGTCCTCTTTTGCAACAGTAGGGGCTCTCAGTGAGGATATTCTCTGCGAACTCTGTCCTCTCAGAAAGATCCCTAACATTCTCCCCTTTCCTTTCTCTTGACAGGAAGCCTAGTTGCCAGGAAAGAAGTCAGCAGTCACAAAGACTAATTTGCTGCCCTGGAAACCCCAAGCTTTGGTTTCGTCAGGTCTGCACGTTGTCACAGGAAAAACTAGAGAGTTGCTGGGTGGCTTTCCCTTTGTATTTAGCAGTGTTGTTTCCCAAAGTTGCATGCAGGATTCCCAAACAGATACAGGAAGAACAAAAGAGGAGCAATGAAAATGCCCTGTTTATGAACACGGCAGGCCCTGGAAGCTGGATGCCTTCCCCTCCAGCCCACAACCTTTGTGTCCAATGCACAGCACTTATTCCATAGTACCTATTCTATTAGCCATGGAATACAGATGCTGAAATTACAGAGGAGAAAATGCCAAACAAGTCTAGGATCATTTTAGTCCTCCTGCTATCTCAGACATGGCACAGTGGGATATTTCAGCTGCAGGGCAGCCTAAAAGCAGTGTCTGGGGAGAGAGCTACGGAAATCCTCTTTCAAGTCTGTATCCAATGATGACCTGGGGCAAAGGCCTTCATTTTGTGTAGCAACTGGTCAGACCTCTGCACACAGAAACTGCTCTTCAAAAGTCTTCAGGAAAGACAAGGGCTGCTCCGGGACCTCGCCCTTTGGGGTTTTGTGGAGCATAAGGCAGGCTGCTTGGCCAACAGAATACACCAGGGTATGCAGCTTAGCAAAATGAGCAGATTGGTACATGTTTACCCAAAATTCATTTGTTTAGTTTGACAAATTTTCAGAGATGCATCCTCCAAACCACACTGGCAGCTTCTGGTTGGCTTTGGACTGTCAAAATGCCCACCATCCTTGTGAACTATGCTGGTAATCTGCACAGACAAATAGCACAATGTGTCTGAGGAAAGCAGCCAGTGTAAGATTTCTAGGCTATTTTTGCTTGATCTTGAGTTTTCAGTCACACCAGCCTCTAGGGAAACCTGGCGATTTATGGATCCTTATCCCAACCCAGATCAAAATTCAGGCACTCATTTTGATCCACACAGAAGCAACTCCCTCAGTCCTACCACAATTATTCAACTAAAACAAGCAGAAGTGAGAGTTGCTCACCACACTGCTTAGGATCCAGTAAGAGGATTTTCAGTACAGCATGAAAGAAAACTGCAGGAACAAAGAGCTTCTAGTGTTTACTTGCACCTCATAATGAAAGAAACTCCTTCCATTCTGCACCTCTAAGTGAGTGAAAATTTAACTCAGTAGCCTCATGTACAAAAAAGCTTCAGTGAAACTCTGTTTCTGAGCAAATCTTGCCAGGTTTGCCCTGAAATGAGAAGGGTCCATGTTGAGTAAAGACAAAACATGAGCCAGTGCAGAGAGGCTGTCCCCTTGGGATTCTGCTAGTCTGTACTTCATGTCAAACTTGGGTCCTGCTGCTAGCTTTCTGCATCTAATAATTATTGTTCAGCTGCATTTCTCACATCACTGCTGCACCTATTTACTTGGCATAATGCTATTAATGAAGTGCTTAAGTCAGAGGCTCAAGTCAAGAGGCTAAGCAGGAGGAGTGGTTTAGGCACAGGTCAGCAGGGACTGACGCAGACACTGCAAACCTTCAGGGGAAGAAGATGACAACACGTTTTTCATAATTTCAACCACGCAAATCACTTTACATGCGATAAAAATCATCAGAGAGGATCACAAAATCATGGGAGACAGGACGGGAGAGGCTTCTCACTACAAAGAATTCTTCTTCCAAACTGCTCCCACTGAAATACACCTCGAGCAGTAAAGTGCAAGAGGGGGGAAAAAAATCACTTCTCCAGTGTATCATAGGAATTATTCATTAATTAAAGCTCATAATTACCCTGACAGCTTTTGCCTTATTTTACAACTGGAAAGAATAAGGCACAAAGTGGCTAAATGATTTGCCTAATCTCACACAGTGAGTAAACAGCTGAGTCATAAGGAAGAGCAGAGCCACTCTTACTCAGAGCAGCGTTTGGAGGTTTCTTTGATACTGTACTGAACCTCCTAAAATGTCCAGCTGCTTCAAAAGAAGTTGCAAGAAAAAGTAGACAGTGGTCAGACAGTTTGATCTGTGGTTATGTATTCCTGAACTTGTGCTGGGTAGAAATGGGAATGGTCTGAGCCCTGGTTAGTTTTAATTTTTTAAAAATCCTTTCTACATAATTCTGTCCCAATAAACCCCAGAAGGCTAAATTTGTGAAGTTGTGTCCTTAATAATGCCCTCTCCAACCCATAACAGGGCTGTCTAAAAAATGGAAATAGGCATTGGACTGGATTTTGCCTGCTGCCTAAACTGAACCTCGAGTCACCACCTTCCAGCGAATAATCCCCAGCAAACGTTACGCAGAATGAACAGCAATAAAAACAACAGAACCTGAAAGGACGGGGGAAGACTTGGAAGGAAATAAAACAAGGACCTGCGAAGCCAAACAGCATTACAAACTGGTACATTTTAAATGAACAACAAGAAAACAGAAGCCACACTGATCAAAGCCTCCCACCTCCTCTCTGTGGTGGATGACACCTTCGCTGGGAGCACACCACCACCTCTAACCCCACACCTGCAAAAGGAATTAATTTCAAAAAGAATACAGACCAAAGCGAACCGTATCAAAACAAATTAGCGACAGACCCCTCCTCCTGCCGTGGTCAGGCAGGAGAGGCAAAGATGCTGCATAGTTGCTAAGATTCAGGGGGAAAAAAGACAAAACTAAATAAGAAAAAAACCCCCAAAACCCAGCTGTTGAAAACTTAAGAAGAAACAAGTCCAAAGACCTTGAAAGAAAAGAGATTTCAAACAGCTTGGACAACTGGCAGGGGGCTAAGAAATTCCTTTTCAAAAAACACCTGTGCTCTCTCTGACTTTGGGTATCTCTAGGTAACCTAGGTAGATTTTTCACTAAGAGAGGCAGCAAGTGCAGCCCTACGAATATGTAGTGCAAGGATAACATACACTATTTATTTATAGATACATACAACTGTAACGAAAATGTCAAAATATGTTTTGCAACTGCAGATATGACCTGCTTTGACAATTTGTTTTTCCAACTAATAGCTTTTCAAAGGGAAGCTATCAACACAAAGCTCATCTGTCTTTTAATGCTTGCATGCTATTAACAACATTCCGGATCACTAAAATCAAAATGATTTTACAACTCTATCTTGCTGGATATCTTTAAATTTCACCTTTTAGCAGCAAGATGAAATCTAATCAGCAGTTCCAGAAACTGGAGGGAGTTTAACGGAGTGTATGGAATGGTCAAAGCTCCATCACTAAGTACTGCACTCATAGGAGAAGAATTTGTTTAATATTTATACCCCATTCCTAAACACATATGTGGGGTTAACTGCTTGAGAGGACACCTGCTGGCAATGGTTGCTCCTTTCCCTGTGCCACAATCATGCCTTTTTTAAAATTCTGGATTCCCTGGGTCGTGCCAAAGAGACTCGGGTTCAGTTCCAGACTTTCCAACAAACTTTGTCTGTGAACTGGAGCGAGTCACTCCTTATCTCATCTTCTGTACATTGTCACTGACATCTTTGCAAAGTTATGTTAAATACTACCAAATATAAATTCTTGTGTTTTGCACAAGTGCAATTGCCCACAGAAAGCAAAGAGTCACCTCTTTGTCTCGATTCTCCACTTAAAAAACTGGAGAAAATACAACCCTTCATTCATGAGAAGGTTTTATTCTATGGAAACTGGGCATATGTCAGGTATGCTCCTAAAACTGCATGGGAACGCCACCATTTACAACACTTTAATTTAGTAAGCACTATTGATATAATATATTTATATATAAATATATATAGATATATTGATCCTATGTATTTTTATTACTCCTTGCTGCAGTCCCTACTGAATGCAGATTGCAAGCAGAACGCTGTTGTGGAAGTATTCAGCCCCACTTGGTGCTCAGATTTCAGATCCTATTCCTGATTCACACCAGCAGAAATGAAATCACCATCAGGAGCGGTACTGGGGCCAAATTGCTGGCAGGCACAATGAACCACTAATTGCTGGATTCATTAGTAAGACTCATAGTTTGTCCCCATGAGATGCTGAATACTTTCAGCTCCTTTTAAAACCTTGCGTCTTAGAAATTAAAATTAACAACTGCAAACTAGTATTTTTGTTATACTGTAGAAACTCAGCAGGAATTTGAAGGCAGATCACAAGAATGCCAAAATTCTATTATGTAAAATTAGGCAGATTTTTATCTACCATTTCCCTGTTAATTCTGTAGAACACGCATGCATCCACACACAATAGATACTCCATGCTGTTCCCCAAGCCTAAACAATTGGTTAAAATAGTTTTTGTAAAGCTGAAAGAAGACAACTGCCTCAAAAAATACCTTTCAAATACTCCAGCACCACACTGCTAAGACCGACCCATTCTTTTCAGACATAAAACAAATGTCTATTTAAGAACACATCCAAATGCATTTCCATCACTCAGCCAGCACACGTTCACCTCCCAGAAGCTAACACTGTAAGAGATGGAAAGGGAGACAGAGAGAAAGGAGACCTTTAGTCCACCTACTGGCTTCACTGAAGGCAATGAATCCAGCCCTAGCTCATTTCAAGTAGGTTCAGCTGTGTCAAAGGTTACCCACAAGCTATATCTTGATGATTTATAGCTGATGTCTACAGATCTCCTTTTATTTTAATGATGACTTCAATACAGACGTTAAGACATTCTTTGTCTTCACAGAAGTATATGAGAGGGAAGTTGACATCTAAAAAAAAAAAAAATTTGAAGAGACTGATTTGCTCTTTCTGAACAGGGCCAGCTCTGGGCAGTTTTTATATCTTACCCAGAAGAAAAAATAAAAAAAAGCAGAAGAAAAAAAAAAGCCCCCTTCATCCTTTTCTTCCATACCAAAGCTGCTATGTTTTTGTGACTTATTCTGGGCACAAATCCTAGAGCACTGACTCAACGTGTATGTCACCAGTTAATTATCATCAAGACAAGACACTGGGACACTTGGTAAGCATAAGATAATTTTATCTCTTCACCAGTAACAACATGTGTTTATATAGCATTATTTAGCTCTGCTTGAGCCCAGAGCGATTTACAAAGTGAGTCCCAAGTGATGCCATCATGGGAATCCTTCCACCCAGCACTGAACTACACCCTTTTGGGGGCGAGGAACCACAGCACAGGAAAAGCAGCAGCAGGACACACTGCATCCATTTGAAATTTGGGATGTCGTGCCTGTAGAACTGCTGAGAGTTGTCCAAATGTGAGATTATTTTTAACCTCAACATCAGTCTGTGTGTGTGAGAGTGTGCACACGAGGTCTGTGTCTGTGTATGTGTTCAATTTTCTAACCCCAAATTTGTTCTGTGCCTTTATAGAAAACATTGAAAGTACAGGCTATCCACCCATTTATGATGAATAATAAGCAAATAGAGATGAATTAATTCATCTCCGAGTTTTAATTGCAGACTCTATCTTCAGTGGACATCTGAAACTAGGATAAGAGCACCCAGAAAGGGAAACAAGATAATTTCAGAGAAGACTAAGAATATTGGAAATAAGCACAAAAAGGGGTCATTCTGATCTGCAAGCAAAGCAGAAAAAACCCAAGAGTTTAGATTAGAAGAGCTCAAGATTTACCGAGGCAACCAACAAGCTAAATTCAAAATATATTAACTTACAGCTGTAACCTGAAGCCTATACAGCTCTTAGCATGGCTAAAGATAAAAATAATCAGTGACCTGGAATGACTGCTCTCCCTGAGAGAGCTACCTTTGGAAAGAAAGAAATTCACAAGAACCCACACAACAAAAACACTCTCCAGAATTGCTACATACATCTGTTTTCTTCCTGATTGTACACTGAATTAAAGCTGCTTTACTAATTCTGTCACTCTATTACTCCCTTTTCCGGTACACTGCTTCACAGTTTTCTCTGGAGCGTTCCAGAGACGAACAAATGCACCCCTGAAACCCAACTTTAGGAAGCTTCTTGTGCCGGTTTGGCCACGGCTGTGTCACGTTGGGTTGTGTTTGTCACTGTGCAGCTCCTGCTGGGTGGTGTCAGCTCGGAGGCGCGTAACGCGAAGTGGCTGATGCACGACGTGCGGTGCCGCGGCCCGTCACGTCAGCTGAGGGCCCGCACAAAGCCCTGTGCTGCACCTCCACACACACACAGGCCCCCCGCTCTGAATCCACAGGCAGGTGCTGGCACGGCCACTCGGAAAGAGAAGTTGAAGGAACACTAGTAACGGGTGAAGTTACTCAGAAGTTACAATCCTTCCGTCACACGACGATTCGAAATGGAATAACCTTCTCTGTGCTGTTCCCGTCAGAATCGTGGTCTCCCCCTCCACGCACTCCACGTATCAAGAGACTGAGAAGTCTTTTATCAAAAACTTTTTCCTTAATATTTTTTTTTTACCAGTCCTGGCAGTAGCTTATCTTTTCTTTAAAAGCAGCAGGGGAAAAAATGTAGCAACTGAAAAGAAACAAACAGAAACTAAACTCATTCACTACCACTAAAAGTACACATCTGAATTCACGGCAGCGTTTTAATTCACCGGCAGCATTAATGGATAAAGGCACATGATCAAGACTGAAATTTTAAACTGGTTTCATGTATTAAATCCTGTCAAATAACATCAAAATCCAAAATGTTTTTTTGTGTCAGCTTGTCTGCCTCGGATGTTCTTTGGATACTCCCGAATGTTCTCTCTGGATATTACTGAAGCATTTTTACTGGGAGATTCTATAGTAAAAAGTCTAATTCTGCTGTGAAGTATCTATGCCTTAGCAGAATTGTCAACATGAAGTCTTCTATGATTTGAGACTGAAAATTAATCCCACTTGAATAAAATAGTAACTCACAGATTAATTTTCTTAGCTGCTTTTTAAGCCTTTGAGATGCATTTATACCAATCTCTAAGTTTCAGCCATGACAACCTGAAGCTTTTTGGTTAAATGAGATTCTCACATACTCAACACGAATCCAGGACCTGGGACTTTAAGGAAACTATCCATTATAAAATCACAAGATGTAGACACACTGCTTTGAAAAATATGTGTACTCTGAAGTGATACTTTCCACATAATGTCTCTGAAACCCTCTTTTGCACCAGCTCATTTTACACTAAACAACTCAAACTGCATTCTGTACAACAAATGTGTAGTTCTGAGAAACCTGAATGAAGTATTTGCCATGCACTTCATATAAATCTAAAGTTAATACCACCTATAAGAAACTGCCTCGTTGAATTCAAAAATAAAACAGATTTTTCCATTCTGCTGCTAAATGTTGCTTCTCTTCAGCTATCCACAGCTACCAGGGATTAGAGATTAAAATATTTCAGATTAAAATATTTTTGGAGCTCCCTTGTTACATGATTATCATTCAGCTGTGGGTACAGGAATACTTACTGCAAAATGCATTTCTTTGCTACTTAGTTTGAATTGCATTCTGTCAGAACGTGTCAAGAGGAGCTAATTTCAAATCTAGCATGTAACGGGGATGCAAACCACCCTTCTGCAGACAAAACAAGCGGTTTCTGGGAGCTGCCAGACTGATCACATTAGAATTTGATTCAATCACCTCAGAAATTCCCTTTCTATGTTGAAAAGGAGTTCTGCATTTGGTAAGAGATGGCTACAATGCTGTCCACTACACAGGCCTGCCAACGCAGCCTCTGCACTTTTCCTGATTATTAACACACACCATGAAATACCCAAACACTTAATCTGAAGCTGCAAAAGGGAAGATTTAATCCCTGAAGTACCTGGTTCCCTTCTAGAAGTATCTGGCAGAATGAGAGTTCTCTGTTCCATTTCAAGCTGTCCCCTAATCCATGAAAGAGGTACCTTGCTACAGTACTATTACTTGCACAAGCCTGTGCTCCTGGAATAAACACATCCCTGGATTTAGAGACTCTTAATAGCTCAGAGTCTAAAAAATAAATCTCTGGAATAAAGGATGACCTTTACTTTGTAAGAAATTCATGTTCTGAAGGAAACTAGAAATTAATCTGATATTGGCATAACTTCCTGGTTTGTTATCTATATTTAACTTCGAGCTAACATTGGTCCTTCATCTTTTCAGTGCTTCTACACTCAGCAGTGCCCAGTGAAGAACAACATCTCCCAAGATGAACTTCACGTATTTCTCCTCATGGTTGCTTCCCCTTCCTCAGAATAAAGACTTTCTTCTAAATATTTTTCAACTCTCCCCATAGAACAAGCCCACCCAAACATAAGGAGGATCAACAAAAACCACTGCAACCAGAAAAATCAAATTTTTCTCTGTTTCTTTACGCAGCTCCAGATTGCACGCTCTCCTAAAGCCCTCTTACTGCTATTTTTAGGACTTTGTGGCCAACTGGCAACATCAGCTCAACAGCTATCTGAGTGGCATTAAAAAACCCTTGACTTTGTGACACTGTTTTCTTGTTCGGGACTAATCCAGTCTCTTCTTGCAAAACGCTGCTCTCTCCCCTTCAAGCTCGTTGTTCCGACTGACAGAAGATGGGCAGCACTGTCGAAAAATCTTTGAGAAGCTGATGCTAAGGTATCTCCAAGGAACAGGGTAAGACACAGAGCAGAAACCAAACGCCACATACCAGCACTCCTAAACACTGAGGGATTCTGGAACCGAACCCGGCTTTAGCAGTGGCCTCCTGAGAGGCACAGTGCCTGCTCCAACGCCTTGGTGTTCAGTATGAAGCCAAGGACGTGAGTCATTTAACCTAAGATAATGAAAACTAGTCCCTGCTGCCTGCCCCACCAATTTTATTTATTCATACCAGGTGTAGAAGGCATTTGCAGCAAAGACCAGCAGTGGACTAGTAAGGACACAGTGCTTGTTTTTCTACCACTTTGTTTTACATCCCTGTTGTTCCCTGTGTGATTTTTGAAGACCTCTCCTTCATGAACGCAGCAGGTCTTGCTTTATTTGTGTATCTCACTTTTGTTTTGTGATCAGAGGTTTTGAGGGGCTTTTTTCCCCCCTTTTTGTTACGTTTTCTTCTGAGTTTTCATTATAAAAAATGCCAGCTGAGCCTGACAAGGGCTGACTGCCTGGCAACTTGTGAGACAGGTTCCTGCCAGAGAGACATGATATCAGGAAGCAAGAGCTGTGGACAATTAATCTCAAAAAGCACCCTAGGAGCCCCTCCTTGCAACTAATTTATTTTTAGTAAAGTAGGGAGGGGTAGGAGGCAGGCAAAATGATGACCCCACTGCTGTTGTTATTTAAATACTGCTATTAACGCTACTTTTATTGTTTGAAAACACATTCTCTATTTCAGAAAAGCACCTTAAGAAGTTCCATTAATACCCAACACTTCATTGTGCTCCAGCAAATGGTTTACAAAGGCATTGTTTATATGCCTGGATGTCATATATAGGTAGAAGAGCAAGGAAGAGGAAAACAGTTTCAAAGATTCTGTCACCAGCTCCGCATTTTACCACCTAGGATCAAAAGCACGGGCAGCAAATGGGAAGGGCTTCCAGGTACAGAGATTATTAACTACAGGAATGGACAGGGATACTGAAGAAGGAGCACAGCATTGATGAGGCCTCAGTTTACAGCTCCCTATACATCACTGCATCCGTTCTATAAACTTTTCCTTAATTACCTTATAGCTATTTCTGACCTGTTTGATGCACTGACAAGGGGATTGGGAAATGTAATCACTGAAAAATGTTTTGGATGTACTGATGTATAATATTCTAGTGCTAATTGTTATTCCGGTGCTGAAAAGCTTAATAGATTAATTTAACAAGGATTTTTCTAATCAGTGGCATATAAAGAATTGTGTCCAGCCTGGAAGCTCTCAAAAATAGAAGAGCTTGCAAATCTTGGAGATAAAACTTCTGTAAATATAGCCTCAGTGTTTTATCAGGGATGCCGTGTCTTACATCACTTTAATGAGAACTCTTGTCCTTCACTCCAAAATACCTCAGTGCCATAATGAAAATAAGGATGCCTTAATTTCCTGTTGCTCCAAGAGGGATTCAGCAGCTGCTGAGCTTTTCAACCAATAAGGAGGACAGTGACTGCCATTACTATATGGGGCCTAATATGTGCCATGGGTTAGTTCTGGAGAGGTTCCTCTTCTCTGCTCTTCAGGGACAAGACTTTGGCCCCATGCAATACAATCGTGCCCTTTGATCACCTGCACACAGCCACGATCAGCGTTCTTTATCAAACAGCTGTTCTCTGTAGCTGAAGTTCCGTGCTGTGCAGAACAGCACATTTACTAGTTCATACTTCCAGAAGTATTTGATAACGCTAAATAAAAAACAAGTGCTGTGAAGACGAAAAAAATCATATTCTTCTGCATTTGAACAGCCACACATCATCTACAGAGCTGAATTAAATATCTTCCTTTAACATGCTCAGAAATGGCAGCTCTGGGGGTACAAGGAATCTGTGTGTCCACTTATCAGCCAGGCCTCTGCCACAGTCCCAGAGTGACGTGGCAAGCGAGCCGACGCAGCTGTGCACGTAAGGGAGACTAATGTGTTCCCCAAGATCTCCCCAGGATAAAATTTCACATTCTGCACTATCACACAACAGGGAGAGATGACAGAAAGGCAGACAAATACACCTGACTTAACAGGGCTGCTTAGGATAGTCACCTAAAATGACGTTCAAGGCAACAATATGCCTGAAGTCGAATCAGAAATATCATACAGATGAGTTTTATGGGCCTTTTTACTGTTTTAGGGCCTTTTTCTTCCTTCTACCCTTCAGATGTGTTCCTTTTTTTTCCACTATATTTTTATCCTGAGTCAAGAAAGCTTTCCTACTGAAACTAGACGGTCCCATCATCAGTTCTGACTGATGAAACAGGAAAATCCACAACCAGCTCCCCATAGCAAACAATTTACTTATTTTTCCTAATAACGTCACCTATGGTGTGTCTGAATTAAAATGCACATTTCCGAAGACTCTTGTTCTTCATTTTGTCCCTGGTGTCACAGGAACTTGGTGAGAAAGTCAACAGTGATTTGGTTGTAGTTCCCTACCCTGGATGAGAATGGAGCAAGCACACCTTGCTCCCTTTCAATCCTTCACATACTGTAAACAGGCTGCAAGTCACAGCTGGTGCATGTGGCAGCAACTGCAGCACCATCAGCAAAGACTCCTCAAAAATGGGAGAAGTTCTGGAGAGACTCTGGCCATCTTAAGGCCAATCTGTGCAAGTGTTGAATCTTTCAAAGGCCATTCAATTATAGGCTATAGGTGACATGAAGAAAATACAATCACAGGCGTTCACTTTGGTGATCAGATAACATGAAAATAAAGTATCATCTTCAGTTAAAGATTCACACCGGTATTTGCCTGAATATTGCAGTTGAGGAGAATCTGATTGTGTATATCCAGCTGCACAGTGCTGTTTCTGGCTTGTCTGAAACACATTTCCTCTCCTTGTCACAACTCCCAGGTGCTACTGCTGAGCAAATAGTAACATCACTGCCAGGAGTATTTGAAAAGAACAAAAAAAAATTGATTTGGACAATCTGTGTGCTCTTGTCATTGAGGGAGACACAAGTGTGAGTAGGGTTAGGGCTGAGGTCTCAACAAGGTTAAAAGAAAAGTGCCCAGGAATTCTCTCCTGTCACATTTCACACTGAATTGCTCCTGTTTTACAGCAGATGCTACAGACAATGCACTGTGCTCCATTAAATACGGGGAATCATTTAGCTACATTTACAAGCTACATTGAAAATTCACTCCAGAATTACTGCACTTGAAAGGTTACATGGAAAGGGCTCGAATATTGCATCACACAGGCACTAGATGCTATATTTATCTCTGCCACATAAAAAGCAAGGAACAAAGGCAGGAATGAACAGGGCCCCGAACATTTACGAGTGAGGGTGAAGCTGCTGTCCTTATTCAAGGGTACAGTGCACCTCATCCAAAGCCAGTGGAGGCTGGAGCTATCAGGTGAGAGTCCTGGTAGCATGGTCACTGTTCAGATAAACATATTCTCCACAACACTGCTTTTTTTTATCTCTTGCATGTCTCTGTACAAGCAAGAGGCTTGAGGTTAATCACGAGATGGGCTGGAAGGTTGTTCTGCCCAGTCTTTATCTGCACCTCTGCCTGTTCTCTCCTACTTACTCGGGAGCCTGCAACCACCTTGAACACCCAACAGAGCAGCATGCAAGCATTTACACGATCAAAGGCAAAATGTGCTTAAGACAGACTTTGGAAATCCAGCACAATTTGGCAAACTTCAAAGATAGTTGCCTTTCAAGCGGGTTGTGGAGGAGGCCTTGGTAAATTTGAATGGTATGATTAGCATACCGGCTGTTTTTAAAACTGCTCAAGAAGAAGCTGTGTTAAAATCCATTTCCGCAAGACACACGCATTTTCTCTTGGACAGGCTCCACTAGCTCTGTTTCTTAAATCAGTTTTTCTGGCACGGATTTCTCCTTGGAAGAATGTACGACACCAGCTCAGCTTCCTAACCAAAACTTGACAGAATGTGCGCAGCACAGCATAATGGCATCTCTGCTTCATGGCTCCCTGAAAGTTGCAGCACAGAAGCCTCGGAAGTGAATGTGACTATTCCAGGTCACATCTGTTGAAAGGCGAGCGAGACGACAGAAGATGCCAGGGTTGTCTGTCCAGCACGGTGTTCAAACACTGGTGAGGGCCACTGATAAAAGGTTTGCCAAAACGGGAGTTGCCAAGGTCTCAGAGGAGTTTCAGGGATGTTTTCAAGTCTTACTAGATTTAAAGGATGATCCTTGGCAAACTCCCCCTGATGCTTCTCAGCATTTCTAGAGCCAACAGTTGTTCCATCTGCTGCTGAGGCCGACTTTGAAGAATCCTTGCAAAGAGCAGCACACTAACTTTAACACTACACAAGAGAGGAAAAAACCACAGCTTTTCAGAAGTGACCTAGATGTTTGCCAGTAGCTTGACACACTCTCAGGTAAGGCTGTCTCCTTGTCTCCAAACACTTGAGCGTATTACCAAAGCTGTGCCAGTGTAAACTGTGGGCTGAAAATAGAGATTCAGTAAACAGCGTCTACTGAAAGCTTGTCTAAGGCATTAACTATTCATCTGTGGAGGTCTGATGTACAGTAACAGCGAGAAAGATCACCATAAACTAACTTCGAGAACCACACTGCTGCTGGGGATTTAAAAAAAAAATTAAGAAAATTTAAAATGGCTGTGAAACTCAGACAGATATTCCCTGACAACAGCTAGAAAAATTAAATTTTAAAAAAAATCAGCAAATACAATGAACTCTTGGAACTGTTGAACACAAACAGGCTTTGAAAAAGCAAAGGAAGGTCCACACGGACACGAATGAAGGTGTTTGGTTTCAACACATAAGCTTCAGTTTCTGCCATTGTGACCGATTTGCCAGTGTGTTTTCTGAGCCAGGCCACTGCACTATTGTATAAGCTTTATTCTAATTACTGTAGGCTCTATAAAGGTTTCTTTATCGTTTAGTATTATAAATAATTGTGCTTCCAGGCTGGGGTTCAAAGCTCAGAACAGCACTCGCACAACAGCACAGGCAGGTCAGGTGACCTTTCTCCAATTCCCCTCTCTCTGGTGCTGAGGACAGACAAAGTGATATGTCTGTCATACGCCATTACCATTAGAACAGAATCTTGTTCTTTTATTACAACTGAACTCCGCCGGATTTCTCAGCAGGAATGCTAAGTGAAATCAATGTCTTGGATTTCCAGGCTGAGCTTGGAGGTCACAGCCACTCTATCATTTCTCAGCATTATCCCTTCTCTTTCTCTCGCGCTCTCTCGGAGCCTCCAACTGGCACACAGCAGATTGAAAACAGCATGCAGCACAGGGCTTACTCTGCACAATTTCACAGCCTTTTGGAGCCCCCTTCCTTTCCTTTTGGCCCACTTTTTTAGTTTTTTTTTTTCCCCCCTGATTTGCGAAGTAAGTTTTGTTTGTCTCCTACAGAACTGCCAGCCAAAGGCACTGGAACACCTACAAATATGAAAAAGTAATAAAACACAAGAGAGAACAGAGCTGATCTTGACAGCTGCTAGTTAAGATGGTTATGCTGGATGTTAGCAGTAGATATGGTAGGCCTTGTAATCCTGCAATTGCCACAAAATACACACTGTGTCCCTTAGATCTCATCAGAAATTCTGCTGGTGCACAAAAGCACCAAAAATAACACCAGGATTTTAAGTGTAGGAGATCTCACAAGCTGCAAGCCACATACCCCCCTTGTAAAATATACCACCTTGCTAACCAGAGGTATCTTTTCCTTAAAAAGAACCCCCCAACACTCTACCATCAAGCACTGCACAGCTTTGTGATGTCTTGCTCTAAAAGTAGAGGCCAAGGCAAGGAAAAACTTCAGGAAGTCAGAAAGTCTACACTAAGGAGAGAAGAAAGACAACCTAGACCCAGAGCTTGATTCATCAACACGGCAGCTACTGATTTCAAGCCATGTCTTTTATTCTTTGAACATGTATCTCACTGAGCTGACAATGGTATTATTTATTTGTCTGGTTATTTTTAATCTCTGGTGCTTTACGGTTAGGGTAAAAACAAGACACTACTGTCAATTCAAGGAATCTCTCCTAATGTGATAAACGACATGGACAGCATGCTAGAGGACACTAACAAAAAGGAAGGACACATTTTTATCAAGCTCTTGCTGTCACCTAAATGGGACTGCTTTCTCCCTGCACTCCCTGAATTCCTCCTCGTTGTTTTGCAGCAATATCCTCCCATTTCAGGGAGCCATCCTGGGAACAACTGAGAGGCACACAGACTCCCTTCCGAGAAAACCACACGCAAGCTCCCACACTGGCAGTGCTGCCAGGCCTGGTACAGTACCTTGCTTTTGGGTGGAGGGCTGTTTGTGCTCTTGTCTGTGTGGATGCTGGTAGGGGACACGGCAGCACCAAGGTTCCCCTGGGGAATGCCAGGAATCTTGCCTCCCGGAGACACTTGCATCGCAGCAAGTTGGGCAGCATACAACTGCTGAAAAAACAAAACAAAAAAAACCCAGGAAAAGTTGGGGTGGGGGGGAAGACAGAAGAAACATCATCAATAAATAAATGATCTTCCCAAAACTTCTCCTACTGCAGATGACGTATTTTCCTTCCAAAGGGTATTTTTTATTCAGCACATGTACGTTTCAAGACAAGCATTGTCATCTCCACTTCTGTGACTCATTCCTCAGGGGATGAACGAGAGACATAACCAAGAGGAATGTCCCAGCTTCCCTGTGTATCCAGGGATTCAAAACAAGGAACAAAAGCTAAACTTCATGGTTTACCTGAGCTACTGGGCAATCTTTACTTTCCTGAGACGACTTAGGCATAAAAGCATTTCCACCACTAATCTGCATTGACCCCTGTGAAGCTCGTATGATGTTTGATATGATGGTCTCTGTGCTATCATTTTATGTTTATTTTATTTGCTGTGTTTGCCCTGTTTTCACAGGGACAGGGAATGTCAACATTTTGTTTAGTACTTACTGTGAGAGCCCACTCTCAGCTGGGTTGTGGGGAACCACTAAAGTCAATATAAACACACACATACCAATAGTAAAGTACTGTCCATCAACTATCAGAAGTCCTAATTAAATCTACGACCCTTTCTGTGATAGATGCAAAACAGACACAGCATGGAAATTATTTTTCTCTTCAAAACTAAACCAGTGAGGCATTTTAAACACACATTTTATTATTAACATGTGAATACTTAATAATCACAGTCATCTGTTTGAAGTTAAGCACTACAGTAGGAGTACAGTAAGGACAGAGGTCAAAAGTAGTGAGAACGCAGGAGAACTGCAAGTGCCTGGAAGCTTCCCTGACCTCCAAATAAAACATGGAGAAAATAAACATGGTGGGCAGGAGGAGCATCAACTGTTGCTGCATTGTGAACAGGAAGGAATTCCGAAGTCGGGAGCCTGAGAGGGCAGGCACTGTACTAAGAAAAGCCTTCCCTCTTCAGCCACAGCACCCAAGGCTCACAGTGTGCACGATCAGTGCTGTGCAGCACAGGTGTAATACTGAGGAGAGGTACTCCCTGCCTGCAGGTGCTGACAGAGCTTCTGAGATGCAACATGACAGGGGATAACATGAAGAAATATGGAACTGGATGTGGAAAAACAGGCTGGCTTGAGTATAACTAAGTCTAAGAAGTCTTGCTCCTAGTGCTTAGTTGTTTTGCTGTTGTTTCTTAGATAATTTTATATGCTGATAAAAGAACAAAGGTCAGACTGGAGGGCACAAAGAAATGCCAACCCAAACCAGCAAGTCTGAAAGAGGAAAATGAGGATTCATTGCATGATTATTCCACATGGAGCTGTGCAAAAGGTGCAGAGACACTGCTAATGTGAGTTCAGAGTGTATAAGCCCTTAACTTTATCAAGCAAGACTTTGCTCTGCATCTTGAAGAACCCTGGACGCTGTCCCATGGTTCCCTGCATAAACCCTGCTGGTGCACAATCCTAACCCTTTCACACAATTAGAAGTAGTCCACTGCTCTTTTAGGTGTAATCAGACACCAAATTCTTACTCACTTCTTTTTCACCCTATTCTTTTCAGGTTATTATTTTCAGTTTTGAATCCTTTTTGTTTTCCTCTACTTTGATCACTGCTTGATCCTTACTTTTCTGTACTTCTTAATCACCATTTATCCATCCCACTCTCTTTAGTCTCCCTCTCTTTCCCTACTATCCATTCATCCATCCTCTTCTTGCCTTTTCCTCGAATTTATTCATTCATTTTTTCTATGTGTTATTCCCAGTGAGTCCAAGCCAAATAGATGCAAACCAACTACAGATAAAAGTAACCAGAAACAATCCAGCCCCAAATCAGTCACAGATTCAAATGCATAGATTTATCAGCTGAAGCTCATATCCACTAATTCCTTCTAAAGAAGACCGAATTCAGCAGGGAGAAAGGAACAAGGGTCTCTGTGAGCCAGAGAAGAAAGTTCACCACACCAGCATTACGTATGAATTAATGTATCAGAGGGGCGATGGTTGTTTAGGAAACAGGATCCACGACTAGGGAACAGCTCAAACATAATCGCACTCTGGAGGTGACAGAGCAGATCTAGGGAAAGCTTTTCCTTTTCTTTTGCTCCCTGGTGAAAAAGTGACAAAACAAGTTTAGGCGACTATGGTAAAAAGACAAAAGGAAGTCAAATGGCCATTAGGCAGGAAAGGTTCAAGCTTGCTGCAAATCTACAGATTAGGTATCAGAGAATATGTCTAGCCCACATGTAAGGGTAAAAATAACACCGTCAGTCTGGACACGTGGCAGCCCTGAGACAACTGGAGATCCCCATGCAGGGCCTGTAGGAGGACTGAGCTTTACAGAAATTTCTGTGAGACTTTTGGGAAGACTTTTCCAACTGGATCTTTATCCAAAGAATAACAAAACTACATAAAATACATGCACAGCACGGTGTCCAAGAAGCTGCACACCTTACACCTTCCAGTGGTTCCTGAACAATCTGCTGGAAGCCAGCTCCTCCTCACAGCAGTGTCACCAGCCACCTTTCTGACAATGCATGCAAAGGCTAAATAAGCACTGGGAATGGATTTCCTTATGCAAGAGCCCAGGAGAAAAGCTATTTTCAAGTGACAAATGTATGCCTCATTCTCACTTCAGGCACAGACATACCTGAAGAGGGTGAAACACACAGTATAGTGTGGAGCAACCTGGAAGGTGGTGTGAAAGAAAATCTGTAAAGCCTTCATTCATGCTTTGTAAAAGCTTCTGTCCTCCTGTTATCAGATTCAACATCTCACCTCTATTTAATTTGAGAATTAAAAACAAACACTAAATAAAATTTTACAAGAGGTCCCTTGTTAGACTACTCTCTTTAAAAGCCCCTTCCTGCAACACAGACCAACTGTTCTACAGAAAAAGCAGTATCAGGCCCAGCTCTAAAATGAAAAGCACGAGTTCATGAAACTGCCAGGGTCTGAATCCTATTAAATCAGCAAGACTGCCCCTATTTCAAAAAATGGACAGAAATGCACGACATGCAGCACATTTCTTAGACTGTCAATCTTACTGAGCTTTTGCATTACTGAACTTGTCTGTTCAGATTTAGTTTATTTCGGACATGATGATCTTTAGCTCATACCCAAGGAAAGGGCAATGGTGTGACCAAGTGCTGTGAAACAAAACGGCTAAATGGCAATAATTTATGTATTAATTTCATAGACAAACTGAATTCCAAGGAAAGAACATTTCTAACCCTGCTCCTCCACTTGCTTCAGATTTTGGAACAGAGCATGAATAGATCTCTGTTGAAATATTCAACCTTCATCTAAAATGTACCCTTATATCCTTCACAGTAATGAAACCAAGACCTCAAAAAGTGTAAGAAAAATGATGTTATTCTGTATTACTGCTATAATATACTGGTTTTGAGCCTTTTAATTGTTACCCCAAACAGAGACTGGCTAAGTCATTTCCACTATGATCAACTAACCTAAAGACTCAATGTCAAATTCTAGCACTCCAGGAGGTCACTTTGCTGCACCACAACTCATACAGGACTTTTAATCTACAGGGTCTTGACTGGTTTATTGTGACCAAGGCACTCGGTTGCAATCAGTGCAGCACTACTGCTTTAGGCAGGTTTATTTTTGCTATACATAATAAATAAGGATAATATTCTGAATGTAATAAGATAGATAATACTTCTTCAGGAAGGCAGAATTGGGCTTCTGAAAAAGCAATTAAAAAGTAACATCTATTGTTTGTTTATAACTAAATGACTATGTTTCAGCTCCCCTGCCCATGTGCAATATTGCATGCCTTGTTAATGTTTTCTCATTAACCTCTTATGAAAATCTGTATGGAAGCAAAATCATCAGAACAAAAGCACAATGTGATACACTTTAAAATGAGCAGGAGGTATCATTAATTTTTTAATGTTGCCCCTCTGCTCTTAAGCTATTAAACAAAAAATCCCCCTTCTCCCTAGGTCACCACCTAAACAATTTATAATTCTTCCAATATATTAAGCAGAAATATTCCGCTGAACTCTCCAAATGGACTAGTTCTAAGAGCTCTTGGCTTGATGACTGTGTAGTACATCAGCAGCAAAGCCTTAAGGTTAGGCCAGCTTTGAAAACTTTCCCCTTGGGCATTGTTGTTACATGTTAACAATGCTCATTACTGCTTGGAGGGTACACTAAAAATGAATTCTTGTTCTATTAATACAGAAAACGAGAATGAGATTTAATAGCAATTTTAAAAAGGGTTGAACAAAGTGCTAGCAATTACACAGGCAGAGATAGTTGATTCAAACACCTATAGGCATTTGGATTACAGTATTATCTCTTATTAAAATATTTTTATTAGTGAACAGTGGAGATTAAGAGCTGTTATTAAAAAAACACAGAAAGAGAGAGAGACAGAGAGACAGGTGGTACTGGGAACTGAATCAGATACTGCAATAAATTTGTTTCTGATAAAGTAGTTTTTCAGTGAAGATACCACAGAGATGAATTTACAAACCAATGTGCCTGAGTGCTTGAACTGTTGACTGATCCAACACTTCAATTTCTTTGTCATTCTGAGACCCATCATTAAAAATATACACATGAATGGCCTTGTTCTTTATTTTCTTTGCATAATCTGAGGGGGGGGGAATGGTATAAAATGAGACTCACTCAGAATACATGAATTTCATTTTTCTTTACCTCAAAATTTATGCTTATATAAGGCATGAAAAGTGTTTGATTAAGGCAGAAAGGATTAATTTTGAATCTGTTCAGGTGGTTTTTCTATTGGAAAAAAAAGGACATGAGGAATTAGAAAAGGGAATTCACTTAAAACAAAACATTTGACATACATCCTATCGTAAGATAGGTTTTAAAAAGTACTGGCAACATAGATAAAAAGTTAGCTTAGATATTAGAATTAAAGCTGCACTCATTAGTGATTGGTAGCAATGCCTGCTAGATATTCTAGGAAAAAAGTTCTTCATTTACATATTTGAAAGGTAGCAATGACAGATTTTAATCTTTTCTTTGCCTGAGTTTCCTTCAAAGATTGTTAGTCAAACATTTCAAAGGGACACGCTAATTTGTACATTGAAACTTCAGCAAAGGCTTTGAAGTGCCCCTTGTTTGCATCAACTTGGAGATTTTCAGAAAACAAAGATAATATTTGAACACAAAAACCATAAGCTCCTTTAAAACCTTGTCCAAAGAACCCACTGCAAGGTGAATTTGCTAGCTTTCACTTTGGGATAATTTCAGATAATGACAACAGAGCTCGAGATCCTGAGATGCACCTGAGGTATTCTGGTTTATTTTTGGGGTTATTTTATTTTGTTTTGTTCCTTAAAATTCTGAACAGAGCTGGAGAAGTACTGCTGTTCTACCTACCATTTGCCTTTTTCACAGCCAATTTCTACAAGAAACTGCCCTTCTCCCAGTGCTGAGGTATGCAGAGACTCTCTGGCAGAGAGAGCCCTTGTGTGGACGAATGTTTCCTTTATTCACCAAGCAAAAAATAGCAAGCTGGATGAACTCACCCCAAAATTGTGGACCACACAGAGACTAGAGAAGATACACTAAATGGTGAAAAGCTGCACTGTTCTCGTGGCCACAAACCCCATCTAACTTCCTTTGAAAACTCCCATTCTAGCTATGCTCTGCATTTAGCCTAAGGGAGGAAGACACGTAAGTAAATCAAGGAGCAATAATAAATATTATAAAGCTAAGACTGGGCAAGTTGATAAATAATTAAAACAGTGCTTTTAATCAGAGAGCATTGGTGACACTTGGAGGAATCACCCAGGGAAATTTTAATTCTGGATGTTTCAGTCAAGATCAGATGTGTTTTATGAAGATGAACTTTAAACAAAGAGTTTATTATGCCCAGTAATATTTTACACCTTGTTTTGTCGGACTAGACAATCTAATAGTCTCTCTAGCCTTCAAAAAACCCTGAGACTTAGAAAGAAACATGAAGAAAAACAAGTTCTCGTTAGAAAAACTGTGAAGCATTCACAAACAGAACAAGGCCTCATTTATACACTTCTTGCAAGCAAGTTACAGGCACGGCCTTGTAACCACCATCTCTCTCATATTAGAAAAACACCACTTTTAGAATCAGTAACCACAAGTCTCCATAAAATATGATTCTGGTAGCTGATCTCTAGGGTTCCAGGCCCACAGCCCTTATTCCTGAGAATAATCTCACTGTAGTCAACAGGCCTGCTTTGCCCGTGCCAGAATGAATGCACTACTTCTTTTCCCGTTTGGAACTTCCATGGCACGACCAACTGGGGATCCCTTGCAGCCAGAAACAAGGCTGGAGTCCAGGTCACTGAAAAACTGAATGAGCCTTTAAGTTTACTTCTGAAGTAATAAAGACTTCCACTGCAGTACACTCAAAACAATGCTTGCTTTGCTTGTAGAACAGTAACAGTGGATAAAGTAAAACATGTAGGTACAACTTGTGGTAGCTCTGAGTTTTCTTAGAAACTGATGTAATTTTGATGGATAGGACACACATTTTACCTAAAGTAGGAGCTATATTTATATTTATAGCAGCTTCTATGGGAAAGACACTAACAGTAATACCCTCAAATGTTAAGAAACTCAGTTCTCCTTGAAAAGCAGTCTTTAGTTCTGCCAGTGGATAAATGCTATTCAAATATTAGCAAGGTGAGAAGCAGCACCCACGACTGAGCTGACTGCTCCTGGTGGCACAGGAAGACTGTAGGAAACTCCAGATTAGAGCCTAGACCTCATGGCTCCTTTGTGCCATGCCTTAACAAGAAGACAATCCTTCTACAGGATGTAACTGTAGGAACTTATCAATAGACACTTCCTATCAGAGCCTAATAAGATCTGTTAGTTTCTGTGATAAAATATCATTGCAAACTGTGTATTTAAGATTGCCTGCTCTTTACAAATGAAGAGATTTTAACTGGAAAACTGCCCAAGTGGCCTACATATTCATACATACCATGTTCACACCATATGACAGTAATTGAAATAGAGTGCCTATATGGAATGCATATTGGAGAGGAGATTTGATAATGTCTTCTGGAAAAAGCTTGTTGGATGAAATGCTGCAGATAAACAATGTCCCCTTCGAGGAAAGTAATTAATATTGTACATATCTAAAAATATATTAAAAAAAAATAAGCTGGCAACAATTTATTCCTATAGTTTGTTGTGCAGCAGCAGAATATAATGTATTCTTGCTGCCATTACCATTCATTATCTTTATGTCAATGGAACTCCTTCTGTTAGAAAAAAGGGCAGAAGAATTTCCTTAAAGTAAGGACATACTTTTGAGAGCACATTCCTGAAGGATTATACAATAAAATGGGCAGTGGCAATGTAGAAGACAGACAAACAACAGGTATGTGCAGCTTAAGAAGGGGCATTTGTTTTGCAAACTGCGTTCCCTTTATCACTAACTATTCTGTAATGCAGAATAGAGCTGACTATCCTGTAATGAAGTGTCTGGACGAAGGTTCCACATGGAGAGTGCTGCTCCAGAACAGCTCTGGCGAATGAGAAGCTTGAAGTCAGTAAAGTGGCCCAGACATTTCACTCTGTAGGAAAAAACTCACTACTGCCTATTTGTTTACCACAAGTATGCTTCCCAAGAGTTTTATTTTTATATATATATATATATATATACACACACATCTCCAGATTTCTGGCAACTAGCTCAGAGTACCTGACTTCAGTAAGTATAATTTCTCATTTGAGAGACCAAATTTCTATGAGTGGCCATTTGACAAAATACTTATTTCATATTGCATTGCTTTCCTTCTCTGGTACTGTATATAATCATTCACTGTTATCCATTAAGTGACCAGAGTAGTTAACAAGCAAGCACTGCCAGCAGAATTACTGTAAATAAGGTTCTATATATTTCAGATTGCCGAGCTATAATTAAGGCATTTCACTATTTTATACACATTTCCTTAAGCAACTCTTTCTCCCGTTTTTATTTATAGATTTTCTGTTTGCATTTTAAGTTGTTGTATTCAACAGGGAATTAAGTCAGGGAAACTCTGTGCCTGCTTTAGGACTGATACTGAATTAATTACTTCAAATCTGAATACTCTGTTTCTCCTGAAGTTAAGTGCAGAGCTCGTAGTAGAAAGATTAAGGTCAACTGCATTGCTTATTTTGAGAACATGGATTTGCTGACTTGAATGCTGATATGGTATCACGTTCTTATATCTTGATGATTTTAAGATGTCCTCCTCTTCCTCAGGAACAAAGTAGTGAAACAGGTATTTTGCAGTTCATGTGGACCACAGCACTCAGCCTGCTCTAAAAACTCTTTCTTAACAAGCTGTGATAAAGACAGAGTCCTAAAATACTGAAGTACCTCTTTAAAGGTAGCAAAAAGTTGATCACCAACCTACTAGAAGCAACAGTGCCATGTTGCCAAATGATAGTTTGCAGGAGGGGACAAGAAATAGATGTAAAAATTTACACTTGGATTATTTTTTTGCTCCCCCATAGTTGCATCTTCCTTTGTTAATGGTTATATCAAACAGTGAAATGAGAAATGTATTCTTTCTAGTCTGTTACCCCTTGACATTAAGAATATTTCTGAACCTGAAGTGTCATACGGTTGCACCCATTGTCCTTGGAGGTATAAATTAACATTGCTCCTCAGTTATCTGACACATGCAAGGGCCCAGTGACATCTACTCGGCTCGTTCAAAAATTTAATTTGCTCTCTGAACTGAGTTGTATTATGTGGTCAAAGGGTCTGGATAAAGGTGCAGGAGGTAGAGAGTGACAAACTCTTAGTCCATCGTAAGCAACTTCCAGCCAATCTCACTTTCACAGACTCAGGGAGCCATGGCTGCTCTCTTCCAGCTTGGGTAGAGAGGGAAGAATGTGATGTTTGTGCCTTAAAGGGGAGCGAAGGACTGCATTTTAGCTGCTTGCCTGGTGCCAAGCCTCCCTGAGAAGAACACATAAAGGAGCAAGTCTGGGTAGAAGAAGAATATTGAAAGGGAAGGGCCAGTGATGGACAGACCATCCAAGCTGCAGAAGAAAATGCACTTGCTCCAAGAGCTAAACTAAACAAATTAATTCCTAGAATAGTTCTGAAGAGATTCTTTTCCCTTTCCCCTCCTCCTTAGCAGGAAGCACTAACAGGATGTGACATGGCATCTTTATTCAGCTGCATCAGTCATTTTATTTTATTTCTGGAGGTGGAGAAAGCAGAGCAAGGTTATTATTTTGGAGAAGAATGTCAGTCCTACAGTGCTACATTTCCAATTTATGGGTTTCTGTGGCACAGAAAATTTTCCAGTAAGTTCAACTGCATCCATTTACCTCTGATGTAATTTTTGTTCATGTTCATTGCTTTACAATCTCCTTCCCCAAGTCCTCAAGAAAGCTAACAAGTCCTACCTCATCCTATGAGATCCTGTTGCGAAGTCGTGGTATCAGGGCACCAGTTGCCCCTCCCAGCAGCACAATGTGATCCCTTTCCATAAAAGCAGAGTATATCACAAGAATGTGGAAAGTGCCAGCTCACACATCTCTCTCCTTTGGCTTTAAACCACATGGAATCCCCTCTTCTCAAACAGAGTGGTTTTGTTCTACGTCTTATTAAAGACAAAGCTTGCAGAAAAGGTCAATCAAACTGATCAGACCTGCAGGAAACTGAAATTCCAATCACAGACATAAAAATTGCCCCAACCTTGAACTAGAATATTTTGAGCCTCACTGAATCAGAGCAAATCTGTTTTCCAGACTCATCCTAATGTTCTCAACAGTGAGTCCTATCCACTTTTAACTCATGGGAGTGCCTACTTTCAAATTAGCCCCACTGCTAGATCCTGGATAACTTGGATGTTTATAAACACAAATGCATGTTTGTTTAATTGGGATGCTTGAGATTAGAAGAGAACAGGCTACAAAGAGGAGATGTTACCGTATGTGGAGGGGAGTGCCATTATTTGATAACAAAATTGCTGAGAGCAGAAAAATACTCAACTAATTTCATTATTTTGGAATTTGCTTCATTATAGGAAAGTCCCCCTTTAACAAAATGAAGGAACAGAAACGACTCAATAGCTGTTCCATCTTTTTGTTCTTTGATTTTATGATAAAAATGGGTGTGGTCTGTAAAACTCCCCCACCAATGGAGTCCATAAAACTCCAGAGAGCTTGGAACCTCTATGAAGCTTTGGCAAACTTCTCAGGAAATAACATATGAAGCTGTTTTCTGGTTCATCTCACTATTTCCATCCTTACACTGATGTAATGGGAAGAGTGACACTTTGTATATTCCATTAGGACAAGCACAGAAATTTAGTTCTTAATTCTTAGAGACTCTGTTCCCCTGAAAGTGGTCTCTGAAAACATCTGAAATCCCTCAGGACTCAGCTCCTGACTCCCACTGTGTAAGGTCCAACAACACCGTATGGCCACACTTCAGTCCTTGCACAAAAATCCTGAAACTCACACCAATATTCCTCTCTTGGCACACGCTGTACTCGAAGTTTAAGAAGCTGTAGGCACGAAAACATGCTTGAAGGTCAAAGGGAATTACATCTTTAACTTTCATGTCCCTCACATGCATCAACCAAGCACAACAAGAGTTTATAGGATGAACTTTGGAACTTTACATGGCTGCTTCTCTATTGACCAATCCATATGGATAACAAGGAGCTGCTGGAGTCTCATGTTCCCATACCAAGTGTCAGCTTTCTACTTAGCATCAATCCGACCAAGGGAAATGCAACCTGCTCCACATTGCTCCACTCCCATCCAGGTGCAATCTGTTAAGTCCCAGACTCTTCCAGCTTACCTGGGTTACCCTTTGGAAGTGCCGGCTCCCTACTTTAACTCTTTAGCATTTTGCTCTTAAGACTAGGCAGGGTGAATGCAGAAATACATCCCTCTGAATTTTGGTTATTGAGGTAAAAAGGATGCTTTTTGTTTGCAACACGGCTGCAACCTCTAACTCATCTCTCAAAGAATTCCACACAGCCATACACATATCCCACATATTCCACAACCAGTGACATGCACTACATTAACACAACTAGTAACAAGCTCTATAATCCATTAGTATATCTGATCCATCCATGACCATCTCCTGAAGTTGGTTTTCACAACTTTTTTTCAGGCACTGAGTAAATGTGAAGAAAAAAAAAAAAAAAAAGAAAAAAAAAAGACATAGAACTCTTGAGTGGAAACAGTGCTTTTTTAAAATTGTCCCCTTCACACCAATTTTTAGTATGGCATTTTTCATAAAATGTAAGATGGATCTGCTTGTACAAAACCATGAAATACTGAAATAACTGTGCACGCTTAGGAGACATTTTTCAATTGTTAATAATGTGGCTGCATTAGAAAAAGAGCTAATCCATATCTTAAATTGTTCATCTGGAAATTTGGATTAGGAGGAAAAACCCCAGCAATTTTTATGTTTTAGACTACAGTATCAAAACACTAAACTCTTTTCAAATCAAAACAAGAGCCAAAATTGATGTAAAAGCAAATTTTAAATTGCTTCTGGCTCAGTAGTTGTCTGCGAAGCAGAAGGGGTGGGAGTACCAAAGAGTTTGCAATGGAAATACCAAGAAGCTTTTACTGTAGTCACACTAACAAGAGCTGCTAACATGAAGTAATAACATTATCCAGAAATCTTTGTTCATTACCTCATTCCTAATGCCATCTCATTTCACTTGAGTTACTTGGGTCTGATGATGGGGTTAACGAGCGAGGAGGTGTTTGAGTGGGTGTGAATTAGGGGCGCTGCTAAAATAGAAGCTATTTTAACAGTTCTGTGTTTAATATAGTCTGGAGCTCAGTGATTTTTTTTTTTCTCCAGGTAAAATACTCACACGTTCCAAGGCTAACACTGACTTTGGCAAAGTACAGATAATACCTAGACTCACTCGTATTACACGGGGTATTACAGAGGAACTCATGCTTCTATTCCTTTTCTACCTCTGTCGTTCTACCCACAAGTCTAACACAGCTGGAATGCTAATGCTTTCATTTCCTGCATTCAGAGATTTTCCTCAAAAACTTGGGTATTTTCAGCCACCATGACAGAGAACATCGTTGATAGCTGCTCTCCCCCCATCCCTGTACTCCACAAGCCATCCTCACAGCAATCCATTACAATATGTTCTAACATCTGCCTCCTCAGATGATGTACGACCTATTTGATTGACCCTTTTTGTGCTGCTCCAGGACTGGCTGCTCACTGCAGCGGGAGGGCAAACAGCACTCATTGCTTCTTCAGTTAGCAACTGGTGAATTTATCTCCATTCCAGACTGGGAATGCCAAGCAGGGATTCTCCTCGCTTCCCTCCCCAGAGCAATGATCCCCTCCACACAGTCCCTTCCTTTATCGCTATCGGGGATAAGGAATGCAGAACAATCCAGGACAGGGAAGGTCGCCAGTGGGCCCTCACTTCTGTCGCTAATATATGAAACATTTCTGCCAATTAAATTTTTCTGTGACAAGTATTAACATTACCCAGTGTTTGTGACTCCAGCGTGGGAAGAATGAATAATGCAAGGAACAGTTCAGTCCTCCATTACGCAGGGACACTCCTTGTTTTTGCCAAAGTCAGCAACTGCAAAATATCTCTCAACTTCTCCAGTTAACACCATGGCATAAGGCAGGCCTTTGGTCAAAGTGATCATATTCACTACAGTAAAAGAAGCAGCTAAAGTAACAAAAAAGCACTTGCCAATATTGCAGGCATTAAATGCAATCCTCATTCTCACCATCTATATTTCCACTATGTATTTAACTACATTAACATATTGGACAATTGCCCAAAGTCGTCTGGCATGAAATGGAACGAATATGGCTATGAAAAAGGAGGGAAGCAATGCACTGAGACCAGCACAAAGGGTTATCTCCTCTTCCCAAGGATGGAAAACTCAACTGGCACATGGAGTTAAAAAGTTGTCTGCACTGGCTCCGACTCAGTGACTTTCACAAATTCCAACCACTAGAGAAACACAAAGACAGTTGGTCTTGTGGCTCCACGTCCCACCAGCAATCACAGAAATATTCCGACTTCATGGCCCACCATTACTTGCTTACTAACTGGAATTGCCTAGGAAAATGAACAAGGAAACTGAACCACAGTAAAAAAGTGGGAATAAGCGGGGAATCTGCCTGATTAGTCTGACATAATCACCCTCATTTGCCTTTATAAAAACTAGAATGGAAAACCTGCAACATTATGCCAGATGAGTTATATGTTAGGCATCCATGGCTAAAGATTATTCTGATCCCACCATCCTGGAGTGAAATACCAGGAAAAAACTAGCTAATCTGTGCTCAGCACGTCTATGTAATTTTTTAAAATTTTGTATCAGCAGCTGAATTTAAAGTGAAATATATCTGTCCTCTCTGTATCTCATGAAAAATACACATTTCCTTTCTTCTTGTTATACAAGTCAGATGGAAGGCGACTTTGACTTCCTCAAAGTCATCCAACTGGTAAGGCACAGAGCTGCATTTTCAGGACAGAACATGTGGGGAAGGGCACATAACTCCCCCAAAGTAGCTTGCAAATTACTTTGGCTTTGTGTGGAGAACATATATGTTAACATAAAGTAGAGTGTGAACCCAAGGAAAATGAAGACAAACACTGACAGCTGGCCAATCTTGCCCTTCTTTACTGTGTTTGCCTCAAATATAGTATGTTTGTAAGAATGTGTGAAATACTTCTGAAAATAACAGTTATACTCCATTTAGTTTTAACAAGCAAAGGAACACACAGTTTACAATCCTCCTCAGAAGGATCTGATTTACCAAAATTCATGGAGAGATGTCAACAAACTCCCAGGAGGAGTTAGAAACCTAACTTATCCAGTATCCTGCAAATTTTGGAATGTGTGTTTCATTCGGACTTTTTCCTCACATGTCCAAGATCACACTGATCTCATATAATAATTTATTTCCAATTTTTATCTTCAATTGAATGTTTCCAAAAGAATCAGACCAATGCTTTCACCATACATGGTATTTTTCTTCCAACAGCGGGGTGTTACCACATTTCACAAGGACACTGAATACCAACTTCTTTTTCCAATCAAAACAGGATGCAGAAGAGGGAATCTTTGCCTCCTGCATCCCAGCAGTGACTGGCAGTCAGTGTCTCTCATCCTGCTCTCAGGGAATTTTGAGAAGGAGAGTCACACCACTAGGATACAATGGACATATGCTGCAGGACTCATCCCCAATTAAGTAAGATCAATTATGGTAAATTAGATCTTTGTCCTTCAAATACATTTCCATTATGCAATTCTGAGCTCTGTCCTCAATATTTAACATACTGCAAGCATGGGCAGGACCCACTGGAGCTTTCAACTGCAGAAGTAAGAACTTTGACTGGAAGACAACAGTCACCCTGAAAGGCCTTTTGCTTTAATTTACTGTGTGGGAGGATTATACTGATTATAATAAGCTTAGGATAAGCAACGTCCTAGACGATGTACATCACAGATTTTCTCATGAGATTGGAAATATCTTACCTTCCAGTCTTGTTTATAATTAGTGCCAAATGGTTTTGCTTAGAACCATTGTTTCTATGGATGACATCTATCAATGCCATCACTGACAGCTTTTTAGTCTTTTGACCCTCCTTGAAAGCAAGGTATTGCATCAACTGTAAATTCTTTTGACTTACAAGACTGGTAGCAAGAAGGGAAATGTCCAGGGACAGTATAATGTGTCCTAGCAGGATTAGGTGGCATTTGCAGACATGGGGGAACTCCCTAGTTTCAGACCTCCACAGTCAACTGCAGCCTCTTTAAACAGAATTTCTGCAGTAGCTGAAACAAGCAGCCCCACAGATGGTATCTGGTCTCATTGGCCTAGAGGAAATCTCAGAAGTTGTCAGCAGTATTATCCTTCCTCCCTCTCCCTGCTGCTTGTCTTCCATATTCCAATGGCTGTTTATGAGCTCAGCTGTCATTCTTTGCACCAGGGAAAGATAGATGGGACACACCAACCCCAACCTAAGTGACCTTTGGATGTGACAAGATTTTTAGGTCAGTCCTGCTAAATGGAAGCCTTGGTGTATCAAGGCTCGCCTCAGGGTGAAATTTCCAGTGAATTTATTATCTCCCAATGCCCTTTGGACTGCTTCCCACCATCAAACACCATGGCAGCACTCGGAACAGGAAGAAATACATTAACTGGAATCTGATCGTTTTAAAAGGTTACAGCTGCCCAAATATAATTTAATTTCATACTTGCCCTTTGAGGGTTTGGTGTATATTTTCATTTTATGACTGCAAATGATAAAGCTCTTAAGATTCCAGGCAATAAAAAGGAAAAGGGGGGAGAAAAGTATTTTAAGGGTTAGAAGTCTATTCAGATCATAGTCAATGAGTAAAGTGACAAATCAGTTTTTTTAAAATCTAACATTTCCTCAGTTTTTAGTAGTTATTTCTTTCTGCACTTGATGGGGTACAATACCTTTTAGTGAAATCAAACCTGTAATGCCACCCAGTGTGACACAAAAGAAACATTTGCTGTGCAAGCATCTACCCATCTTACATCCCTTATGGACCTGCTTCAGAGCAGCAATTAATGGGAAGTGAAATGAAGTACTCTGAACGAACTGTTGCAAAAGAAAAAAAAAAAGCAATCAGACTTGAGAAATCCTTAAATGTAGGCAGAATAGTTAGAGTTTTAACTGGGCAGGCCATGGTTCCTTCTAGAATCTCTTCTTCTCTAACTTCTGTCTGAGCTCAGGTCATGGATACAGGTCCATCTCTCCAAGCTCACAGAGTAGGATGAAAATCAGGGTCCTCAATACTGTTTTTGGGGCAGCATTCAGCTTGGTTGGAGTCCCACCAAGTGTGCTAATAAAATTCTAAGGAACGAGTATGCAGGCTATGACATCCTAGTACACAACACAAATGCTGTGCAATGATGCTCATTCTCTCTTTTTCCCCACTTAAAGTGAAAGCAAGCACTGTAACACAAGCTACCACCCAAATCTGAGTTTGGCCAGCTTGGACTAGAGGTAGGAAATGCTGAGTACTTGTGTCTTGCACTGTATCCAATGAAAACTGTGTTACCAAATGAACACCACCTCACCATCAAACAGTCTGATATAATTTTGACGACCATTTCCCTTCCACACAACAAAACATGGAAAAAATAAAACAGCTGTGGGAAGGAGGAAAGATTAAGTGTGAATGTTGCATATCCTATTTTCAAAGCCACCGTAAGAAATTAATTATTGCTGGACTCCCAAATCCCTTCAGGGCTCTTTAAAAATCTTTCCCAAACACACATTGATACACACCGTCTGAATTACCTTCCCCATCAGAGTATCAGACCAGTGTACAGCAAGAAACAAGGCTGCCATGATAATGGGAACGGGATAAGTAGGGATAATAACCCTAAAGAGAACTGTATTCCAAGGCAGCTACCGGCACAGCAGAACAGTGAGTTAAATCAAAAGTATGAGGATGGGGATTCTGCCCGCTGCAGTGCTGCATCCAGCCCTGGGGCCCAGCACAGGAAGGACATGGAGCTGCTGGAGCCAGGCCAGAGCAGGGACACCGAGGTGCTCAGAGGGATGGAGCAGCTCTGCTGTGAGGAAAGGCTGGGAGAGCTGGGATTGTTCAGCCTGGGGAAGGGAAGGCTTTGGGGTGACCTCACTGTGGCCTTGCAGTGCCTGAAGGGAGCTACAGGAAAGATGGAGGAGTGTGTAGTGACAAGACAAGGGGAGGATGGTCTCAAACTGACAGAGAGTAGGTTTAGATTGGATACTAGGAAACAATTCTTCCCTGCGAGGGTGGTGAGGCCCTGGCAGAGGTTTTCCAGAGAAGCTGTGGATGCCCCTCTTGGCAGTGTTCAAGGCCCGGCCGGCTGGGACTCTCAGCAACCTGGTCCAGTGGAAGGGATTGGAATGAGGGGGTTGGAATGAGATGATTTCTAAAGACCCCNTTCAAGGCCAGGCTGGATGGGACTCTCAGCAACCTGGTCCAGTGGAAGGTATTGGAATGAGGGGGTTGGAATGAGATGATTTCTAAAGACCCCTCCAACACAGACCATTCTATGATTCTATGATTCTCTGTATTGCTTACCCTAAACACCAATAAGCCCCAAGTTTGTGAAGTAAATATTGGAATACTGAACAAATACTAATGCACAACTACTGCAGAGAATGTAAGCAATATTTAAGGACAGTTTAACCTATTATAAAATGTAGCACACCTATTAGTGCTCCTACTGTGAATTTTCTAATTTTCAGAAGTTCAGAGTTTAATGGTAAAATCTACATCAGAGATAAACTAGGACTTCAGCCATGTTCTTTTGCCAAATTCAGCTAGATCCATTTGGTTCCCTTAATGAAATAAATATGCTGCTGTATTCTATGGTAATGGCCCAAAACACTTTAATAATACTATCACAAGCTGTACTGTTTTGGTGTATTAATGAAGAACACACTGTTATAATTTGTAAAGAGTGTTTTGAGCCATGGAAGGAAAAAGAAAAAGAAAAGGATTTGTTGCCAGATGCAATTTTCACACTCCAGCATGGAGAGAGTAGTAACCTGTCGAGCGGACACTTCAACTTCAGAAGGGCAGAGAGCCGCTGGCGTTGCTTCCCAGGTGTGTTGAGGGACAGCCACCCTTCCCCA
>WBMZ01004315.1:0-165602 GCA_013400975.1 Atrichornis clamosus | reverse complement strand
TTTTTCCTTTTTCCTTTTCTCCTAACTTTTTTCCTCTTTAGTTCACTGGTCACAGGTAAAGTCTCAGTTTTTATTTTTGTTAAGGGATGAGCTTTCCCTTTTCCTTGTAACTGGAAACCATGTAGGAAGAACAGCTACAAGCGCAGGCCAGGAAGTAGCAGCAGAGGGCAAGCTCCTGTTATTCTCCCGGTGTGCGCAGTCTGAGGCTTTCCTGCAGTCTCCACACGTGTAGTCACCCACCCTTTAGTAGTCCAGCCCCTCTTTATCATCATTGGCTGTGGGTGAACTGGAGGAAGGCTGACAGAAGGAAAAGCAGGTGAGGAGCTCCCCTAGGGAGTCCCATCCAATGACCGCGCTCAGGAATGCCTGAGCCTGATACAGTTTTGATACTCAGTAACCCTTGACGGATCTTTTTCCTTCTAGGGTCTCCACGGTATGTCGTGGCAATCAGTTCCACAGAGAAGCTCCCTGCTGTATAAAAAGCATCTTCTTTTGTTTATAAAAAGCCTGTGCCCTACCAAGACCTGTTATGTTTATCTAGATGTGGGATACTAAGTATTCTTTCAGTACTAGAATTATAGGGTCCTTTCCTCTTTAAAGTAAAAGGTAATGAAGGGAAGAATACCAGACCCAACTCTCCTTTTAAAATAGGAGAACTAGATGATGCAGGAGGAGTTAGATTATGTTGATGGGGAACAATACCAACCACTGCACCTCAGAGATTTACAGTGGCATTTTCCTAGAAAAACAGAAGTGCTGATGCCAACATTCAGCAAACCTAAACCACAAGTCATTCTAAGACCAGGAGGCTTAGTTTGAAAGTGTCCTCCAAGTGCCCTATCTAAACGAGGTATATCCTGACCTGTTTCTGATTTGAAATGTTTTCTTACCAGCAAAATACCTCATGTAACATGAAGTCAGCAACAAAATCGTGCTGCAAAGTGTCTAATTCACTTGGCTGTGTCTCCTTTACTGCTTGCTGTGAGAAAGTACACAGCTGTTTTAACTTTCTTTTGCTCTTCTTTGAATTGCCTAAATTTCTCGTCGCTGTTGGCTGGTTATCAGCTGTTTCATCGTGGCTTTTGTGTCATATGCCTTGGAAAAGACACAGACCGTTTGAAGCTCCAAGTGTATTATAAATCATATTTCTCTACGTAGTCAGGCATATCCATAGATATATGTGTTTTAGGACAAAAAGTGTTATATTACTGTTGGCTGTCAAATAAAGATCCAGTTCTTGATATCAGGCTCATCCTCTATTCTTTCTGCAACTAAAATTTATTTTGACTTAGTGATTTAGCACAGTAAAGACAACAGATGATGATAAAGTTAAAATATGCTGAGGTTAGATAAAACAGACTTTGAAGATATTTGCTGGGTGCATTCACACTTAGAAGGAAACTGTAGCACAAAATCACTTTGAGAATGGAGCGTAGGAGAGTTTTTAAATGTCTAATCTTGCTCTTGTGCATTAAAATATTTACAGGAAATTTCATTTAACAACTGTTTTTGCTCATGGTTTTGCTAGACTTCATTATCTTCATCTGACATTTTTAGTGTTCCATGCCCCTTATTTTTTTTAGCAGTGTCTATCTTATCTTTTGGGACTGAGAGCTAGTCAGGGAAATACGAAAATGGGATGAACTAAATGCTAATTACGAAGAACACAAAGACAGGGCAACAACTGGAGTATTGAGGGAAAAGGCATACTGGCTGGACAAAGAATCTGCAATGAGGAAGCCTTTGGGACCACGAGTAATTAGGGTCACAGAGGCAAACAAGGGAAAGAGTCAGGTTGTGAGACAGGACCTGGCATGTGTTTGCTGAAGAGATGAGGAACAGGGATTTGTGGCATAATGTGGGGAGGTGGTTGCTTGGCAACCTTAATTTGGTCCCCTTATGATACATGGGTGATCACATATTGTTTTAATGCAGCATTTCTGGCTCTGTGCAGGATGGGATGTCTCTGCTGTAGGGATGTACTGGGGCTGTGCAGGAGAGATGGGTGATGCCCCCGTGGCTCCTGTCTCATTCATTGCTTGAGCTGGGAAGTCATTAATGAGTGAACGGAGAGGAAAGGAAGGTCATGTGACCGAAATAATGCACTGTTGCATGAAAGATATTTTTCCTATCTGGTGCAAATATGGACACTTCAACCAGATCTGTGTGGAACCTCTAGTGATCTAAGAGCTTCTAATTATCTAATTTTTAACGACCCCTTTTAGATCTGTGTGGAACCTCTAGTGATCTAAGAGCTTCTAATTATCTAATTTTTAACGACCCCTTTTAGAGCCCTAAATCCAATTTGCTCAGCAATCACACCTGCAACTGATACTGCAATGTCTGTGTTTGAAATATTGTTAAATACTTTTAAATTACATCTGTAATGCCTCAGACATAAGACCTAAAAATCAGTGAACACTTCTGCCTTTTATTTTTCTGTGCCTCCTTGCCCTGTATTTTAAACAGCAGTAGTACGCTTTCTTTGCTGCTGTGGATTTTTGAGAAGTTACATTACTTTGAATTTTTGCAGCACTCAGATGTTGAAGTGATGATCAGAACAGAGAAGCTCTGAAGGAAATGAATATTTGCCATCATAAGGCAATTGGATAATGGGCAGTAAACAAAGCACAGGCCACACAGTGAGTTATGAGGTGAAAGCAAAGTATTGATTAACAGTTTGGTGAATATAGCATAGTGGTCCTATGCAAAAATAGCAATTAAGGACTGTGACATAGATACAGGATGTTATTATCACCCTTGTAAAGGACAGATTTCCAAGAGGGGATTAAACAATGGCCCATGTGTCTCTTTCTGTCTCTGGATAGTATGGAGCTTCAGGTTTGTGAAGAGTACTTTAATGTCTATACTCCTATTTTAAATATGTAATGCTTATGAGTGCACTTTGCGCTGAGTGTAGAAAGTGATGGACTTTTGGAGGTCCTCGTTTCCCATGAAAATTTGCTCCAAACTATGTCCCATACAGTCCCCACCTCTGAGTAGAATTTAGTTTTTGAATGACACAACATTTGTCCTCATGTTTGTTAGTTCAGCTCTAAATTTACAAAAGCCAGTGTACCACCCGAGTTCCAGCTCTGTGACATGGGTCATGGTTCTGTTGTCTGGTGCATTTCTGTTCTGTCCCCTTTTGTCTGTCCTTATTTTTATATGCAACTCTGCAAAGCCTGTCTGGTGCAATCCCATGTCACCAAGTGTCCCATTAGTTTTTGCCCTGTAGCACAGAGGTAGAAGGTGATAAAATACCCATGGTCCCAGCAGCTTATGCTACTTATGCTTTTTGCTTTGCATAGCTGCTTCTTTTTTCATGTCTGAAGTTTGAATGTAATCATTATGTTCAGAAGTAATGAATCTTTACCAGTGAATCTTCAGACAAAGAAGAAAAAGGGAGCCTCATTAAACTAAAGAACTTGAAAAAACCATGAGCTGTTATTCATATGAGCTAATTCAACAGACGATTAAAGCAGTAACTCACTTTTATCTTTTCTAGGCCTGAAAAATTCCTCACTGACTTCTGATTCCCTATTCAATCAAATCTTTTTCGATTCAAGTCATGTAGGAACTTTAGACAGAAAAAGAAAAAAAAAAAGGAGGAAAAGAAATCTCTCCACTTTTGTCAATGGCTCCATGGTACATAGCCATTGTAATAACCAAACATGAAAAACCACATTAGATGGAAACTTCTAGTTCAGCAGCTGAATGAGACTGACTACGAGTGCATTTTCACGCTGGTTTTTAAATGTAGATTCAAATTGTTCAAAAATTCTTTGAAGTGGGTGTTTGGAGTGGACTTGCTATATCATAGAATCAGAGAATATCCTGAATTGAATGCGACCCACAAGAATAATTGAGTCCAACTCCTGGTCCTGCAAAGAACAGCCCCAAGAGCCACACCATGTGCCTGAGAGTGTTGTCCAAATGCTGCTTGAACTCTGTCAGGCTGGTGCTGTGACCACTTCCCTGGGGACCCTGTTCCAGTGCCCAGCCACCCTCTGAGTGAAGAACCTTTTTGTAATATCCAACCTAAACTTCTCCTGGCACAACTTCAAGCCATTGTCTGGGTTCCTGTCACTGGTCACCACAGAGGAGAGATCAGTGCCTGCCCCTCCACTTCTCCTTACAAGGAAGTTGCAGACTGCAATGAGGTTTCCCTTCAGTCTCCTCTTCTCCAGACCAAGTGACCTCAGCCGCTCTTGGCACAGCTTCCCCTCAAGGTCCTTCACCATCTTTGTTGCCCTCCTCTGGATGCTCTCTAATAACTTAAGGTCTTTTTTATATTACAGTGCCCAAAACTGCCCCAGCCCTCAAGGTGAGGCCTCCCCAGTGCAGAGCAGGGCAGGACAATCCTCTCCCTGCCCGGCTGGCGATGCTGTGCCTGATGCCCCCCCGGACACTGCTGGCCCTCCTGGCTGCCAGGGCACTGCTGACTCATGTTCAACTTGCCATTGACCAGGACCCCCAGGTCTCTCTCTGCAGAGCTGCTTTCCAGCCTCTCATTCCCCAGGTAGTCCAGAGTTGCCTCACCTGAGGTGCAGAATCTGGCACTTTTCTGTTAAACTTATTCCTCCAGAGAAGCTGGTAAGTAGAGAAGTCTGGATGGGTTATAGTGTTGGTAACCCGCAGACTACAACTTCACTCAACACGTGAAAGCTGTTTCTTGAAATCTGAAAGGTGAAAGAGAGGTGATTGAGGGAAGTTCCTGAGGAGCAAATGGGGTTGTAAGCTGAAGAGTGAAGCAATCACTTTCTAGGGAGGATTCAAGTAGGAATCTACTCTGGCAGATGGATATGTATCCCTATTGTTAGCCCCTGTTTTATTCTGTGGATTGCTATAAGTTGTCAGCTTTCAAAGGCTGGCAGCTTTTAGACTTCAGTGTATTTTAGAATGATAAATATATCATTACCCAAAATTTCAGAATTTAGAATACCACATTTATATGATGGTTTGCATTAGAAAATCTATCTGCTGGCCCAAGACCTCTTGCTGTTCTTGGTATTCTATCACATCTCTAAAGTTTATCCATTTTGATGCTGGCTGAAACCAAGAAACCAAGAAAACAAAAGGCTGTAAACTCATCTCCATTTTAGGCTGTTCCATTAAAATAGTGCAGTGTATATCTGACATGAGATCATGCAATATGGAAAGGGTACAAATGTAGCAAAATGACTTTCAAAATGACAATTTTAAGCTTTTGGATTTATAGATTGATTAGTTAGGCAATGATTAAGTTTCATCCTTTCAAGATGTGGATCTCCAAAAATGTTTGTTAGCAGTGAAATCCTGGGGACAGGACTCAGCAAGTTAGAAAAATTTTATTTCCTTTAGCTGAAATCCTTTCTACCTTTCTAATTTTGCAGATGGACACAACAAAATAGTAAATAATAAATTCTCTTTCTTTCCTGTATTGAACATACGCGGTTCACAAAGAAATGAAAAATCCACTACTATTTCTGAAAAATTGTATTTAGGTTTTAATTTCTCTGCCTTCTAAGTCCATCTTTTGTTTTAGTTTTCAGTGTCTCTTCAGTCATTTTCCTCAAAAGCAAAGATGATTTGGCCCCTAAAGTTTCTTGCTTTAAGGCATTATCCTAAGTCCTAGTGACTTTGTGACTCTTCTTATTCCATTTCTGTTCTTGTTTTTTATCGTCTTTAAAAAAAAAATTGTAGTAGAAATATATTATTCTAAAATGACTTCAACAACAGACAAAAACTGCCTCTCTGCTTTTGCTCATTTCTTTTAACATGCTCAAAAATTATATTAGCTTTTCTTGTCATAATACAGCTGCTTTTAAGAGTTCATGCCATTTCTCCACTGGGATCTGCAGATCCCTTTCAGACTCTGCTCTCCAGATTATTGTTCTCTGCTATGTTAGATTGCCTATTTCCAAACCTATACCTTTTCATTGGAACATATTAAAATTCAAACTTATATTATTTGAAAAAAGTAACGAATTTATTTTTCCACATATCCCATGCTATAGTAATGATTTAAATTAACTGATAGAAGAAACAAGCCAAATATTCTTTTACATCTGATTTTTAGCAGTGTTGTTTCATCAAGGATCAGATCCTGCAATTTACATGTCTTCTAAGTAGCTTTATATTTATATGTAGGCAAGTATAAGATAACTGAAGAAAATGAGAAACACACTGGCTTCACTAGAACAGGCAGTAAGCTCCTCCTTAGGGCCACCCCATGAGGTTGAAAACTTTTTAATGGGGAGATGTTTGCAAAGAACTGGAGCATAGTGTCATCCAGCTAAGTACTATGTTTAATTTTGTGAACAGTTTTGTTAATTAGACCTATTGAAAGTGCAGTGAAAGCTCCGATCTATAGACTGTCATCAGTTCATAAATTTTTAAGTCTGGAAAGGACTATTACTTGCTTTAAGTCATTCTGCAAATAATTATTTATGAAATCACAAAATTTATTAGCAATTTCATATCTACTAGCATCAGTTTAATAGCCCCATTTAGATTGCTAAGAAATGCTGTTTTGCATCTGATTTAAAGTAGATTCTGCCTAGGAATTGCCTCTTTGGATAAAGATGGTAAGTCTGCTATTGCTTTCTTCAGTCTCTCTGATTAATCAGCCTTTAGACATTAATGTGGTTTTATTTATTTAGTGCATTTCCAAAAATCAAAACATCAAATTAATTAAAGCGTATTTTACAGAAATCTGTTGTATGACTATAATGAATTAATATAGCTTGTGAGCTTTTTCATGGTATTGCACAAATTCTAATTCTCCAGTCTAAGTAAATACAGTTTTTACTTTTTTTTTTTTAAAATAGGATTCCTAGGTATTAATATGGATCAATGAAGTATTCCTGTACTGTCAAAGCAGTTCTGATTCCAGTCATTGGGTTTTGCTTGCAGTCCTTCCACTGGTAATAGATTTTACAAATGGAAGAAATTCAATTTTCTGAAAGGATGATAACAATCTTGAACAATGAAAGGAATGCAGCATCCATCATTTCTGAGAAACCATGTATCTCTATTTCTAAAAAGGAATAATTTCTAAAGTAAATAAGGCACATTTGGAGAGCTCTTTTTTTCAATTCAGTAATGCATTTAAATTAGCATTATTAAACATCAATTATGGCAGCAGCATTTCTAAAATGAGAATTGTCGGCTAAAAGTTTGCAAAATTCAGCAGGTTTGAACTGATACAGTGTAAGCTATGCCTTTTTTTAATCTCAGTAGTCATCTATCTCACCATTGTAGCACTAAGATAAAAGCTTTTCCTACATATGTGGTGGCTTTACAGGCTAAGAAGTTGCTTTGAATAGCCATGGAGAAGAAAAAACTGTCACATAAAACTACTTTTTCATAGAAGCATAGAATGGTTTGGGTTGGAAGGGACCTTAAAGATTATCTAGTTCCAAACCCCCCTGTTCTGGAAAGGGAAATCTTCCACTAAATCAGGTTTCTCAGAGCTCCACACACCCTGGCCTAGGATACTTCCAGGGGTGGGACATCCATGATTTCTCTGGGCCATAAGTCCACAATCCTCACAGTAAAGTTCTTCCTAATATCTAATCTAAATCTACCCTCCTTCAATTTAAAGCCATTCCTCCTTGATCCATCGTATCATGCTCTTTTAGAAAGTCCCTCTCCAGTTCTCTTGTAGCTCCCTTTAGGAACTGGAAGACTGCTATAAGGTTTCCCTGGAGCCTTATTTCCTCGAGGCTGAACAACCCTCTTAATGTGGCATAATTATTCGAGAATTTCAGATGTGGTGAAGGAGAGAGTTGCTACGACTCTATTACAGCAAGCTTTGTTTTCTGGTGTGCCAGGGTTAACAAGATTTTGTTCCAATTTTATGGTTATGGAAACTGAGATCAGGTGGTAATCTGACTTTTGAAAGGCCACAGTTTGCCAGGCAACATGTTTCACTAAGAAATTTGCTTTCTTTACTCAGGAATCTGGGTGCTCAACTAAATCTTTGTATATAAAAAAGTTATGTCATATTGTAACTGTCAGTCTTCTAATATGACTTTGTTTCATCCAAAAGAACCCAGTTTGTGTGCTCCAATCAATACTAGGATGCCCATTAATAAACAGATTCCTGATAGGCCCATGGCGATATCTTGCTTCTCTTCAAAGAAATGGAATATTGTATTCAATTCATATTCATATTTTTAAAACTGTTCAAAAAATTTAAAAGAGCAAGGGAAAGAACTACTAAAATTATTCATGAGCTGTAAGAAATACCTCACCCCATGAGAAATAAAGGAATTGTCATGTCAGTGAATTAAAAACAAGACTCAGAGGTGACCTCATTAAAATGCGTGAGCATATTCACAATAAGAAAATTCTGAGTATTACAGAAGCAGTGGCTGGAAGCTGTCACCAGCCAAATTAAAATTAGAAATTCTGTGCCCATTTTTAACAGAAAGGGTGATTTATCATAGAAGTACATGATGAAGGGAAGAGATGGATTCCCCATCTCTCATTTTCAAATTAAGACAGGATGTCATGCTGGAAGATGTATTTAAGTCAAACACAAAGTAACTGAGCTCAGTACAAAGGTAATGGCCTGCGAAGAGTAGATCAAATTAGGTGATCACAAGTGGCTCTGGATTTCAGCTCTGTGACTGCATGAGATCAGGTGTCTGCCAAGAGCCGGGTGAGCAGCTGGTGGTATTTGTGTGGATCAGAAATTGTACCAACTGTAACATGCAGGTTGCCCAGTCCCTACACTGTAATTATTCAGCTGTGTGGAGTATGCTCTGGATGAATTTCTTTGTGATAATCCTGGAAATATCAACTAGACCAGTTCAATGGTCAGAAAAGCTACTGAAGACTGCTGATATTAATATATCTTGGATCAGCTTACAAAATTTTGTTTATTAACACAGTTTAAAATTTTCCAAACCAGCTCAAATCAAATGTTCATGTAGCCCTATAACTTTTTTCTGATACTAATCAGGGTGTTAACAGTGTACAGAGGGATGTACCATAATTCAGGTTGGAAGACACCTCAGCAGTTCTGTGGTCCAACCTGCTTCTCACAGTGCAGCCAGATTCTGAAAAATGGAAAGCCCTTGTTGCTCAGGGCTTCCCAGCTTCTGGAGATCACTGGCCAAGAGTTTTCTTAGGCAGCGCCTGGAATGCTGTGTGTAATGTCCTGTTCTCCAAATTTGTCTAGTGCCGTTTATGTGTTGGCTGTCCTTAGGTTCAATGATAATGAGTTCCAAGGTGGAACACTGTACAAAAAGTCCTGCTTCACTGTACCTTGAACCTGCTCTTTACCCACAGTTTATCCTGTGCGAAATAATGCATAATCACTTTCCTTCTCCCACAGTCCACATTTTACTAAAGATCTAGCATAGTTCTCTTCTTTTTCCCTGGTAATAAAATGCAAATAAATCTCTGGGCTCTTCCCACTTCAATACATGAGGTTAAAATGTGATGTTGATGACATTAGAAATAATGGAGCAAACACACATTTTTCCAAATGGTCTAGGCTATAATGAGTTTTGGCTTCAGTCAATTAAAAAATTTTTACAAAGCAGTGCCTATTCAAGACAGAGTAAGCTGTGGAAAATCAATTTTCCATAGCTGCTTTGGCCTTGTGCAAAAGCTCAGTGGTTTTTATAGTGAACCAGGCCTTTTGTTTTATTATTTGTTCTGCTTATAAATTGTGAGGGTTGAGTTACTAATTTACAAAGGACAAACAAATCTTGTTTGGCAGTTTAATCACCTAATTAATATCTAAGGTCAGAAGTTTTATTGTATTTTTTTGTATTTATGAGATTTTGCATGTTAACACCTGAGTGGGAACATGTAGTAAAAAATATAATGAATTTATCAAATGTCAAAACCCATGACACAGCTTAAATCTGTAATTTTTACAATGAAGTGATATTTGAATAATTGTCACATTGTAAAACTGCCGCCCTGTGGAGGCTAATGGAAAATTACATTTCAGCATAGTTCCTGAGGACTGTTCCTAATGCATTAATTACAAAAATTACCATTAGCTTTGCCGGGATGAGATTGGTTCAATTTCTCAGAACAGCAATCTGATTCTGCTATGCACACTCATGTGCCATAAATCCTCTGCCTGTTAGGGTGCCAACTTTCAAGCCAAAGTATTGCACGCCATGAGCAAGCTTGGGTTCAGTCCTGCCGGCTGTGGATATTGGTGCAAATAGCCAAGGCTGGAGCAGGGAGTGTGGATTATTTGCTTAGCAGGGGGAAAGCTGCTTTCTGGGCTCTCCCAAAGAACTGGAAACAGACCGGGCCCCAACAGGGGTCTGTGAGCGAGCAGTAACAGGGGCCATGGAGGAGGGGAGGCCTGGCTACACCACAGTTCTTTCACTGCGGTTCATGAGCACAGTTGCCAACCTTCAGGACTTGATCTAACCCCCAGCAGGAAATGGAGGTAGCAACCTCCTTGGCCAGGGCTTGCAGTGCTGATCTCTGAAGAGTTTTGTGTTAGAAGGATTTTGGCGGCAGCAGCATTCCGAAAAGCTAGCTGCTGAACATCCCAAGATGGGTGCTCGGCTTAACTTCCACAGGTCTCATGTGTTTGACTCCCTCATCTGACTGAACTAGAAACAATTAACTGTCATGCTCAGCAGCTCCACTGCTTTCTCAGCAGAGTTTTTTAAAGGCAGTTTGTTGACTCCCTGAATTACTTGAAGCCACAAATGACAGCTCTGACTAGCTGCAGTTAGCAGACGTATTTCCATGGGTTTACTCTGGATTTATATGAGAGGTTACACTTTACAGTGGTGTTTGACTCTTAGGCTAGAGCACCATCATACTGATGTTTTGAACTGCTCAGAGCACTGTCCCACCAATGTTTTGAACTGCTCACAGTGGTTTCTGAAATCTTGCCGTCTTCAGTCAATTTTCCTGAAAGCTTCACTCAGGCTCAGGAAACTCTGGGGTTCATGCCTGAAGGTCTTTGCTTCAAAGCAAACTAATGAAATTCAGTGGAAATACCCCTGGGTATCACTTTGAAATTTGGAGTTTGTTTGAAACCTTCTGCAGATATTTTGGGCATTCTATAACATGGATGCATTAGGAATGACAGAAATTCAAGTAACAGCAATGGGAAGCACAATCCTTGTAGCCTTGGGTGGTGGGTTATTGCACCTTTCAGAAGCGTTGGGAGCAATCTGTATTTTTCAAAGTGAGGCACTCAGGTGCCAGTCCCACTCCCATTACCACAATCATGCATTGATTTGGTCTGTAGCGTTTCTCGGGGTAGCATCTGTGCATGACTGAGAGAGACAAATAGAGAAAAAAGGAGAACTGTTTAAGATTGAAAATGTCTGCTTTTATGATATTGTAGCCCTAGACCTGTATTGCATCACTCTTTTTATGGGTCAAAATCAGATTACTCCTTTATATATGTATATAATTTTATCAGTGAAGAAATACACAAACATTTCGTTCAGTTAGTGTTTTGAAGTGTTTTGAATTTAGGATGGAAGAGCATGATGTGTGTTTGTACACTCATTTTACAGGTTTCTCCCTGAGACTGTCAGTAAATGTGCTCATCCCATTCACATAGCAGTGGCTGTTGTAGTGCTGTCAAGAGATTGCAGAGGTAATTGTGGGCTGGTTACCATGGTGTGCCCTGCTTCAGCTGCTGGGGTAATAAGCACAATTCAAGTGAACTGTTATGTAAATGTCCTTGAGGAAACGTGGAGTGGTGAAAACATCAACAGCTGCAAGGACACGACCCACTTTTAAAAAAAATAAGGTCGACTAATCGATTGAGCTCCCTGAGGAGGAAGAAGAATGACTTCAGGGTAGTTTTACATGAAGAATGAAAGTTTGATAATGGGACCATCTTTTGAGCAGATCCAGATCTTAAAAAAGATTGGGACTGGAAGTTGAAAGGTTGTTTCAGCCTGTAAAATGGTCTGCATTTTTAACCATGGAGGTTATTAATCATCTCATATATTTCTTAAAGGCTGTGATGGATCCTGGCTGTCACTGACATTTTAACAAGTCGATGTTTTCTCTTGGTTTTTATCCAAACAGAAAGTAATTTAGGAAACATCTACAGTTATAGAGTTAAAGAAATGGTTATTGTTACAGAAAAAGACTGTATTACTCAATCCCAGCACTCCTGGCTTGGTTGGCAGTTGCTGAATCACTCACAGTTTTTTGACAAGAGGTACAATGTCATTATGTGCAATGACTTGTATAGGGTTGCCCTACTTCCTGTCATGATTTGGGCATGGGTACTTCTCTTGGTTAAAACCAGTCACGTAGAGAAGGACATTTCTATGTGCTGCTTGGATCCACAATCACTATTGCTTGCTGGGCAGCACCTTCTCATGCCGGGGCTGTCTCTCTCTGACCTTTCATCCATTTGGTTGTCCACCAGCGGCATCTGGCTCTGAGATCACCATGGCCCCAGGCTGGGTGGCAGGGGAGAAGGAGGGGCAAGGTGACCCCGGTGTGTATGTGTTAAGGGACTTTCTGTTTGTGCCGCTGGGACGTGGGATGAGGAGACACACCACTCTGCAAGCTTTACCTTCCCAAGCAGGTCTCTACTCAACCTGGGACTGTGATCTGGACAGACCAATGCCAGGACAGAATTCAGGAGATGAAGATCCGAGGTCCTCTTACCTGCTCTCTTCTTCTTGAGCAGTCCATGCCTATGAGGGTTTTGAAGTATTGTTTAAATTGAACAGACACGCTTGTGCTGTTCTGTCCTGCATAGTCCATAGCATAACTGTGTCTTTACGACACTAAGATACATACAAAAATAACTATAACGTAAATATTTTCTAATACATTTTCTGAATCCACTTCAGTGTGGTGAGTGCCGATGAAGGGTGTGTTCTATGTGTACCTGTGTGTTCTATGTGGAGGGAGAGCTGCAACAGGTTGCATCAAAATCCTCCTTTTGGAAGGATCCAAAGAAAATGTTTTGTGGGTTGTTTTTTTTTAAATTTAGTTTAAAAAGGAGAGTAGAAAGCTATGATATCTCATCTCTCTTCCCATTTTTCAATTTGAGAGAGTAATAACTCAGAAATCCTGAGTCCTTGAAATATTTCCTTTTTTTTTTTTTACAATGTGTATGCTATTAAAAATTTATTATTGTATTTCAGGTTACAGCACAAGTTCTAGCAAAGAAATGGGCATTTGTTTGTTTCAATATATCTGGCATGCTGAAAAGACCAGAGTTAGCAATTTTTGCTTTCAATACAGAAACATTAAACTTTCCAGACAGAAAGAAAATATTTCTGCACATTAAGGATGTGAAACATTGGAATATTTACCTAGGAACATTGGTGAGTTGCCATCCTGGTAGATACTTGAAACTTTCTTGGACACAGCCTTGAGCAACCTCATTAAACTGGAAGATGACCCTACTCTTGGAGGTCCACCTAGATGACCTAAATTCCTTACAACCTAAATTATTGAATGATTCTCAAAGAAACTTAGAGAACAGAGATAGTTCTTGTTTTAGAGATAGAGAATTATGACTTAGTTTCCCACTAATAACTCTGCTTTGTGATTTTTTTTTCTTCAATATCTGCATCATGCATAAATAAAGGAGAAGCCCTGTAAAGACTTGAGTTGTTTTTCACATACAGCTTTATGAGGAATACTCATAGGAGCCAAAATAACAAGATCTGCTCACTGGTGGCCACAGCCCTGGCAGAGCATCCCATACGTGCGTGTCCATACTGGTAAGGTCTGTGAGAGGGACCGTGCCTTTCCTTACCTTGCTGATCTGGGTCCCTACTCATTGGATAGGGATTGGCACCAAAGCATTTTCTGCTTGCTTTTTCTCAGATATGTCCTTCAATTCTAGTTACAAGTAAACATTCTAGCTACAAAGGGCAATATTACACACCAAAAGTAGGCTCATAGATTTTTCCATGCACAGGAGAAGATGGAAGGTTTCAATGCCCATGTGTTTGACCTTCAGATAAGAAGATGACATAATAGTAGTGATTGAATGTTCAGCTTGTTTAAATTAGTGACAGCAATGAGAAATGTGCATTAGTCCACAATTGGCTTGACAGTGCCCAGCAGAATATTCTTCCCTTACAAGTTCTCTTTCATCTCACATGATTGCTTTCCCTTTCTATTCTGCAAGGCCTCAGCTCCAGACCTGCTGGGTTTGGAATTAGTTCCATTAGTCTATTATTTTTCTTTTCAACAATGACAACCTCTTTAAAATAGGCCCTTTTGTAGAGATTTTAATGGTTTTCTGTGGCTTTCACTGAAGCTTGACAATTACTAAACCATCAGTAAATTAGCCCTGTTGCTCCTCAAGTCATTGTAGCATTTTTAGGATTTTGCCTTCCATCCAAGGTCTTTCAGGAATGACTTCCCTTGCTCCTTCCCCCCCAGGCCCCCTGCCTGAAACCCTTCAGCCATACCAAGCATTCCTCTCTGCTGTCACCACAATGACATTTTCAGTGCAAATGCTTCCCAGGTCCTCATACACACACCAGGATGCCTCCTCTCACCTCTGAGACCATTGTGGTGAGGGATCTTTCGCTGTAAGCCACAAAGTGCAATGTAGACATATGCTGTTATGTGGGGTCTAATAGCAATAAGACCACAAATACAAAATAAAATGCTATTGGTAAGGCAGGGATTGAATAAAAACTGAGTCCTCATCACGTGAGCTGTCTGTTTTTAACTTGTTTTCTGCTGCACTTTCCTGTTCATTAAATCTTTTATTTATTCTCCTCGTGTTCTTAGTATTTTTCATTATTTTACGTGTATTTTGGGAGTATTTTCACAGTGTAATCAATGCAAATGGCTTTCAAGTTTACTTTCAATCTTCTCATGAAACATTTTCAAGGGCTTACCAATATTTCTGATTTTCTGTTTTCTTTTATCTCCCCATTTGATCTCAATAATATTATGATTTCATATGGTTTATCTCTTTACAGGTTCAGCTCCCATCTGTGTTCAGGTTTACTCCTGATGTTGCAATGGGATCCTGATTTTCATAGTACTGTAGAACAACCCAAGTTCTTCTGCCTTCTTCACTTCCCTTTGTAGGGAAAGGGCTGTTCTTGTGCTTCCAGGAGGTTGTTGAATCATTTTGCAGAATGTGAACATGTGGTGCTGCCAGAAAGTAGGAGGACAGGAAGCTTCTTGCTGACATAGGAGTAATTTCCCTCTCTGCTTAATGTCCGTATAGTTCAGTCAAAAATGTCTCTGCAGAAGGACCTGGGGAGTCAGCCTTCATGTATACCTGTGTAGAGCAATGACTGCAGGTAATCTTTCATAGCTAGGTAGGAAAACAGGAGGAAAAATGCTTACTTTTACCAAAACAATGTGGAAAACTTCTAATTCGTAGGTCACCCTTGAGTTTTCCTGGTATATTTGACAAGAAGGCAGGTAATAGTTATTAGCCCTCTCTTGGGCATCTGGAGGAATGTATATAGTGAGTGTCAGGAAGGTGCAGCTTACAACTGAAGCTTTACTAATGAATCTGTTGAAATCTTGATCCATTCATTCCCTTTTTCTATCTTGGATTAATTTTTGATGATAAAATGAAATAAAACCTCAGAGAAATGTTGTGATTATAAATTAGGGACTGTTGATTGACCATTGGTTATTTACCATATGGATTGATAAATATGTGTGCAGTTTTTTCATGAAGAGTAGAAGCAAATGAACATCCCAGAGGAGAAATCTGGTTAATTTTCATGTATCAGTAAATAGAAATTATGGATTATTGGAAAATCTTGAATGCATTTCTCCAGAACTGGTAATAACAAAGCAAAGGCCTTATCTGGAATGAAAATCTTTAATTTTAGAAAGCTTAAAATTTTTTATTTTCTATTTTAAAATCAATAATTCTTGCTACTGCTCTGATGGTGGGCTGAGAGATGTTATTCAATTTATTCATTCACTATCCATGATTGAGAAAGGGAAGACAGATACAAAATTAGGTTTTTTTGTTATAGCTAATAGGAATTTTTCCAATATATCTGTCAGATAAGATTTGATTTTGTAGAAAATTTTGTCTCAGCATTTCCAGGGAACCAATTTACTATTCAAGGGGACAGAGGGGAAATACAATGCTGCTCTAATTTTACTACAAAAAAAATTATTGTATTAATTAAAACAAAAAGGAGCTTATAGAGTTTATTTGGAAAGATCAATTGGTTAAGTAGCATTTTATTTCATAGGAGGAAGGTGCCTGTGAAGTGAGAGAAGAGAAATTTATTTTTCTGCCAATTACAATAAAATTTTTATGGTTTATTTTTTTCCACTGAGGATTGTTACCCTTTGTTAAAATATAGTGTGATAGCCTATTATCTTTTCTTCCTGTAAGGCATATTTATACCTTTTCTGCAGGCTGTCTTCTGGTTCAGAAGAATTTGTACTGAATCATCATTTGAACTCCAATTTCATGCCAGTGCAAGGTACAAGGTGCATCTTGTAAGCACTGGTGCATCCCTGGAACATTGCCAGAGCAGAACCACATGTTTTCTGATTTAGGCACGTGTTTGAAAACCCTTCTCATTTAGTGGGACAAAATGTTTCATTATTTAGATCACATGCATCACATCAGTGAACACTCCAGAATTACTCTGCTTAATCAACTAATTATTTTGCCAGCTGTAGCCTAAACTAGGATCCTTCATGAGTGACGTTAGAAAGCAAAAGGACATTGTTAGGAATTCCTTCAAAAATTATGTTTCTGAGAGCAGAAGCATTATTAATTTGATCATCAGATAGATAACTGTAAGTCTTCAATTGCAGTTTGATGGAGTGTTATATAGAGAAATCTTTGGATACCTTCCTTTGTTGTCTCCTGAAGTTCTACAGAACCCTACGAGAAAAGAAATCTTCTCTGATTTATTGTATTTAGTTATTATTTTTGTAATTGATTGTATTATTTTTTATGGTGTTTTAAGTCTCAACTCTATGGGAAAAAAAATGGATAAATCTCATTAGAAGTAATTAATCTTCCTCTGCATCCTTTTTGTAAATTAGCCTGAGCTCTCCTGCCTCCTATCATAGGCTGCAGTTCCTGATGGCATTGTTTTTTAACCAGGGTCTGGACTGGGTAAACTGAGTTTCAGAAATGCCCAGCACTGGGCAAGGTGTGTTAGTGAGGGTGCAGTACTGGTGAATTTAATGTTTTGCATACAGCCTGAGCTGCTTTCCACATTGCCACTAACCCAGGAAAACACTAGCAGAAAATAGGTGTAGTGGTATTAGTAAGGCTCATCCTTAAAGTATCTATGTCTATTTTAATAACATTTTCTAATTTTGCTAAATGTCAAGATGTCAAATCATATACAGTGCAGTTCACACTATTGACATATGTTTCTTGGCCAAGCCATCTGGACTGAAATTCCAAACTCAATGAGAATTTTGCACTTTGATCAGGACAAAAAGTTAATTTCTGGCATATTATCCTCCATTTTCTGCTTATATTTTCATTTAAGCAAAGGGAAAAAATGGAGTGCAAACTATTATACGCCTCTTATGGTGATTTTTTAAGCAGATTTCAGGTCATCCCTAATTGACAACATTTTAGGGTGCTTTGTTTTTAAATAAATATAAAGAAACTAGACAGAATTCTTCAGCAAGGGATTTAGTTTTTAGCTTAGCTCTTTTTATCCCCCTTTTTAGATGCTGAAAAAGAAAGAGTTTGTTTTTTCTTTTGTCTTTGGATTTTTGGCTTTTTTTAACAGAAGAAGTCTAAACGATTCCTTTTGGAAAGATTGGGCAAAATGCATTTGTGAAGGTAAAATTATTTATCAAGTAAATTGTTAATGTGTATATATTTTAATTGTCCCCTATAAAAATCTGTGTTAGTTTTCACTTGCTTAGTCTCCAGTTCCAGCTGTTGTTGTAATTGACAGCTGTCATAATTGTTTAAGCCTCTGTGGAAGGCTGTCAAAACTACAGGCTTAAAATTAATTTAAAATAAATTAGTCGCATTGGGCTAATACAGCTATTTCAGCAGTCCACAACATAGGTATCTAAATATATCTAGAATTAAATAAGAGAATAAATTTGCAAAGACTAAGATGGCTTCCGAAGGGCACTGAAAGTCTTTCAGTGAGGCTGTGTTTAACAGTTTTGGATACATTTGAATGTTTCCCTTTATCTGCTCAGATCTGCTCCAGTAGGTAAATGCCAAGGAGAACATATTGGAAAAAGCTCCATAGGTGGAATTGAGCACCAAGTGTCTGAATTATGCTAAGAGATAAGCAGGAATAAATGTTGGGTATTAAATAATTCAGTATTACTGACACTTAGGCATTCTTATTCAGAGACAGCCAGACAACAAGAGGATTTTTCTGTTAGAAAAACAAGCACCCAAAGCACCCTGGGGAATCCCTGCATTATACTCAGGGTCTTAAAGCAAGCTGACAGTGGTGAAATCACACAGTCATTTTTACAACATTCACTGGAAAATGTTGGGCTTCACAAAATGAAAAGATGAAATATCTTGCTGAAGGGAATTTGGGTGCCTCTCTGGTTAGGTGATAGCTAAGTGCAGTTCAGGTCCCCTTCAATTTCCATTTTGTACACAGTGATTAATGGGAGAATGTAAAATTTTGTCCAAAAGACAGGTAGGCAGGCAACTGTGTCCTATTCCAAAGCTTTATTACACTGATCTTAATTTGTAAAACAGAAGTAATAATCTCTAGTATAAGTCTTAGTTTTGTTTGCTTTGAAATGGAAGGTGAACGTTAGGTTCGGAGTGGAAGGATCGGACTTAAAAGCACTTCTGCTAGCACTCAGCAACTACAGGATCGTGTTGTCCCAAGGACTGACAATCTGTCTGATAAGCGCTAAAATACAAATTGCCACCATTCCCTAAAGAGAACAACTTCCCAAGACCCTGACCAAATAGCACTATCATTTTTTTTGGTCATCTCTTTTGGCATGTGTTAGTTTTCTTTTGGGTGGCACAATGGTAGGAAAAAAGATGAACACAAGAGTTTTTGAACAGTGATATGAGCTTAGCAGTCCTCCCCAGATAGTACTCCTTTTGCTTTACATATGAATGACTCTAATCACCTCTGGGATGACTTCTTAATGCATATTTTTATTTTGCATCAAGAAGGGAAAAACGTAAAAATAAAACTCCCAAAGGTGGAGAAAGGCTTATCGTTTGAACTAAATAATGAAGGAAGGAGCCCTGTGAACAAGGAAGAAAAAAATGCACCAAAAAGAATATTAAATCAGAGATGATGACACATTAAAAACATAAAACTTGTACATTTTATTATTCATTACTTACTGTTATGGAAATATACACAGTGGCTCCAGTATGATGAATGCAAATCCCAGACCCATTCATCAGACATTCATGATCTGCATGATTTTCACTAACCCCACCTTTTAAGGTCAGCTTCAAGTGCTTCTATACTCACATTTAAACTAAAAAACAAAAAGGGAGAATGAGAGGGAAGTACTCCTACTGTGATATAGCGTGATGGTAGCTGTTACCAGAAAACCATGGCTACAGGAACCACTGATGAACGCCCAAGTCTCCTGGTGATAAGGTGAGAAGACAGGAAACTGGTGCCATGTGTAACCAGTTTGTGATTAATTTCTTTGGTATATTGTCTCCCAGCTCACTAGTCACTAGTCACGTAGCTCCTTATTTTTGGAGGGCTGTAGTGGGAAAGTGGCTGGTCAGTACTTTCAGTTTCCATTTGCACAAATTTTCTGAATGTCTCTGTTAGAAGGACAGACCTCCCTCTACTGCCTTATTTCACGAAGCAGGGAGTTTAATCGGTCAGCTCCCGGGGCATTACCCAGAAGCAGGATTCATAACCTTTTTTGCTGAGGTCCTAGCAACACTTTTTTCCCCCAATTCAGGCATTTTGGAATCCTATGTGGTTGAAGCTTATGCTTCATTTGGAACAGAATTCACATTTATGCCCCCATGCTGAAATGCACTATTGACTCAGTACAACAGAAAGGGTCACTGCATGAATGTGAATCACAGTACCACAATGAAGAACCTCCCTGAAAGGATTTATCTTAGAGCTTATTCTACTGTTTGTTACTAATCTGTTATTACCATTTTTAGAAGATCCCACATACAGTTATCCTTTCTAGCCTCTAATACACAGTGTCACATACCTGCTTGTAGAAATACATAATTTTGACAAAAACATTCCAAATATATCTTGGAGAAGCAATGGCATTTCCGGAATATTTTTTAAGTGCTTACGGCCTTTACTCTCAATGCACACCATAAAAGAGTGGTGGAGCTGTAGTTTCTGAGAAATGTGAAGTCAATAAAATGGTCAAAGCACTGAAATCCTGCCCTGTAGGAGATGCTGAAATTTCAAAAATTTTCTCCCACTTTGGAACTCTTAACAAATCTGAATAATCTGCAAATATTACTCTGATAAACCACATCCACTTGATGATGTATAGGTAACTGAAAGGTTGTATTGATAAGGTTGATAGCAATTTCGTGACATATGTCTTGATTTTGCACAAATTTGTACAGATTGTTTCATTTGAGAACTAGAAATGTGATGTAAGTGCAAAAATTGGTGCTAAAAATATGATTTAGGTAAAATTGAGAATTTTTTTCTGTAAATTACATGATAAGTTTTGGTGTTAAAATGAGACGTACTATTAGTGTTAGAAAGCTAAGCAGTCTGAAGTGGGCCTGAATACTTAAAAGACTTATTATGAATTTATGAATATAGAAATTATATCTGCATTTGTGCCTGTAAAATGCCTGTGAGAATATAACGTACCTTATCTTTTCCAGCAGTGAAAAAGAAGACAGAATGTGGGAGAATTGAAGAATATAATTGGAAAAAAAATCAAAATGTGTGGTGGTGTGTGGAAACAGAGGTTTGGTAGCTTATAGCTGTACATGTGTGACTGTAAGGCAGGGAAGAGTGAGAGAAGCTGAAGAACCCGTGGTGTTCTCCATAGGCTGCAGTGTGAATGTTTGCTCCACTGTGACCCTCTGTGGGTTGCAGGAGAATCCCTGCTTTGGTTCTTGGAGCACCTCCTCCCCTTCCTTCTCTGAGCCTGGATTCAACAGGACTGTTTTTCTTGCATGTAAATGTGCATATATATAATAAAATTGAGTAAAGGAAGCTCCACTTTGATGTCACCATCTCTCAGAAACAGCTTCAGGAGCCTGTGAATACCAGCTAATGCCTCAGCCCCTGTGGAAAACATTATATATCACTTAACATTTAAGCACTGAACACTGCATGAGTAGAGTGGAAAAATTGTAATTTTCATTTGGAGGAAATATTTGAAAAAAATCAAAGAACCAAAATCCTTCCAAGATTGTTTCTGGTTGTCTGTACTTATGATTAGGTACTGAGTCAGTTTCTATAGAGCAATATGTTAAAACAGGCAGTGCACTGCATAACACTGTGCATAACTCTGCACTGTATGTGGCATGGGCAAGAAAATATTTCACTTAGTGCTGACACAGCAAGACATAAACACATAATATAGGTCACTAAACCCATTTTAGAAATAATAAGCTTTTAAGTACCTTTATGGATCTTGCTTTTGTTCTTTTTTTTGTTTCTTAGTTTCCTTAAAGAGTCAGAACACAGCTCAAAATCTCAGCATCTACAGCCAAACTTCTTGGTGGTCCTCATAAAACCACTGGACTGATTCTGGGTTTCCAGAAGAAATCAGGTTCTTTGGCCATAGTTAGGACACTTGACTGGTTAAAAGCGGATTTCAGTATTAACTCCATTGATGACTTTTGCATTTTATTTAATGGTCATTTAACAGTAAATCCATGCATTATAACTTTTGTCTTGATCTTGGAGCAAAATCACCTGCAGAAGACAACATAGGCTCAAAAACCTTCAATGAAAAGACTCACCTCCTCGTAGTACTTCACGTACTTTGAAGTCCCTGGGGAGCGGTAGGATTTGAAATTCAGTCAATGCTGACTGCTGGTTAGGCTCCTGTAGCTGTTGCCAGCCTTCAGGGATACCAACATTTAGCTGTCATCACCCTTCACACAGAACAGGTGAGCTACTGAGGGGTGCCAACGCCCCTGCAGGGAGCGAGTCCCTGTCAGAGTGCACAAGCAACCTGACTAAAACTACATTTGAAAGAGTTACTAAGAACCTGGACCAGAAGGCAGGATCCCTGATGTGCTTTTTCTTTGTCTTAAACACACAAGCATTTTTACTTCTTTTTAAAATAATACATTCTTAATGTCTTCACTTTGCTTTAGATATAAATAATTAACTTAAGAAATATTTAACCTCCTACCTTCAGTTGTTTTCTGATATAAAAAATCATTCCAATTGACATGACAAATAGTTGCAAGAACAACATTTAGATCACAGAAAATTTAAAAACACTTAGGACCTGACACGTAACAATTTTTATTTCCTAAACTAGGAAAATACATTTTAACTAGGAAATACATTTTAATAAGAACGGTGTTTCCAAATGCATGTGAAATTGAGCAAGGAAAAATTTTGGTTTTGCCATGCACCATGTGGGACCAGCTTCATGCTGTCTTTTGTGCAGGTGCAAAGACAGGAGTCATGAAGGCATTTCACTGACAGCCACACTCAGACTCACACTGGCAGTGCAAGAATAAGGGGAATGAAATTTGCATAGTAAGGAGGCAAAGCTAGCCCAAGATAGCCATTACAAGCAAAGAATATAAACATGTTGATTAAAACAAAACTGCTTCTGTAAGTCTGGGAACATAACAGCGATATAACTGTGAGACCATCTGTCATTTTGGCCTCATACAATGCTGCAGGCCATTACAGATATGGAAATACATCTCTTGAAAAAGCAAACTTGTTGAACAACATAGCAAGGTGTCCTCTGAAACTGGCAATATTACTGAAATTCCCATTAAGAGTCTTGAAGAAAAAGAATAAATTTGAATAAAACTGGGCAGTGACTTCCTGGCCTCCAGTATTTCTCCAATATTTTGGTAATGCTAAGGATCCTACTTCTTCATCATGTACCTTTAACAAAACAAGACTGATCAAAGCATATAGTATTTTATAGGAATATTAAATATGCCTGCAATCTCTTCTCTAAAACAGGTTGTGACATTTATGCTGGTTAGGGTGTTGTCAGTCTGGTTGATTTTGTCAGACCAAAGGACAAATCTCCATTTGTTCACTGTCAATGCCTTTTAGAAACCTGGCTTTACTTTGTCTCGGTAGCTATGAGAGTTGTCCAGCTACTTTTAGAATCTTGTGATATTTTCAGGTGGATTGGCTGATTTTATTTATCTGTGAAACTGAAAAGTGATGTGATTTGCTTACAGTTATCATCAGATTTAAGGAGAAAGTTATGCCGTTGTTCCTTCTGTGGAGTCTCTTCCAGGCTCCAGTCTTAGAGGCTTTGGCTTTTTACTCTGAGATTATTTAAAGAGAACTATTTTTGCTGCTAAAGTTGATCCTTGTCAAAGTTTAATGGTTCCTCAATACCCGTGTAACTTCTGCTGCTACCAAAAAAAGTGTTCTTGCAGATTGAGGCTTCTGTTACAAAAAGATGTGCTGCATTTGTGCTTGAAGTGTCAATAGAAGTTCATGGAATTTTAGAACCATTTTAATTGGAAGGCACCTTAGAAATCATCTCATTGCAGCACTGCTACCATGGGCAGGAACACCTTCCACCAGACCAGGTTGGTCGGAGCCCCATCCAACCTGGCCTTTGATGCCTCCAGGGGTGGGTTGTTCTTTCGTAAAGCCAAAATATTAGGCTAGTGGGTTTGGTCATCAAAAACTCTGAGTTTTGAAAAATTTGTCTTTGTTAGTTACTCAAAGATGATTTCTTAGCAAAGGGAAATACAACACAAGGGAGTCTTTATATTTAAAGCTTATATTCAGCTAGCAGTTGCAAAGGGACAATTTGCACCTGTCTGCACATGAATGACATTTTCCATTATATTCTTTGTGTCGCGTACGGTGAGTGTATCAGGGACATTTGCATCCCAGCAAAGAGCTACAGTTAGAGCCTCACTATACAGTAAAACATAAATCTTATATATGATTAAATTTCCTTCTACCAGTAGTCTTATTGCTGTACTGTCCATTTGAAGGGCAGTATAGTTATGTGCAAAGCACACTTTGCCAAAAATATTTGTTGGCTATTACACACAGTCAAATGAAGTCCCTAGACATGTATGTTACACACCAGCAGGAACTCAACTCTGTGTTCTGATGGGTACTATTGATAAAGATACTATTGATCCAACTATGCCTAATTCTGCATACTTATGTACTTACTGCTCAGTGTAAGATCTTGTGTCAAGGTTGATTTCCCTATCAATTGAATTTATCTTGGATGTGATACACAGACTTGTAATTAATTTTGTAAAATAATGAAGTATTTTGCACATTGGTTGAAAATAGATTAATTTCCATCTGATTTACTGGTTAAAGGAGAGGAAATAATTGTACTTTCTCTCTAGATATGAAATCACTATGTTAATGTTGATTGAGCAGACATAAGACTGTAGATTCTTAAAATGTGCTTGCATTTTTTATTGTTACATCTCCTAAAAAAACCTACATATTGAAATGCATAAATTAATTTTGTCCTTCTTTCTTTCTTTCTACCTATGAGAGACACAAAGGTTAAAGATGCAATGTGAATCTAAATGTATGATTGGAGGACTGCCTCAGTCTTCCTGGCATCTCAGCACTTAAGGTGTTACTACTTGGCCAGTTCCAATGCTGCATCAGGTGTCCTGTATTTCTAAAAATGATGGAATGAAAAACCTCGCAGCAGTAGTAATGGCATTTTAAAGTGAAATGACTGTCCTGGCTCTGCTCCCTGATGTATGAGCAAGGAGCAGGAGAGGATTAGCAACTTCAGCTTTTGACTGCAGTGAAGAAAAAGCGATAAACTGTGAAACAGATTGTGGCATGAAGCTAATGGAAAGTACGTTGAAAGGATGAAAGCATAGATGAGGACTGGAGGGCCAAAGAACCAAAGTTATACACATGTGTTTGAAATATCAAAGTCATGAAGCATGGCACAAAAATAGAGTCCCAGAGAGTTGCTCTTCCATAGTGATGTGATGGCTTTTTATTTGTCTCCTCAATGGAAAAAAGCTGGCATATTAAATCTATGACAGCTCTAGATGGTGACTTTAGTTTTGATCAAGGCTCAGTGAAAGCAGATGGCAATACAAATGATTATTCTGCAATGACAATGAGAAATGCCGGTGAAGACAGAGACTCAGATCTACTGACTCGATAGCAGGGCCAAAGTGATAGGAAGACAGCTGGAGGCCCATGAATAAACATCCTTGACATGCAAGGAGACAATAACAAGATAGTTGCTGGTGATTATCTTTGGCTGTGTACTGAGGGTTCAGTTTCAGAAAACTGAAAGTCAGTTTTCATATATGTGACCATGATTGCAAATACTAATAAATTATGTTGTGTACTACCCCAAAATACGAATAGCAAAACTGAGCTATTTCTTGAGTTTGACTGCAGAAAGAAATCTTTCCTGATTGATGCACTTACTACATCATGCCTAAGAAAAGAGGCTTCTGCTGTCCTAAGGAGCATCTAACTCTTTATGTACCAAGGATGTCAACCTATCATTCACAACTAGTGAGAGGGTAGAGTGTTTTAGACGTATACCAGAGGACATGATGGGCAACTTCTTCACTAAACCACAACCACTGTACCATTTATTGGCACCCTTCTTGTGTAGGAGGCAGCAGCAAGGTAGTAACATCTGCAGCCAACAATATTTGGGTTTGTATTTAGCTTGGGTGGCCAGGTTTTGGTAGCAGCAGGGGCTACAGGGATGTCTTCTGTGAGAAGCTGCCAGAAGCTTCCCCATGTCCAGCAGAGCCAATGCCAGCCAGATCCAAGACCCACCACGGGCCATGGCCAAGCCAATCAAGAATTGTAGTCACACCTCTGTGATAACATATTTCAGAAAAAAATAAAAAGCAGCTGTAATTGTGCTCAGAGAAGAGAGGATTTAGAATATGTGAGAGGAACAACTCTGCAGGCACCAAGGCCAGTGGAGGAAGAGGAGGCAGAGGTGCTCCAGGCACCGAAACTGGGATTCCTCTGTAGCCTGTGGTGAAGATCATGGTGAAGCAGAGATCCATGGGGATGCAGAGATCCACCTGCAGCCCATGGAGGAGACCCACGCTGGAGCGTGGAAAGAAGGCTGTGGCCCAGTGGGAAGCCCATGCTGAAGCAGGGTTCTGGCAGGACCTGCAGACCCCTGGAGAGAGGAGCCCACACTGGAGCAAGTTTCCTGGTAGCACTTGCAACCCCGAGGGAGACCCACTCTGGAGCAGTCTGTTCTTGAAGAACCGCACCCCATGGAAAGAGACCCACACTGAAACATTTTTGAAGAACTGCAACCTGTAGAAAGGACTCACTCTGGAGAAGTTCATGGAGAACTATCTCCCATGGGACTATCTCCCTGCTGGAGCAGGGCAAGGACTCCTCTCCCTGAGCAGAGGCAGAAACAACATGTGATGAGATGACCATTACCCCCATTCCTCATCTACCTGTGCCTCCTACAAGGAGATTGAGCCTGGGAAGGAGGGAGGGGTAGGGGGAAAGGTGTTTTTGAGATTTTATTTTACTTGTCATTACCCTGCTCTGATTTTGATTGGTTATAAATTCACTTAATTTCCCTAAGTCATGTCTGTATTGCCCATGACAGTAATTGGTGAGTGATCTCTCCCTGCTTTTATCTCAACTCATGAACCTTTTGTTATATTTTTTCTTCTCTGTCCCATTGTGGAGGAGAGTGATAGAGTAGCTCTGGTGGATGTCTGGCATCCAGCCAGGATCAAACCACAACAGTCTTTTCCAGTGTATGACTGGGGCGAGAAGGAAGAAGGGAAACTACTTGAGAGTATAGACAGAGGCAGGGGACAGAATTTCAATAAAGTTCAAGTATCGTAGGGAGGTTTGGAGTACCAGCTGTTTGAAAAACGGCAAGGATACATCTGAAATACTTTGAGACAGAGGCCACAGGTGCAAGAAATAGTCTTGTATTGAGAGGGAAGAAAAGCGAGGCTTTTATGTAGCACCTTATATCTGTAAACCCAAGCTATCAGAGGAAGTGCAAATAGAAAATCATAGGAGAGTACAACCCTGTAAACCTTTAGATTATGTGGTGCAGAAGTTAAGGATGTATTCTCTCAAGGATGAAGAAAATGCATCTGTTCTCACATCTAGATGCTTCCATAAAAAAACCCCAAATGTCCTTGAATTAAGGTCAAAACCCAGAGAAGCAGTAGTCAAAAACAAGCCCTGAGTGAGATGAAAAACAGAAAATGACAAAGGAATCCCATATCCTGAGGGCAAGACAGGTAGTGATGTCTTAACTGATATGGTTTTCTGGCAGGTTAATGTGAATCCAATTCTAAGATGTATTTGATGAATTTGATGAATTTGATTCTAAGACAAATTTGATGAAAATTTGTTAAATATTCTAAATTTCCATGTCTATATCCACACTTTTTAACCAAGGGACCTTAGTGTATCCCTGTGACCAGAAGGGTGAAGGTAAGGCAGCAGGAAATCTGCCCTTTCTACACCTGGAGTTCAGAATAATGCCAACGGGTCAGGGGATATAGTAGTTTTTCAACATTCAGTTACTTTGGTTCCATTGGGGGTGTATAAAGACGTATTAAAATGACACTGTAATTTTCAGTGGACAATGGGAAAACCAGCTACAAGTGATCAGGATTTTTTTTTCTGATTTTAGAATCTGGTTAGCATGAAAGATTGAGAACAATTCCTGGGTAGTGTGTGCAGAATATAAGTGCGTTTTGTCATTTGGGCTTCTAGGCAAAAGGCATAGAAAATACACAATGGAATAATGTCCTGATGCAATGGAGATTTTATTTCAAATGGAGAAAGAAGACAGATGTAGGCTTTTTTTTTTTCTTTGCTTGGCTAGCTATCTTGGGTGGTTTGTATCTAGGTTCTTGGAAGTGGTATCACTGCTTCCAGAACAAAGAAAGACAAGAGCATCACTGCTGATACTGTCAGATTTTCCAGGCTATTTATACTCCGGACAGATGACTCCAGCAAGGTGAAGAGAATGCATTGTATTGATATAATGCTAAGTATACTTTTAAATATAATATTAGCCTTAAGCATAAAGCTATCAGCATGGGAGAAAGCATATTCAGCCTTTGGAAGGGTGTCCTTGCCAGCTGGTTGGGAAATTACAAGCCTGACTCAGTATTTACTAAGCACTTACATGTCTGTGATGGATTCTACTTACCCCATCATCCTGGGCAAAGCGTTGTAATTCCAAATTACTGCCATTGTCCTTCACTCCACAGTTCCTTGCCTTTTCATTGCAATGTGGCCTTGGGAAGGTATAAATACGGATTTATTTCACAGATTTGGTGACTGGGATATGAGGTATCATGGGACTTCCACAGAGGTGGCCCTAGTGATACTACCCCAGGTGTTCTCAGAGCTTTGTTTAATGGGCAGTCTAAAATGCTGATGTTTTTGAAGTGAGAGTGGGCAGCAATCTCTGCCCTCTCTGTACTTGCTGTAAAGCAGATGCCCAAATATCATCATAGGGAATTTGTATGAGCCTGGATGGGCTTGATTTTCAAACATACTCATTCACCCACAGTTGAGACTAATGTGAGATCAAAGAGAAACTGGAAGTTTGGCCACAGCACGTTTTATATTTACAAAGCTAAAAAACAAATCTCTGCCTTGAACAAAAGAATAACTGAGCATTTGTCATAGCTGATATGAGTGTCACAGAGAAAGGTAAAGACATAGATGGAAAGAGAATATCTGGTGCCTTGAGAAACGAAAACAGAACAAATTGGACCTTGTGCAAATACTATGTTTTCCCTGGAATGTGGTGGGTGGTGAAAAGAGGTCATAAAATGACGGGTAACAGCAAAGGGCAGTAAGATGTTGCTACAAGCAACACATCTCTTATACTGTTAAAAATAATCTGCTGCCTTAATCTCCTAGACTCCATGGATGTCAGGCAGGGCTATTTACAGGCTAGAATTTGCAGTGGATACCCGTGGTCCAGTATTGCCAGCCTTAATATTAACAAAACTATATGACACACCTCTGGAGTGCCCCCTCTCTGTAGTGCTCCTGAAAGCAATAGGTACAGATGTTGGTCACTGCAGAGTTAAAGATGCTTTGGCATCTACCCATGTTTTTTGCTAATGAACCATCTGGCTTAGTAAGAGAAGTTGTTCAGCCACAAATCAGCAGTTTTCCTGCAGATGTTTGCTATTTGCTACTTCTTAATTCCCTTACTCCCAGTTCTTCCTCTTGCCTTGCACAGCTCTCACTTTGCCATTTATCTCAATTCTTTCTTCAGAGGTAGCTTTGATTGCAAATATACTGGTGTCTGGGACTCTCATTCTAATTATTTCTTTCTGCATTCAAAACACCAAGTTTCAGCATCTTGGAAGTAAAGATTTTCCCCCTTAATTGAAGGTATGACATCTTCTGCAGACTGTGCTGGGATACATTTTTGTCCTGGATGTACAAAGTTGAAAAAGATAAATGCCAGAACCTACTTTCCTCCTCTTTGAATTTCACTTCAAAGGCTAAGTATTTAAGGTCATGGACAGCATGGTTTTCCTTACAACAATTGTGTCATCGTTTTGCTGTAGAAGAAACAGAAAATGTGCTGCATTCTACTACACTTCCATAAGTTATATAGCAACCCATGCACAAATATATACAAAGGAATCAAAATATACTCAGGAAATTAGACTTTCCTGTTGGAAGAAAGTAAATTATGGAGAATGAAATCTGGACCTTGATGCTGGTATAGAAGAGACATTCTGCAAAGGAGAGATTAGTCTTGTGACGTCTATGGCATTTTACTGAACTACAACATTCTACCTCTTTTCTGCCTTTTATTTTCTCTCAGATGATACCATTCATTTGCATTTTTTTTTAGTTACCTCCTCCTTGGCTCTGGGGGTAACATTCCATTTCCTTTGCATGCAATTTACATGAAAATTAACCTTTCACATTGGTGCAAATCCATATGGGTGGAAATAATGTCATCTGTGAATTGCCCAGTAACCAGAGGTATTTAAGCAGACTCTGGAAGACATTCTGTAAAAACTAATTTCCCATGCTTTCTATATAATAGTAGATTTTTCCTAAAGCTGTTCTCCTGCAAGATGTTTCTGTACTGACTCAGCATGGATTTCAAGATTTTATGAAATATTACCTGTGTATCTAGAAAATTTTTATCTGAAACAAAAATAATAATAATTATTAAAAAAATCTATTAGAAAGCAGGACTATGTAAAAGAAAACCAATATCTGTGTGGAAGACAACAATATCTGCAGAAGGTAGTAGCTTTGTGAGGGATTGCTTTTACCTATTTGCTTTCTTCTTGTGAGTAGTGAGTTTAATGGATAGAGTCCCTCCAGGTGGGCAATCACAAAACGAACGTTTTTATTCTCCTGACAGAAAATTGTATGCCTTCTTCCTAGCAGAAAATGACATTTCTCCTAGAAAATTCTGATGCTTTTGCATAAGTGGTTTTTCTTGTCAGAGTATTTATCTGAAGAAGCATTTTCCACTGGTTTTAACAATCTAGGCAAATTCTTGAGCAAATTCTTCTTTCCTCACTTGTTTTTAGTTAGCATGCTGCCTTGAGAGCACAGTCTCTCCCTAGGTAACTTGGGGAACAGGTAGAGACCATTGTTCCTCTGTCTTCAATGTTACCAGGTTAATCTGAGGATAAGAGAGATGATTTACAGAAACTTTTGATCTGGTTTTGGCTGCTTTGAGAAATTTTCCAACAATTCATTAGGAATGATAAACCCTTTTTTGCTCACCATTATGGCTGAAGGTGCTGGAGGTGGGGAGTCTGTAATGGTCTGGCCTTCATTCCTACAGGTGCAACTACCTGTTCTGACTAGTACAAAGAGAACTCAACTGAATAAATCAAGATTACTGTGTTCTAACTGTCTTTTCATGCCACAACTACAAGAGCTTTGGACTTCTTTTCATTAGACTCTGTGCTGTCTGGTAAGAAAAGTCCATCCATGTTCTCTGAAATGCTCTACCTCTTGTTAACAGCTTTCCTCTCTTTAAATGTGTCTTTCAACAGCATTTACCCAGTGCATTTTAAGACTCCATTTCACTTTGTTATATTGGATGTTTCAGGGATGCCCATTTCTGAATATTTCTTTACACAGAGTGTTAAAAGAAGGTTTCTCTCCCTCTTAGAGTGCTGCAGCCTTGTTATTTACAACCCTGTGCTGGTGACTGCCCCTCATAATTCTCATGGAGAGTGTTTCATCCTCTGAGTGGAGGCTGACAGATGGCCATAATCCTGCCTCTGTAATGAGAGGGAAGCTTTGAAAAAATCCAGTGTGTTCGAACCTGAAAACTACAATGAAAGAAAACATGAGTATTTGTTTATGCCACTGAAAATGATGAAAGCCATAAGTATAGAGAGAATCTTAAATTCTACTCTGTAAGGGAAGTTTTAAGAATTTTGTGGGTTTTTTTTCCCAGTCATAAAACACAACAAAACTGAATGTGGATGCCAGCAAGGAACAGAACCAAGATCCTATCTTTGATATTATTTTTTTTTTTTACATTTAAATTTGTATGAGACTCTTGGTATTGCTAAAGGAAATATTTTTAAAATGTTTATAGTATTATGCATGAATTTTATATTTAACAGTCCTATATGCAATGTACCTTGTACTTAATTCAAGAACATGACTCATCTAAAGTAATTCAGACAACTTCTTTTACTACTTACTCTCTTTGAACCTTTAAATGTTATCCTTTTGTCAAGACAAGATGTTGAGAAGTCTGAATCCATTAATGAGGAAGGTCCTATCTTGGAGGTATTTGTTGTGGTTTAGGAATGGAGTTCCCCAGTTTAGTGTTCCCACTGAAATACTCCAGGCCATGTGTCGCTAGCTCACTCCCCCTGCCCCCTTCCTCTCCCCCTGGGGAGGGCTGGAGAGCAGAATTGGAGGCACAACAAATCACAGGTTGAGATGAAAAACAATTTACTGGGAACAGCAATGAAATAAGAAACAAAGAGTAACAGCAACAATATTAATGAAAGGGTGTACAAGGAGGGCAAACAATTCACACATGAAATTCTCACCACACGAAACCATCAATCCACGAACCACCACTGCCCTAACCCAACCCAGAAGGGACCTCTTCCCTCATTCCTAGAAAATGAGGTGAGGTGGCACAGAATAACCTCTGGGTCTACGAATATTAACCCTGTGCTTGTCAGAACCAGGACAATATTTCACTGTCCTTTAGGAAATCTGAACTGTGTGATACTTTGGGGTACACAGGTGTTCCCATGCCCTGTCAGACAATCCCATCAGGTGATAGATGATAGGTGATCCCATTTGCTTTCACAAATTGAATTGTGCTTGGATTTCTCCTGGGTTTAGCAGGGAATGCATCTCTGATAAGGATTCACGGGAAGAATAAAGCTCACATGTTGGTATTACCTGTTCTGCTAGAAGAGAGAGGGAGAAAGGGGAATTTCCTGTATAGGTGCTGAACCCAGAATTAGGCAGTGAAGACATGAGTGTCATTATGTATGGCCCTGTTTAGAGTGATGGATGATACTATACAGAACTTTTTTTTCTGTACTTGAACTGAAACCCAACCTAGGCTTCCCCGACATCTTTCTTTACATAAATTAATCTTTCTTTGGGGACTAAACTCCCTCTTTTTCTCCATGCACAGAACACCTCCTCTGTCAGATGAGGGGGGCTGGGTGGCCTCTATTAATAATGCACAGACCAGTGTCCCTTTGTAGACCATGAAATTTCAGAGAAGAGCATCACAGGACTTGTGCAGAATCCTGAATTTGAACAGGAAAAAGAGCCTTGAGCCAGTGAGACCATCCTATACTAGGAGTATTGTAATCAGGAATGCTGCTAGTGATTCCGTTAACTACTTGTGATTGCTGTGAAACCAGACTTGCATCGTCTAACCTTGGTTTCTGGTGTATTCATTTTAGGAATACAGCCATCCCGTTCTGATCACAATGAGAGAGATGCACTTGCAAAGGCTGATTCTTCACCACTCTCTAATCACTTCCTGTGGCAGCAGCTTAATGTTACCAGAATCCCAATTAAATTTAAAGTGAGCCTGGGCTGAACCTGGACTGTGTCTGAAAGCGGGGTAATGAATAAAGCTGACTTGCGAGACATCTCCAAACCAGCAAATGCAGATACAGACCTAATACCTTCTAGTTTCCCAGAAAACAAAACTTGCTACATCAAGAGCGTTGGTTACTGGGAACACATCCACAGTTCTCTTGCAACAGTAGGTTTAGATCAAGACACCAGTACTGATTTCCTGTGACAATCATACAGTAACTCTCAGATACTTTTTCATACCACAGATTTGAGCTTTCTCATAACTTATGTTCCTTAGGAACAAGATCACTACTAAAAGGCAATTTCAGTAGAGGGAGCTTTCCTGCTGACTAGGTCGGGATAGTGGACACTAAGATTAAGTCATTTGCTGGCACTTCCAATGAAAAGAGGTAAAAATCACATTTGTGTTGGCTGTCACATAATTTCAACCCAATCAACAATGCCTGAAAAAGAGGTATTAAACCTCAGTTTGTTTCAAGACAAAGAGAAAGAAGGACCACAGACTAAAACCTTTGTTCGTGTACTCTCCTGTCTAGTATAAAGTGGAGTTAAAGATTTTTAGACCTTTAAGAAACATCAAAACAGTTTCCTCATATACGTTGAGCAAAGTATGTAACTGTTACGCTTAACATTGTTTTCACATATTTTCATTTTTTCTTTGACTACTCTGTCTCATTTAACTCCTGCTATTGCAATTGTATTCTGCTACAGACTGAGGAACCAAAGGTTTGTGGGTGTTGGGAAGGCTGAACATGAGTAATACAGATGTGTTCTATGTCTGTACAGATTGGCTAGAGAAGAAGGAAATATATTTGCTCTTGCTGACCTTTTGTCAAAGACTGAAAGCAGCTAAAAATATTATTTATAAGTAAATAATTATATTCTTCCAAAGCTCTTCCTTTAAAATCTATAATTGCATTCCTGCTTTTTAGAAACAGAGATAAGAGTTCTCTACCTTTGCACTGAGTGCCTTCTCCCAGTTAAGTAAGTTCTTTCACAAGATTGTGATACAACCAAGATCTGTCATTTAGAAAAATCTGATATCTTTTCCTTGCTGAGTTTATCAGTTGTCTTGTGTCAAGTCAGACAAACAGTTTGAATGTTTGTCCTCTTGCAGAGTTTGAGCAGGCAGGTGGACTCTTGCTTCAGCTGCTGCTGGTGAGGTTTAGGCAGCTCCCTGAGGTGGTGGATGTGTCTGTTCAGGTTGCTCTTGCGCTGCCTATGCCTACCTCTGCTACTGAAAAGAGTCAACACTTCTGCACACTCCGACCTGCCTCCTTTCTGACCTTAGGTAGTCTATAGATGCTCTCAGGACTTTGATATTCTTCTGAAGTAACTCCCCTCTAATCTCATATTTAATACCATCAGTCAGCCCGCTGGCACATGGTTAAAGTCAACTTTAGGCATTCAAACAACCTCAAAGGACACATTTCTTTTCACTTGTTTAAACACGTTAATGAGAGATAAGGCAAAGTATATTCTGGGTTTTCCTCTTGGAAGTGTGTTCCCACCATCTGTCAGTGTCTGTTTTAAATGACTGCATGCAGTGACTGGGTCCTGCTTTGAGGCTGAAGGTTTGCTGGGGAGCCTTTGGGGTTCTGTATTCTGCGGTCTTTCCGTCTTTCCTGGCATGCACACTCATCTTTCCTTTCACCAACATAATTTTTCCATACCTTTCAGGTCTTTGTTCAATAAAGAAGATGGTGCCCCTCTTGTTACTTTACATTCTCCCAGTATACTTTGGACTGTCTTCTTGAAGTGTCCTTACATCTCTCTGATCCAAGCTGGTTGATTCTTTAAAATTTTTTTTAATGTTTTACATCCATGAATCTTTCTTCCTGTCCAATTGTCTTTACAATTCTGGTTTCCAAAACCTTGCCAGTAAAATCACTGACCTGGAAAACTTTCAGGAAATCCATGCCATAAGTCACCTCTGCTGAAAGACTAAGTACAAGATTTAGTAAGGTGCTACCGACCTGCTGATATTTTTTCCATTATTAGCCAATAATATTAGTTCTTGTGAATGAACCAGACTCTACTGTTTATTAGTTATACATAATACTACACTATTATTTCAAAACAAGTTTTTTTATTCTTATGGAGTGACAGCCTGACAAAACCCTTAGAATTAATTAGTTTGCATATAGCTTTTGAAACATTTGGTGTCTTGAACTCCTTATTTAAAAATACCTATACCACTAGACCTAGGAAGAGAGAAGTGAGATATGAAACAGTTCCTACCAGTAAAGCCTGTGGGAGTGGACAACAACCATTCCCTTTGGATGACTCTATTTCTTTATCAAACATGTATGATACATAGGTGAGAATAAAACAGAAAATAACAGTTGTAAGCTATGAGTGAAATCTACTGAGAAGATGTAGATCCATTGGAAAACATATAAGTCAATTCAGGCTTTAATAATCAACATTTAAAGACAATGAGTCATGTCTGCAAGTGGTGTAACTCATGCATTTTCATTAGCTTAAGTGCAAATATGGAAATATACACTAGAGCAGATCTGACCCTCAGTGTTACCCAGAACATATTCTTTATTCATAGAATGCCCTCTAAAGGACAAATGTAATGTGTAATCTTATTTGATAATGTATGTTCACGTCTCAGAAGATGCTGGGGAATTATTAGCCTTTGACAGACTTGCTTTTGGCTTTAGCAATTAGGAGAAATGAAACTCCTTAGTATTAAATTTCTTCTTTGGACCATGTATAATTTAAAGACTTGTTCTATAACCCCATATAATAGTGAAAAAATACAAGCACTGAATTTTCAAATAGTTGTGCAGTGTTTTAGCCTATTGAAGCTGTTTGGACTATGAAAATTACCTATATGAAAATGAAATTCTTGACCTTTAGTACTCCTTTGAAAAGCGTGTCCTCTTAGCATGTGACCATAGGGAGTTGTTGAAGATGGAGTTGGGGAGAGGGCTTTTGGCATTGTTTAAATTATTGGGCAGAGAGGTTTTAAGATGGATTGAACATACTTTCAACACGAAGAAAATATGGATTCTTTTAGTGTTGGGAAAGTGAAATTGCTGTATAAAGCAGAGCTGAAGTCTTTCAGAGAAATGGCAGGCATCTCTGCCTTAATAACCAAACTTAATGATACAGGAAAATGAAAGGAAAACTCAGTAAATTGCTGATGAAATGGAGTTCAGTGTGTTGTTTAGTCCATTCCGTGCTGAATTGGTCTCTACCATGCATTATCCTCTACCCTGCCCAACTCAGTTGTAAATAATGGAACTGACACTTTTCTTGTTACATTTACAAAAGTAATGGCTTCCTCTTTCTGTTCACTTGACAGGCTAAAACATATTTAAGTGGATAAAAATGATGGTAGACCAGAATTTGTCTGAATTGCACATAGAGTTCATTAAAGCAACAGCCTCTGGTGAAAGTTTATTCATGTGTAAAGGTACCTGCAGTTTGGTCTGGATCCCTGCTGGAGGCTGAGCAGAAGCAGCCGCTGTGGAAGGAATTTGATGAAGCTGCAACTTGTCATGATTATAATACTGGATGTAGCAGGCATAAGAAAGTACTTACTCATTGGCAAATGCCTTGTTTCTATCACACAGGAGGAGGAAACTTTGAAAAAAAGCGCAATTAGAATATTAGAAATTATTATCTAAAATCAACAGAGTCTAGGAAATCCTTACGGGAAAGTCAGCTGACTACAGTGATTTGAATACAGATGTATACACTGTAAGACTTTATATATTGATTAGAGGAGATCAGAGGTGGAATTTTCTGTTCCATAAAAATATCTCGAGCAAGTAACCAAGAGTTCGGTGGCTATTGAATACCAACAGATCCTTCAGAAATCAGTTTCAGTGGCTGGGCAGGGCTGTGGAACCTGGAGCCAGCTCTGGTGCAGTGTCACCAAGGCAGGGACTGATGATTTGTCAGCTACCAGACACACTGGGTTGAATGGGACACATGGGCTGCGCGTTCCCTGACCACCACAGCTCCGATCCAGCCTGAATCTGGCTTCATCTCGGCAAGAAATGCAACAGCAGGGAGGTTGTAGGAGTCTATGTTAAAGCACTGCCTCCCTACAGTTTCAATCCTGGCCTGATGAGTTGTCTGAAATGGGGCCCTAACCCGCATGGTAGCTGCATAATTTTAGAAATAAAGGCCTGGATACATTATTGTTTTGGAGAGGGCAGGCAATGTTTAGGATGTTCATTTGTGCTGAGGACATCTAGCCACTCACTAACTCATGGGAAGGCATTGGAAGGATGAGGTGACTGTTACTGTTTCAGATCAGCCACTAATTGCAAGGCAATCAGAACGTATAAAGTATTTAAAATACCTCTAACTACTATTTCTGTGAGTGGCTGTCAAAGCATAAGTAGCACAGGTGATGGCTTTTAAGCAAGAAGTAGCAAGCTACCTAGAGAGAGACATATTTCCCTCTCCCAGGGAAAGTTTGGAGTACTTTTGTTTCAGTCCAGCTGGCAAAGCCCTGACTGAAGCTGTAACATCTGGAAGACTATCTAAATGCTTAAATGCTGTGGGACAGGGACAGAGGATAAAGAGGATAAAGAACCTTATACAAAGAAAGGCTCTTGGGGTTTACACAGTCCAGCCACTGGGTCACCAATAAAGGCTGGATTTCATCCACGGCGTGCTGGAAACTCAGCACAATCCAGCAGTTATTCCCTAGCTTTAGTAATGTATTCTGACAGCAGAATGCCCCTTGCCAGATCCATTCCCAGCACTGTGTTAATCAGACTTTCAAGTCAGTATGTCGGAAGCCTGGTTAGACAAATAAAGCTATTCCTCCTTTTCTGCATCCCTCTTTTCCTTCTGGGGTTTCCAGCACTGGGATCTTTCCCTGCCAGAGACAGAAAGGACAGTGTGTGTGTGTGAACAAGCACCACCTGCCTGTGGGACAGGCCAAGGTGTGTTCATGCTGAAGACAATCAAAGAGCTACAGAAGGTGCCTCATCTGCTGCCTCATAACAGGGAGAGCAAGGGAGACCATGGTTACTTAGACATTGATGCAAAGAAGGCCAAGGAATTTGGGTTCCCATTTTTCTAATTAATCATTTTATCACTTTTTTTCTTCAGTTCAGAGTAAATCTACTTAAGGTTTCCTGCTGGATTCAAAGAAGAAAAGAAAAAGGTTTTTAATTAGAAATGTACAGTTCACGTACCGAATGAATCAATAGTAATTGAATACAGCAGAATCTTCTTCAAAGCACACCCATGGAGTACAGTAAAACCACCTTTAACAGGTTTAGTTCCATGACAGTGACCTTTTAAGGGGATTCACCATCATATATTGGCTCTAATGTACAGGTTTTTTCCATGTATTCTCTGGAGTTCATCCAGGTACTACATGCTTGAATACCCAGTGGTATAAATTGTAGCCATGATTATACAGTCACAGACATACTTGTTGATTAATACACTTCCTAAAATTCTGTTATTCTCTGTATGTAATTTTACGAAAGGTTAAATGGATTATATTATCCCTAGAGACTACCAAAAGCAGCCAATATATTTTCATTTAAATTGTTTTAGCCACTACTTTAATCTAAAAGTTAAGGCTACAAAATACCTTTAATCAACAGACTGGAAAAAGAAAATTCAGGCCATGAGATAAGAAACCTTTCTGAATTAGTGGTGTCTTAGCATTACATCAATCACACTTCTTTACTGAAAAAGAGAGATTCATAATGGACACACTTCTCCAGATCTAGAAATCATCATACAGGACAAAGTTTCTGGAGAAGAGCCTTCCCTAAGGAAATCCCTCCAACTACTGCTTCAAATAAAAGCCTTCAGGTATGGACGCAGACTTGAATCTTCAGAACTTTCCACACATTTTTTTGAAGACATAACCCTACCAGGCTTAGGATGCAATAGTTAAATTGATCTTGCCTTAGTAATTAAGATGACTCCTGGGTCTCACGCAAAGGTGCCTTCACAGTGCCTAGCCCGTTCTGGTATGGTCACAGATATAATCTGTGCTGGCTTAGCTCTCTTTATCCTGCTGTGACTTCATCTGCACTGGCAGCTTGCAGTGATGTACCTGCACAGTTCCCAGGGCAGCACACATGAACAGATCTTGGCTGGTCCTGCTCAGCCCCCTCCTGCCAGAGCACATGTTGGAAGGGACTGAGCAGGAAGAGCTCAGCAGATAATGAAATATTGCTTTGATTTCTCTGGTAATTCAGTTTCTTCAAGAATTTCACTGATGCCCCAAAGGGTTTCTACCTTGTACAAACCAAGAGATTGTTCAGTCTTATTTTATGTGGGTCTTTTTGTTACAGAGGAAGGTGCAAGCCTTTCAACTGAAAAGCAAAGACACTCGACTGTGACAGAGGGAGGTAAGCTCACACGTACACACACTGAAACCACACTGGGTTTTAGACCTGCGCACCTTAATGTTTGTCATCTGCGCTGGACTGGGTCAGCTCTCATCATGCAGGGTAAAAATTCCTTTTCCTGGGAAAAGCCAAGCACGAGGGCATTTGCCTCAAAAGGCTGCTTTGTGAGACCTAAATCAGAATTTAGGAAAATCTAATCTTTCATTTTCAAAAATGAAAAGGCTCTCCAGCCTTCATTTTTTTTGAAGAAAATGCAGCCTGAGGGCATGCCAACACTATAAATCCAGAAGACATGAATACAATACATATATAAAAAATATATTTAAATTATACAATAATTATGTTTTATATCAGAGAATGCATTTAGTACATTTAATCTCATGATTTTCAGATTAATGTCCTCCTTGTCAAGGGTCTCTGTTCTGATTGTGGAACATGCATAGCTCTCAATCTTTCCTTGATAAAGAAAATAAAAAAGCTACAATGCAGGTTTTTGAACCAAGTAATTGAAAACCTGAAATTAAATTGAGAGGAGTTTTTTTTAGTTAAGCTGTTCCATAAAAAGTCTGATGTATTGGCTGACTAAGATCTCTGTTATGTCCTGTCAGAATTTAGATCACAGCTTCAAAAGTCTGTTTAATACAATTTTTTTCCATTTTCAAGAGCTTCCTTTCTAGAGCTCATCATCTGGTGTTATGCATTAAAATTCTTAAAATTCAGCAGCTTTGTATTAAATTTAGGAAACATTCAAACTGTCAGAGGGAGCTTAGCTGTGCTTATTTGAACTTGATTTATTATTATCAGAGAATGCTGCTGCCTGGAGCACCTGAACGTTCTTTTAAAAGTAGCTCCTGGCAAGTGGTGAGGAACAGCCAAGCAATTCTAAAGCATAATTAACTTTTGGATGCTCTTTTCTGACATGATAGCCCAAGGTTATATTGTGTTATTTAGTGATGCTAGTGGTCCCAAATTGCCTCTTAGCTGGAAGGATCTGTGCCACAAGGAGCTCTCCCAGAAGGTGTTTTCCAGGGTTCCTTTCTAGTTGTGGCAAGTTTTTTTTCTACTAGAAGTAGGACAAATGTAGGGAGAATTCATAGCTCCACTTATGAAAAACCCACCCTCATTTGAGTTTGCTTATGCAAGTGGGTTTATCCCTTGAAAAATTGATATAACAGTGTTTAAGTGCACATAATAATGCTTACATACCTCAAAAGAACATTGTGGGACATAACAGGCTGATTAATTGACTTTTGTGCCATGCAAAATGTTTCTATCAATTCTTAGATTTCACATGTGTATCAAAAATGAGATGGATGGATAAATATATAGCAATAGATATAGGGAAAAGCAATTTTGACTTCACATATAAAGTGCTGTGTTTTGAGAGACCATTACCACTCAAGAATGAGACCTTGGGGAGGTTATAGATAGTACCATGAAATTGTCAGCTTACTGTTCAGCAACAGTATGAAAAGAAAACAAACAGTCAGAAATATTAGAAAATTAATGAAGAAGAAAATTGAAGGCATCATTACAAAGACAAATGCATTCATGGTTTTCCCTCACCTTGACGGCTGTGTGTCATTCTGGTCCTTCCATCTTAAAAAAATATGTCCTTAAAGGGGAGTAGGTTCAGTGCATAGTGACAAGGGCAATTCAGGGGTATGGAACAGCTTCTGTGTAAGGAAAACCAAGGTGCATGTACCAGTTTTAGTTCAGATCAGGCATCAGGTTTTAATATAAATCTTCAAATCATCCTCACGTACTGCCCTTTGGTTCAAACAGAAGACAGTCTTGGAGCACCTGAACTGAATTCCATTTGGATGAAACAAAACCAGCTCATGCTCTGGAACATGCCTAGTGCAGTTCTGGAACATGCCCAGTGCAATCCAACTGCTAATGAGTATACAATCTACAGGACCAATTTTATACTAATTGGAAGAAAAAAGCCTGCTGAGGGTGTCTGAGACTCTACATCAATAATATTGTTTTACAAATGCACTCCTATTATCTACTGTACAGTGTGGGCATAGCTGAGGTGAATGCTTCAGCCTGGAAAAGGTATGATTTGCTGGAGGTATGAGAGACGTTCACACAATTCTGGGTGGCATGGAGAAGAATGCTAGACATCAACCGGTTATTACATTTTTCAGATAGAGATCCCATAAAATTAGGTAGTACATTAATTTGGATCAAGTTCAAAACAAAGGAAAGGACATGGTTCTTTGTGTGGCATGCAGTGAACCTGTGGAGCTCCTTGCCAGAGGATGTTTTATGTGGATGAATTTTAGATGTGCATGAAGGCAGAGTAGACAAATGCTTGCAAGAGAGACCTGTTAACATTTACTAACTGGGTTACCAACTGTGTCAGGATTGGAAAATCTCTTTGGCTGAAAGAGGCTAGCTCACATGTGTTCCCTTTCCTTTCTCTTCCTTACATGTCCACTCATGACCACTGCTGGAGACAGAACATTGATCAAGGTAAGCCCTTGCTCTGAGGCAGTGTTATATTCTTTCATATATTATATTTTGGTTTTATATACCTTTCTTAAAATACATATATGTGTATAAGAAGTGCTGTAAAAATGATCTTCGATTAGAGAGTTAGATCTGAATTTTATCTTTGTGGCTGGTCCTGGTGAATTCCATACTAGAAATGCTTCTCAAAAACCTGTGCACGTTAAATTAAAGTGTGTTTTCCCAAGGAAGTTTTAAGTGAGTCATTTAGAAGATTTTCAGCATCACAAGCTACCTAAACTCTAAATGACTGCAATAATAAAGGGCATTCATTTGAAGCAGCCACAATTTTCTATTGATATTTTATGTTCATTTTGATTTAAGCTTTATTGCTGCAACATTTCATAATTTCACAGGTGTAAAAGAAAAGCTGGATGTGTTAAATATGCAGTTGGAAAAAAGGAGAGGAGATAGCTGAGGGAGACCCCAAGTTTCTTAGTCATGGTGTTTATGTCATTTTTGGCATAAAAACCAGAGTTTTTTTCTTATATATAGGAATACCTTTATATAGTAGTGAAATAAATCTGCCTTTGAGTTGAACGTGACAATTTTTAGCAATAAACAGCAACACTATATTTGACATTTATGATACAAGGAATGCAATGTCTGATTGCAATAGTAGATTTGAAACATTCTCCTTAGAGACATGGTATAGTTAGGTGTTGCTGTGCCAAAGCCATAAGAGGATTGTCAAACTCAGAGTCAAATAAAGAGCAATTGGTTTAGAGTGATGAATTAAGGCTCTGTGCTTTGGGAGAAAGCAGCTTGCTTGATCTAATAGATATGGCCTGAATGCTTTTTTTTAAATTCACCCAGTGTGCAATGCTCTCAGCTGCACCTTTTCCCAGCTGCTCTTCCTGGATGAGGTGTTGGTCATGGAGTGGCAGCTGTTCCCAGTGTTGGACACCTGTCCTTGCCACACTGCTTTGGAGATGGCAGGGGACAGTGTTTCTTGGCTGACTGACATTGCCTTAGGTGTGGAGCATGGTTGGATCATAGCCTAGGGTGGCATGGCTGCAGGGAATACTTTTTATTACAGCTGAATGACTAAAGTGACCAATAACAGTAAATATTTAATGTGAGCCAGACAAACCTTGTGAGTCAACGCTTCTCACAGTGTTCTAAGATGCTGTTTCTTACCCGCTGAGTACCTTGAATTCCTGTAACTGCACTGTGCTGGTAATGACCTCAGACTACGGCATGGCAAGGTGTGACTACGTAGCTCTGTCAGGCACCAGGTCATTTCGGTGCCAGGCAGTGCTCTGACTCCCAAATGCTTGTGTGGTGTGAGAGACAGAAAAGTTGCCAAAAAAGAGCATATCTCAACTCCGGCCTCTGGCTTAGTACACTGAAAAGACTTGTCATTTAAGAGATATGTAATCATTAAGAGAGATGTAATATACCTTTTAAAGATAGATGATCTGTAACTTATTTTTAGCTACAATTTAACATATAGTGGAAAAAGCTTTTATATTGGTTATCAGCACCATGCAGTTGTCAGTTTTAAAACTTGCAGAGGGGAGAAAGACTCATCGAACCTTCTGGGTGTGATTTAGAGACAGCTGAACCTCAAGAGGTTGATATATTCCTGCTGTTCAAGATATCTTTTGATTGTGATAAAAATTACTTCATCACCAACATTCTGCTGTAGCTGTAAATACTTGCTTTGCTCTAGAAAAAAGCTGCGCCAGAGTTATTATCAATGCACATTATACCGTGCACCAGGTGTTTTCAGTATGAGAAATGTCTTCACAATAAATCAGTAGGAATGTAATTTCAGAGGTTATTTAGTTTGTTCTCATTGTACCTTGTGTTTATGCAAGAGGGAGTCCACATAATGTAGGCAACTAGAAATGAGACAACTGCTAAAACACAAGAAATGCCATGGTATAGCACCTGAGAAAAGCAGGTCAGGAAAAATCAAGATAAGGGAACACATTTGCATTTCCCCCAGGGGTTTTTAAGTTGAGAGATGGTATAAAAATGGAGAAACCTAACCTTTGACTCCAGTTTCATTCAGAGGTTTGATTTTTATTTGACTTATCCTTCTAATAAGACAAAGATTTACATTTGATTATGGGATGTTTCCATCTCTGAAGGGCAAGGAGAGGGTTAAGGCTCTACCAGTATGTCACAAATTCCTCCTCCCAAAGGCTGTGGTAATGTATGGAAAGGTCTATAAGCATGGCATTTTTGCATTTTAATCCTCTTCCATTAAGTTCTAATGACTGGTTGCTAAACGATGTCATGCATTTCCTGCTCCTTTTATGGGGAGCTGTTTTATAAAGCAGCAGCTTGGAAGCGTGCAGGAAGCAGTCATCTCTGGAATTGATTGCATTTCAGATAGAGCACTTTTGTATTGTATCCCTGGAGAAATGCTGCAGGTCATAATGGCTTATGTTCTCCTTGTAGCTGCAGCATAATAATTTACAAAAGTAGACCAAGGTGGAAACAAGTTTTACCATCTTTAAACCTCTTACTAGACTCAGTTCACTCTGTATTTATTTATTTATTTATTTAAAGAAAGCAGATCATTATTATTAGTGGTGGAGAGTAAAGGGCTGTGTACAATACAATGAAAACCTCTAGGTCTGAAACATCTGATGTTTATGAATTGGTTGGGCGTATGATCCACAAGAAACATGCCCAATTTGATCAAGTGACGTGGAAAGCGCAGAGGAAAAAAGCAGTGTTTGCATACGTTGGGATGGCAGTAATGATCATGTCCCTTCTGTCTGTCACATCGATTCGGTGGAAATGGGTGTCAGCCGTTAAGCTTTGATTTTCAGCACAGATAAGTAACGAACAAGCAAATAAAGGAAACAAAGGCTGGCCACACTGCAGAGCAGTGTGACGGTCTAATTATGCTGAGAGACTGACTGCCACTTTCTTGGCTGGGTAGTCAGCACAAGGGGAGGATTCCCATTGTTTCTGTTTCCAGAGCTCTGTCCCCAGTCAAATATTGGCAAAAAATGTGTGGGTTTTTCACACGTCTTCCCTGGAAAATTGCTTTCCTTGGTTCCTGATAGAAATCAACAAGACAGTCCCTTGAGTGAATTCTTCCTGATGTGCCAGATTTAGTGAGTGCCTGGGTGTTCAGAAAGCATGTAGAAAAAGGCTTTTGAGGTTTATAAAACACATGGCATTTGCAGTGATTTCTTTTTTTTCCCCATTTGCCTCTGTGCTGATCTGAAGAATATATAGAAATGGAGATGGTTTTTGCTCTGTATTTCTACAGACTCCTGAAATTTTAGCATAGGACTAAAGACCTCTGCTAAACTGAGTGCCAAATTGGCACTTGATATCAATCTTTCTACTAGTACCAGACTGTCATGAGCAATTGTTTATATCTGGACTGGTGTTAGTCTAAGCAGGTGTCCCATGATAAACAAACAATATCTCAGGCCATTTCTTCTATACTCTGGTAATTTGGACATTCATTGAACCATGAACTATCTAGGCACTAAAATTGCAGGTGGGCTAAGAAAATGTACTGCTGTTACCAGAGAACAGTGAGGATATTTAAAATACATCTCTGCCTTGTACGAAAACATTAGGAAGGTCACTGACCTTCTCCCTTTTTCAACTTGCCTGTTCCTGAGATGGTGATGATACAATGTCACTGAGTGCAATGGAATTGAATCAATGCATATTTGCAAGACATCTGGGCATTTCACATGAAAGGTTTTGCAGTAATTCTTAAGCAGACTGTGGAGTCTTGCTGGTGAAGTCCATAATAGTCACCCTGAGCTGAGACTGCTCTTGAAAACTCTGAGAGCAGTGGAGAAGGGGCCCTGAGGCTATGAAGGGTGAAACAATGTGGAGACAGCATCCCTGTGACAGAGTTCAGGCCTTATTCTCTTTCCCTTTTTTTGGTGCTGAGTAACACTTAACGTTGTGTGGTAATCCATTGGTTTCAAAGTTTCTCATGCAGGACAATATAGCATGCTCTTTTTCCTGGAATTATGAAAATAAATGTATAATAGGGATGGCAGAAGTGAATGTGTGGTATAGGACTAATGGAAATTTGAAATAATTTATGTGATTTTCACTAATTATGTCACTGCCTCCTAATATACAATCATCTTTACAGTAAATAGAAAAATTAAAAAACAAAGTATAGTGATTTGAAGCTGTGATTCATCCTTTGTTCTATCTACTCTCCCAAGCCCTAGATCTGTGCAGCAGTAAAAAAAGGTACTTGGTGATCAAGCACTTGAGATTTTTAGTTTTTATCTTTTTAGCAAGCTGATTTGAAAATTCACATATCTATTTTGTGGTGTTCTGTTAGATGTTTTGTTTCTTTTGGTGGCCACTGGACTAAGAAGATGAGGGTTTGAGAAAAGCTACACTTGAAATTCCTGCCTGGAGTGAATGGTAAGAACTTACTGGTGTTCCTTTTTTTGTATGGTTTTAGATATGTTGAATTTGACAATTTATTCTGTACATTCACGTAATCCAACAATACTCCAGGAATAAGTGGCAACACAAGGACCAGGCAGAAAAAGAGTGGGAAAATTGTAGAAACCTCAGAAGCGTGGCTGAATGTAAACCCTGAAAGCACAATGCTGACGTGCAAGGAATACGAGTGGTAAGGATGGGTCAGTGATATCCATTCTCTCTGCCTTTTCTCTATACTCAAAAATAATTTTATGAAGAACTTGTTACTGATTATCTGGTAATGTTTGTATTTTAGAAAGGAATGATGGATTGAATGATTCATGCATCATTAATTTTGGTCGTAAGACAGTCTGAGATTTTGTCTGCAAAAAAATCAGAAGAGGGTTAGCTGTTCTTTATTTTTGAATTTTATTCATTGAAATTGTTTTAATGTGGTGAAGACACAGTCCTGAAGACACACATCCTTATTTGCTGCTCTTCCTACTTGGCTCTCTGGGCTATGAGGAAATCAAATTTTATAATATTCCCTTACATTTGAATGAAGTGGGGCTCTTGTAGGAAAGAGGAGTGGTTGCTATTAATATATTTATGTTCCAGGGCTCATTTGGATGGGTCTTTTATCATCTTTATAGCAGCAAATGACAATGTGATGATTGTGAGGCCTCTGGAATAGAGTAACAATATTTTCTTATGTGGAAACCCAAGAAAAGTGTGGTCTATAGAACTAGGCTTTTGCTCATGAAGGTCAGAGAGGCGACTGCTTTTCCCAGGATCTTTCCTTTCCTTGGGCCTCTAAGCAACCTGGTCTAGTGGAAGGTGTCCCTGCCCCAGGCAGGGGCGTTGGAACTAAACAATCTTTAAGGTCCTTTCCAGCCCAAACCATTCCTCCTGGATGGGGGATGGACTTTATTTGTAAATTCAAGAGAGGTGTTAAGAAGGAATAGCCAAGTTAGGAGTAGATTAATTAATGCTCTCTTATTTCCAAGTCTAGTCTTTGGTGGAATGATTATTATCTGCTTATCTTGCATACTGCCCATCAGTAACAGACCTTACCCTGCTGCCTCCCCTTCTTCGCTCAGGGAAGAGCCCTAAATGCAAGTTCCAGTGGAAAAAAATATCCAGGAATCTGAATGCAATCTTCTTGGCATTTTTAATAATCTACTTCTACCGACCATTGCTGTAAAATCCAGGAGGACATTTCCAATTCTTCTGAAGCTGTGATCTGTTCCTGAATTTTACATTAATGCAATATTTAATATGGGGTCCCTCTCTGGCATTAAAAAACATGTAGCACTTCTAATGGAATTAGAGCATTAAGATGCAGCAAGATCTTTGTAGAGATGGTCAGAGAGACACCACAGTGACAATGTGTTTAATGAAACGCCTCCACAGCAGTCTCATATCTTCGGATGGTGACAGATATTGTATAACAACATACCCTAAGCACTATAGGGTGCATTATGGGTGAGGGCACAAAATCCCTGTGAGCAGAGCAGTCCCTAGCTAGAGTCACATTCTCATTGCCCAAGGCAAAACTGTTGCTCGCCATGCACTGGGCAAAGACATTGAGGCATTGTAGTGGTTTGGCCTTGGCTGGGTGCCAGGTGCCCACTACAGCGCTCTATCATGCCCCTTCCCTGTGGGGTAGGGGAGAGAATAAGATGGAAAACAACTCGTAGGTTGAGAAAAAAGCAGTTTACTAAGGCAAAAAGAACAAAGCGAGAGTTTGTGTGTGCACAAGCAAAAGGGAATTTAATCTCTACTTCCCATCAGCGAGCGATGTTCCGACACTTTCCGGGAAGCAGGGCCTCAGCACGCATGATGGTTTCTTCGGAAGGCAAACACTGCAGAGTAATGAATGCCCCCCTTCCTCCTCTCTCCCTGAGCTTTTATAACTGAGTGATTTGGGTCAGCTGGCCTGGTTGTGTCCCCTCCCAGGATCTCGCCCACTCCCAGCCCCCTTGATGGGGGCAGGAATGTCAGAGGGGCAGCGCTGCTCAGCAGCAGCCAAAACACTGGCGTGTTATCAACACCCTTCCAGCTACCAGTGCAAAGCACAGCACTGTGAGGGCTGCTAAGGGGAAGGTGAACTCTATCTCGGTCATACTCAATACAGGCATTAATAGTTATTTTGTAAGCATGGTAGCTCTTTGATCTATAATTCCTACCTGTGTTTTTATAAAAGTAATTTTGATTTACATACTAAGAAACAGGCAACTCAGTATCTTACTATCTACTTTCAGGATGAGGCATGTTTTTCAACAGACTTTAGGCAATACAAGAGGTTACTATTTTTGGATTGCTAGTAGTTTGTCTCATGTGCTTAACCAAGGAAGAATTCCCTCAAACACCTCTTTCTAAACATCTATTTCTTCTTGCTCTCATCATGACAGGATGGAGATATGGTTGGTCTAACTGTGTATTGGAACTCTGAGATGCTCCTTATTGTCACTGCTTTCATGAATCCTTTAGATAAGATTTCTAAATGCATGACCCTCCAGCTGGCTGTATTAAAATGTGGTGTCAGAACATATTTTGTTTTCTTTTTCCAAAAGATAAATTCTAATAGGCTCTCTCATTCTGTAAGCATGACTATAGCAAGTAAGTCATGCAAGAACTCTCTTCTGAACGTATTCTGATTTGGGTTATTTCATTCTCTCCACCAAAATTCTGCTTGCAATTTTATGTCCCCCACCCAATCACCTAGGACTGTGGCAGAGGGATGCTTCTCTCTGGACTATGCTGGTAGCAGAGTTTCTTGTATATTTTGTGCCTATCCACTGCATGGCTGAATCTTCTCTTGTCTATGCCCTGTTACTAAAATCCTCTGAAAGGAAGATGAATAAACTAGAAATTAGCCTATTTCCTGGAAAAGGAGAAGGTTGTGCTATTCCTGCTGCAATGTTTCTTGCACATTCACCAGTTTTCTGTTCCCAACCAGCATTTCTCTTCCCAATCAGCGTACAACTCTACCTCAGCAGCATCAACAAATCAAAGGCTGTTGTAATATAACTCAGAATTCTCTGGACATTTATGCAAGTAAATATTGAAAATTAGTTTCTGTTAAAATATTTTCCTTATAATTTGCGTTCCAAAGCACATTACTTTTTTTTTTAACATATGCCTGATCCTTTTAGTTAGGTATGAATTTTCGTATTGTAAATAATGTATCCATTAAGCTGTATGTTTAACATGGCTCAATTTCCTGTTAGTATTTACCCTGCAGTAATCTTCCACAGTAGAACAGTGAAAGGTTCTGTTTATCATTTGGTGTTCATTTATTATTAATCTAAGATTTGACAGACTTCAGCAGTCTATTGTTTTTTCTTGTGGCACGTAAGTGAGCTAGAGGAACTGATAGATTTTCATGTTTGATAGAAATAATAATATGAATTTATAGAGTATTGTGGTTTTTCCAAATACACTGCCTGCTAAAGGAGATAATTGTTCTGATCCTTTCTGCTACTTTTGATTTGAAAATGTATTATAGTAAGATCAATTAAAATTCTATTCCAAGTTTAAAAGGGAGAAGGAAATAAAATAAAAGGCACACAATAAAATTTTACTGACATGAACTTATTTAACAAAAATGTTCTAAGATATACAAGAGCACATTCAATCTATTTTTCATGGTTTCTAACTCTGAGGGCAGAAAATCACATAAAAATGTGATACTTTTGGTGCATTTATAAATTCTTATACTTTTCTGTCATCAAAATTCTTATTGAGAAGATTGCATTTCTAATGCTTATCCACAGTGTTGTTTTCAAAAGTAAGTTGAGTTCCTAAATTTGAGTCCAGCTACCAATGTTACTCTCAGGGAATTTAAAACAAATGAAAAAACCTACTAAAAAATTATAGCATTTACCTGTTACTGGGAGTGGGTACTCCAGATCTGGAGTGCTACCAGATACAATTATTTTACCTACACTCTGCTCTCCCTCAGTATATTGCCTCTGGTTTAAGACCTGTTATTTCAGACTGCTGTTATCCTCCTCCTGTTATATTCTGAGTGTGTCCTAGTAGGATGTGTTCTATTAATGCAAATAATAACCATTTACCAACCATCCCTGAGTATGCTTAGTTTCTTTCGGACCTGAATCAAAGCTGTCTACTGCTTCAATTGCCTTATTCTATCTTACTTGTCTTTAGGTTTATTTGAACTTTTGAGGCAGCAATGTCAGCTCTAAAATATTTTTATCTATTTCGTGACTATTATCTGGCAATATACATAGAATGAAAATCTATAATTTGACAGGTGGCAAGGAAAGTCAAAGTAGTAAATTTAGATCAATTAATGGTCTTTAGTCTTGGAAATGGTTTTAGCCTGTAGTGGGCTTTAAATTGATAGAAAGCAGTCACTGAAGCAAAACTAAAGATTTATCAATCTTCTTTATATAGTTAAACACAGTAGCAGTACTCAGGAAGGAGTGTACCCACGTGACTTTTTTTTCTGAATTTTATTTTGAAGCAGTTGTGGAACTGCTAGTTGTGAATTATGATTTATGCAAAAATCAAAAGATATCTGAGAAATTGAGTAGACAGAGACTCAGTAGAGAGTCAGTAGACAACTGAGACTCTTGAAGACAATGGAAGTCTGAAAATAATTCCTATGCCAATAGGAATCCAGTAATTTAGATTTCTTCCCTGTGCATACCAGTTAAACTGCAACATGACAAGCAGAAATGTGATCAGACAAGTAATTTCTGTAGGTGAAAAATATGCAGGATGGTTTGTGTCCATCCCTCTGTGATGGAAGCAATAAAAGATTTCCTTGTTCATTCTCCCCTACCAGTGGAAACTTGCAAAAGTACCAAAGCTTGTTCTTCTCCAAGGACCAGCATGCTGTGAAAGTTATACTTCTCTGAAGATAAGGTACAACCCGGTGAAAGAAGTAGGGGGATTAGCACAGTAATCTAAGTATCCTTGCAGCAATCAGTAGAAAGGTCCAAGAAAGCAGAGAGGAAGACAGTTCTTTAAACCTTTCTTAACCTTTCTCATACAGTCACAGGCAGGTAAGCGAGTGGACAGACAAGAACATACAGCAATGTGCCCACCCAACCCCCTCACAGCTGTGCAGCTATGTGCCTGCACACATAATTATGTTCTGATTCTAGGTCTAGCCTGGAATTTGAAATGGGATGAACATCTTGCATTGTGTAAAGAGCCTCTCTATGTGGTTGCTGCCAACAGTAGCAGGAGAGAGGAGAAGAATGACACCGGTATTTGAAACACAGCAGAGTGCATCCCAATTGTCTTGTGTTCCTAAACATGTTAGCCTGTTTCCATAAAAAAATCTGATTATGGGGAGCCCAAAATTATCCCATCCATGACCACAGTCTTCCTAACCTGCAAATGAAGCAGTGAAGAAAACTTATAGGCCTATTCATTTCCTAGATAAGTTTTGAGTAGTGAACATATATGAAGAGCACTTTACCCTGCAGTGACCCGGAATTGGCTTTCATGTCCCTTGTTATCCTTTTGAAGGTTAAATTTGGTCCCTGGGATAGAAGCACTTAAGCAGGTGTTGCGTCTGAAGTAGAATATTTGGTACTTTTTTAGATTTCTCAGGGAATCTCATCTGAGTCCCTCCATCAACTGTAGAGCCAGTGGATCTCCTGCAGGACAAACCAAGTCTCCCATCTTCTTTTGATTGTCCTGGATACCGAATTGCAACCTGGGACTGAAGTCATCCTATCTTTACTGCCACTGTGTGACACTCATTTGAGCATCAGTAGTCAAATCTGTCTGAAACTGAAGTTTGAAACATCTGAAGTTTGAAAACATTTCCTGCCTTTGTCAGGAGAAATCCATGACCACTGTGAAAGGTACACCCAATGGGATCCATCTGAGGACACTGGAAGGTAGGTAGATGCCACTTGTATATGGTAAATTATGAATGATGTATCTAAGCTATATATGCCACAGCACTTTTAGGTCATATCATTCTGACAGATTCTTATCACGTCTTATAAGGAATCAGGCACTTTATTCTTTGTAAATCACAGTGTTAGTAGTACATGACTAAATAGTTACTGAGTCTTTTGTGTGATTGTCTACTTCTACTGTAGAAAGTGATAATTTGACAGCATTTTTTTCCTCCTGCAGCAGTTAGGATACAGTTTGATGTGTGCTCTGTTGTGTATTGGGTTACAACTGTGACATGGATCAGTTTTGCCTGGCTTGACACAAGCTAGTTGACTTCCTATTGCATGTCTACATTGAGACTTCACAATAATTAAATCACTAAATTTATAAAACACTTATTTGAAATAAAACTTGAGACTGAAAGGCATCTGCAGTACTGAAACAATTCACTAAATGCACATCTGTGCTCCTAATGTTTACAGAGTGTACAAATCCACCATCTGACACTTCCAGGAAATGCTTGTGTATGCAATGTGAAGATCGACACCTTGTTGGTAGGAAATTACCTTTCTATTAGTCTGGGAGATTGATGTTTTTGGAATACAGTGGTAGGGCTCACCGTTAGTGCTTTATGTCCAAATTACTGTATTTTTCTGGTAGAGTCAGATGTTTCTGTTTTACATTTTGTTTGGTATGCACCTTGAACACCCAAAACTAAAAGTAGTAATGGTTTGGTTTTCTGCCTGCATTGATTTCCTCTCTGTATGTTAATAAACCAAAGAATAAAAATTGCACTTTGTAGATTTGCAGTGAATCTGCCCGTGCCTTATAAGGAAACAAATAGAAATCGCCTGAAAAAAAATAGCTATAAAAGACATCTTTGATACATTTTAACATGTGAAATTGTGAAATCTGACATTATGTGTGCGTGTGTGCGTGTAGCGAAGACAATCAGCAGCAAGGGTTATAGATAACAGAACTGGCATTATTAATGCACTTCTGGATTTAGCCAGGAGATTTAGGGTACAGGGGTCTACCTTTGCCTGATATGTAACACAGAGTCAGGCTTTATGCTTTCTGTGCTTCTGTTTTCCCATTTTAAAAACAAACGTAAAGATGCTGACTTCCTTAGTGGGAAAAGAGTAAAAGAGTGAGCTGGAGTGAGGGAGAGATTTTTACTCCTCAGGGGTGCATATTTTTTCTCCTCACTCTGATGTGCATTAGGGTATTATAGACTTGTCAGGGGAGGGCAGAAAGCAGTATTTTTTGACTACTTATGTCAAGATGAGAGACAACTTATGAACCAAAAATTGTATAGAAGGAATGCCAGGTGGGATATTCTTTGCTTGACAAGTGGTCACAACAGACAGTTTATCAAATAGAAGACCAAGCAGGGACTTGATTAGAACATCTAAATATTCTCCTGGTTCCAAAAATATCCAACAAGAAGAAGATGAAGAAGAACCAGTGGCTGGAAGTCAAAACCTCAGAAATTGAAATGAAAAATAACATACACAGTCAAATTGAATGTGGATGGCTTCTGGGAAGATATGCTTTTTCTACATTCAAATTTTATTGCACTCAGAATGGGTGTAATTGAATGAAAATCTTTGGCCTCTGGTAGAAGGATGCTCTAATGGTTTCTCTGGCTTTAACATGGGAAGCTATGGCAACAAATGACTCCAGTAATAAGACTCTTTCCCTTCATTAAATGAAGGAATTGCTATTGAGGGATCTGCCACTGTTGTCTTCCCCTGAAAATCTCTGACACAAAAATTTAGCTCCAGAAGTAAGGCAGGTTGCCAGGTGTTGAGCTGAATGAATGCCTCTTACTTGTTGCAAGGGAAGGTGGCTGTAATCAGCTAATGGAAAAATGACATTCAATATGTCAGTAATCAAGGGCAGAGTTGAGGTTATTTGTACATCTTACTTCTTTAAAGTGTCCTAGTTTCCAATGTTTTAAAATACTACTGATATGCTCTGATTCCTCAACATTTTTAAACAAAACAAAAATGAGACCCTGATTTCTCTTCTGGGTATATTTTTTTCAGAAAAGAAAGTCAGAAAGACTTTCAGTGCAAAAAGATTACATCCATATCAGTTATTTTGCATTTTCTGGGCTCTGGTTAGTGAGCTGCAACAGCACTCGCTACAATAACATTTCCTGCAAACACATAATAAAAAATAATGAACTTAGATTTGTGCAGGTATAATTACATTTGTTTGTAGGTGAAAGGCATCCGACTGCAAAGCCAAATGCATCTAAAATTTGTGCCAAGATCCCTAGATTCTACGTCACTGCTGGGAATGAGGGCATTTCTGAAGGAGTTTCAAATACATTTAAATGAAGATTCAGATTTGAAACTGGACATATAATTTTCTGTTGCTATTCCTATATTATTTTGAGGTGTTTCCACATATTCCTGATCATCTCCCACTCTAAGAGTTTCAGAGTTAGCAGCTCTTTAAGGTAAATGTTGTTGCTGAGGTCTGTGTCCTATTGTTTCAGAGCAGTTGTTATTGCAGGAAGGCATGACTGTTGCAGTTGGTATTCAGCTCACATTTGCAGGCTTTTCCTTGCACCACAAAGGCTTTGCTGGAGCTGCCTTAGTGCATAATGAAAGCTGAGTACCTGGAACATATTTTGCAGCAAGGGATAAACTGCAGAATCACCAAAACATGTTTCGTAAAGGACCCTGTCTGTAGTGGCACAACTGTCTCAGTAAGGGGTACTTAAGTATCCATGTGGATGTAATGAATGTGAATAAATTAACTGTGCATAATTGTATGCTTACTAACACAGAGGAAAGGAAGTTAAAATTGCATTTGTCATGTTGAACCATATATATTTGCAATCCAAAGGTGCAAGGCTGGTATCCTCTTGTTTCTCCAAGAAAGTGGGTAATTTTTTTTTTCTGAAATCATATCATTCACCCTATAATGAGTCAGATGGGTCTTTGTGCATGGACAGGTATGTTTTCAGAATATTTTTTCTCATTGTATTTGGTCTGGCTGGGATGCAGAGCAGCCCTCACAGTGCTGTGCTTTGTATGTGTAGCTAGAAAATCTCTGATAACACACCAGCATGCTGGCTACTGCTGAGCTCTGCTCCCCCAGCACCAGTGCTTTCTGGCGAGAGAGACCGTGTGAGGGGGCAGAGCCAGGACAGCTGTCCCCAGCTGACCAGAGGGATATTCCTTATGACATGACATGTGCTCAGTAATAAAAGTGAAGAGAAAGGAGGAGGGGGTGGGCATTCCTTGTTTATGAAGTTTGTCCGCTGGAGCTACCACTACACGTACTGAAGCCCCACTTCCTGTGAAACAGCTGGACATCACCTACTGATGGGAAGAGGAGATAAAATCTTTTCCTTTGCGTTTGCATGGGGTCTTTGCTTTTGCTTTATTGACCTGCCTTTATTTTGATACATGACCTTTTTCCAGTTTATTTTCTCCCCCCACCTCTCCTGCCATCCTGTTCAGGAGGGGAGTGATAGCACAGTTTGGTGGGCAGGTGGTATCCAGCCCACCACACTCACCAAGAATTTACATTGTGAATAATGGATACCGAATAAGCTTGATGTCACGAATTACAGGGTCATCCACAGCTGGCAAGGAATTTTGTATCAGTTATATCCTGTCACTACAGAAACCAAAATACACAGGAAAGTGATGAATCAGTGTTCTGGTATGAACAGTACTTTTCCTCAGTTGAATGCAAAGGCTCTGAATCCCTGTGCCTGAGAGCACAATTAGAGGCATTAATTACAAGCATGGGGCAGAAGGTTTCATCTTCGTTTGAATTTTGCCTCGGGGTAACAGGGCGATATCAAACCCTTGTCCCTGGCTTCTGGGCATCTTTAATTACCTGCCTCCCAGTTTCTACCCACCGTGTCTCCCACTCTGTCGCCATGACAACATCCCTGCTGTCAGCATCCTGAACTTTCTGTCTATGTTGCAGTCACTTGGAAACCCATCCAAGTAGTTTAAATAACGCGGAAATAATACTGGCGTATAAAAAAGCAAATGTGGAAAGGGAATTCATTTTCTGCCTTCCTCTGGCAGCTCCTGGGAGGCAGGTGACCATGGAAAATCCAGGAGTGTCCATGGGGACTGCTTGTGTATGAAAAACTGAAAGCTTGGTTTGGTTGTCTTCCTGGATGACAAAACCTTTTCTCTATGATGTGTTAAATGCGTCAGGTTTCTAGTCAAGTGTTGCATGGGGAAAGGGTGAAAAAACCAGACAGTGGAAGCGGGGGAAGCAGTAAAGAGGAGCACAGTGAAGTGCACGTCTGGCTGCTGCCAGCTGAGAGCTGCCTGGAGCACCTGGGGCTCCCAGCTCCCTGCTGCTGTGGCTCTCACATGTGCCTGAGGCTGAGTGGGTTGAGGATGTGGGGAGAGGAGGCAGCCCAGGGCTGAATTCCCAACAGAGTGTTAAGCACCCCTTGTGCAATCTACAGGCCCTGAGTTTCCTCCTGGCTTCTCCAGGCTGGACTTCAAGCCTGGATTTGGATCTCTCTTGCCCTTAGGACTGTGCTGTAGTAACAGAATGGCAAACAGTATGAAAGGTCACTCTTTATTCTGCCTCCCGTAGTGCAGTGACCCTTTGCTGTTGTGTCTGTCTGATTGGCTCAGCCGGCCACAACACACATTGGGCTTCTCATTTCTCAGTGGGTTAATGAAACTCCTCAAGCCCAGCTTTGTGCGCACATAATTGCAGTTACACTGAAAAATTTGCACTGTAATTTTATGGATGCTTTAGAAACAGGTGTGGTTAGAGCAAGACTCATCTGTTATTGCTCCCATTATAAATCCCCCAACGCAGAAGCTGTTCTCAAGTGTCACCTTGCACCATCACCCCAAGCGTTTCTCTCCCCCATCTTTTTGCCGGCGCAGGTATGACGTATGTCTGTGTTAGTAATGGACTTGGCACAGGATGTAATTTCTCGGCAGAGTGTGCTAGAAAGTAAACCAACTGATTTATGGGTATTCATCTGACTATTAAAGGGCATACTAAATCTTACTGAAGATGACCTTAGGAAGAAGCAGGGAGTAAACAGACTATTGACCCATTGCCAGTCATGCTTATTACTCTCTGTATAAGGGTTCTTCCTGTCTTCCAGCTAGAGATTAAGGCCATCTGGACTGAGAGAAAGTTTGCAGACTGATGCAAAGAATGATTTAAGTAAATAGAAATATATGTGTAGAGCCCAATATTGGCCTGTTCTTTCATCATGCTTTAGATTTTGAGGTGCAGGAAAAAAATAATTTATTTTGAAGAAGCTGTTCTCCGGAATTCCAAACATAAAGTCTTTGATTAAACTAGAAGGAGGTTTAGGGACAGAAACACAAAGATTTAGTTTTGAAGGGACAATTCTGCATGGTTCTGCTGGGCTGAAAGCAGGGAGACAAGAAGCCTTTCACCAGAAAGCTGTGGCAGAAGGGCAAATAATCACCCTTCAATAGCTGGAGCTATAGCACTGAACAAAGTACTGAACCCTAAAAAAATAAAAGTCATAATGACCATCTCATCACAATGGATGCATCATGAAAATTCTGAGTCTCCCATCTGATTATCTCTCTAGTGGGTTTCTGCTTAGTGATTCCAGAACTGTCATTTGCAAAAATTGTTCCACTGTTAATCTCTCTACTTCCTGGCAGCAAATTAGTACACAAGCAGGCACATAGACACACAAACCCAAACATTCATTTTTTTTAGGCAAATTGAAGGAAAGCACTCAGAGAAAAATCTGCCACCTACTATTCATTTTTATAGTTATGTACATTATGTCATTATAAAGAGTCAAACCCATGTAATTAATATTTTCTGCATACTCATGTTTTTTTTAATATGTTATGGTGGCACTTCCAATGCCTGCCAGAGTTTCTTGAATCCAATAATGCATTTACTATTAATTCAGGGTTTTAGTGAACACTGTGTGAAGATGAACAGAGAGGAAGGGGGTGCTGTTGAGCTGTCAGGGTCATTTACAGGGTCACTAGAACAAAAGGCTGAGATTCCTCCTACAAATGGGTGGGGACTGAAGCCATGACTCTGCACACCCCTGGGCTTTGTGTCTTCTTACCAAATTTGGATCCTGAACCAAGTTTTGCAAAGTTCTCTTGCAGTATCTGAAGGAATAACCTGCTTTGAACCCTGAATCTAAGTATTAAAATAAATAAATAAAAGCTGTAACTACTCTTCTATATTTAGGTACTTGAACAAGTGACCTGATTTCTAAATTTCACTAAAGTTAAACTCTGAATTAAGATTTTTGCTGACATCTGTGGGAGTTGTTACGTGTAAAAACTTCAGAAAATCAGGTCAATCGTTTTGCAGTTCTGATTTGGAGAAGGAATTGAATTCAGTGCTCTTAATTTTTGAAACCTGAGGGTTTTTGTAGTCTTAGCTCAGGTCTGACTTGGTTTGGAGATTAGACCCAAGTTTAAAAAATGGCTTGTGGAAAGCTGAAAGCAACACTACCTTTGCTATCTTCTTAAGAGACCTTATAAGTATAATTTAAATGTCGTGATGATAGGAAGTTAGACTATGTGTTGGCTAAGGGTAAGAAATGCAGGACAGCTTGCAGTCAGCCTCCTTTCTTTGTCAATCCAAGGTACAGGTTTTAGGATTTGACATCCCCTTCTTTTTGGGGTTTTCTCTTGTGTTTCCCATCTCCAGTGTTACTTTATACAAGGTAAATGCAGAGAGGAGATCTTGTAGACCACTGAAACCCTGTGAGATGATAATTTACTTCAGGCAACACAAACCTCACCCCAATATCAGCATCCTGGCTGTGGTGGGACACTGCCCATCACGGACAAGCCCCACTCTCATGGCTTGCTGGCCGATGGGCGTGTGTCTGTCCTGCCACAGCTCAGGACTGTGGCTTCAGTCACAAATCTGCCTTGTGTCTCCTGCCTGCCCAGTCCTACCTATGGCCCTGCTTCACCTCAGACTCCTACCAGAACAACTGCACTCCGAAGTTCTGCCCTGCAGCCTCAGGTGCTGAACAGGAGGGCAGCGGGCCCATGTCCTGGTCACGCCAGTGCTAGGTATCATCTCTGATGTGCACGACCAGTGTGTCCTTGATCAGAAATGATGGGACATATAGACGCCTAAGGAAGGAAAACAGAGAGCGAGGTTCCTGTCAAAAAAAGTGGTGCTTTTCATTGTGTTCGATGTAGTACTTTTGCAATCATTTATGTGAGAAAGGTGTGAAGATTTGGAACAGAAAGTGTTACTGCAGCTTGGCAAGTCAGCTCTGTTGACATGCAATTGTCAAGGCAGAGGTGATGGAGGCTTAAAACCAATACCTTTTACTTAACAGGTACCCTGCTCAAGGTTCAATTACTAGCGTTCATCCCATGAACTAAGACTACAGTTTAGTCCACTTTTTTCCTTAGTGCTCAATATCAGAACATTCTCTGCCTGCTCATCTGTTGCTGATACATGACAGGTTAAGCCAAGAAACTACCCTAATTAATAACTTGAGTTGTAAGAGCTTGTATTAACAAAGAGCAGGAATTCAGATATATCAACTCATCCTCTGTGGATTAATGCAGCCAGGGGACATTAACAGATATCTACTGGAGGGCTGTGTGTGCATTCAGGCACAAGTTACTGATTTCTTGTCTTCCAGAGTTAATATGAACATGACAATATTGATGAAATATATTAACTTTCTCACCTCTTTTATTATCTTATTTATTTGGGTTATAAGTGCTTTGGCCCATGGAAAGTCTCTTGTCTTCAATTAATGTTGTTTGCACTGGCCTCAGTTGCATCATTAGATAATGTTTCCATATGATTTTATAAAGCAAGGGTTACCAGTGACAGATGGGATGACTCCCATTCCATATAAGTAGCTGCATAAAACTGTATGTGCTGCCACACAGAAAGGGGGGACGTGTTCTGATAAAGAGTGCACCTGGACTTCCCTTGGGACTTACGGTTCTGCTTTAGGCAGTTACAGGAATTTAATCAGGGCATGAGAAATTTTATTCTAGAGGCCCCAATTAATTTTTCTGCTTGGTGTTCATTGAGACCTTTCTAGTTATTGCAAAGGTGTATGGTAGTGAGAGGAAGTTACCTCTCTTCAGCTTCAAAAAATACTCGAAACAGCTGAAATGAGAGAATGCCACGTCAAAATCTGCTTTGAGATCTTCCTCAGTTACCAAAAAAATAACTTCACTACTGTGAGCACTGTAATTCATCATCATTTGACTGTACTGTCACATCTAGTAAACATTGGAGTAGTGGTATTAGCCTTGTCTGTCATCCTTACTTTCTCCATGTCAAACTGCTATCCCTGTGAAAGTGAACTACTTTACCCTTAGTGATGGTGCCCTGGCCAAATTCCAGTACAAATATATTGAGCAGTGAAAACAAAATGACCAAAATGTACAGTTTTAGCATCTCCAGTACTTTAAGTGTGTCCTTGTTAAAGTTGACAAAACCATATTGCAACAAGCAGTCTGATAGGAGAACTGAGGCTTGGAGAACTCTCTCCCCTCATCCCATGGGAGGTGACCAGCTGATGCACACTTGGAGCCCTGGATCCAAATGCATTTATTCATGACAGGCTGTTCTGGTGCCCCTCCTTTTCAAGATGGGGACTATATCATTTGTTTTGCATACTGAAACACAGTGACCTAGCAAAAAGGTGCATATAATTTAAGTATTGAATAGAATAGATGCTCTATCTAGTACATTGTGTAAGCTGGAATTGCAGGGGGTTGATATGTATGAAAACAATCTCTATAAGCAGGAAAAAAAGTAAGAAAATACTTTGTTTTATCAGTAAACTGAACAGAGTATGTTCTCCAGTCCATGATACCTGAGGGCAAGTACCAAAGCAGAATTTACATTCACATGACCAAAATTTCTGGAAATTATTAGGAAAAGTATATCTTGACTGTCTCACCTCTGTCTTCTTTTAAATATATTTCTTCCACTAATTGATACATAACTCTTTGATATTTGTTACTACTCTTTCCTGTGAGTAACCATAGCTAAGTCCTTTGAAGATGAGGCTGGATTTTCTAGACACTTTTCTTTCAAAAAGAGCAGTAAAAAACCCCTCTTCTGACATCAAGGAACCCACATTTTCATAAATTGAAACCATTACGTTTCTCTTATTTTTAAGCAAACTTCTTCTTCCTCCCACCTATTTCTTTATTATCAAATGCAATGAAGTAAATAGTCAGACCTGGAAAAAGGTCAGTACTGTCACTGTTACGTACTTATAAATTCTTTGAAATTAGAAGTGTCTTTGTACCTGGCTCAGGAGTAGGAATGTATTTTCATTCCAAGGCAGATTGATTACAGCATTTTTCTTGTAATTATCTTCCCTTGTAAATGATATTCAATTTTATGGCTGATGGACAAGGATGTTAAAAAATGTTATATCAAAGTTGTGTTTAATGGATTAGCTTGCTTTCAACAAAGAAATCATTTCTGAGGGGAAATATTCAGAGGTTTACAAAATAATTTTAGAACATAATTTGAAAACAACAACAAACCCCATTTGTGTTTCCAATACTAGAAGTGCCATTATTCTTTCTCGTAAACAATGTTAAATCAGTTGCTTGGCAGCCCTATTGTCCTCCATAATTTGGGTTCCCAGGTTGGTTTTTCCTTTACTGCATTTCAGTGGCATTTTTTTTCCTCAATAATATGTTATAGAATTTCAATAAGAGGAAAAATAACTTTGCATCTGACAGATGTTTTTCAGTAGTGGAATCAGTCTTAGAAATAAAAGTAAGAAGATTTAGTTTGATGATTTTTATAGTCAAGACGTTCTGTGACAACCTCTCTGCATGATCTTTTCAGTGAAAATTTTATGTGTTTTGTTTAAGAATAAAATGGGATTTTTAAATTTTTTTGCAAAGTTGTTAAGTTCTGTGGGATATACATGGAAAAACATGTTCTACTGCTCTGGATTCTCATCCCTACTTGGACCCAATATAGTTCAAAGGTTCCAGTGGAAGAATGGGAAATCAAAGTTATTTCAATTTTTGGTTTCAGTATTTGTTTTCAGTCTGGCAAAACAGCGTATGTTGTATTTTGTGCCTAAAATTGTCTTTCACCACTACATACACATGCACAAATATATACTAACATAAACATACCAACCATATATAAGTATGTGATCTCTAGGTCATCTGTGTTCCTACAGACAGGAGGATGAGAGCAAAAAGGTTTTAAAAATTGTTATTCATATAAAAGACCCTGTTAAATGCCTCAGTCATTCACAAATTCATAATGAATTCAGATATTAGTGTTCACATAAGAAAGAGGACCAAAAAAAACTCCCAACCCTTTAAATTTTAAAATACTTTGGTTTGCAATAAAGAGATACTTTTAAAAGACTAGACAGATTTAAATACAAGTGCAGTGAAATGTTTAATTTCTATTCCAGTCAAATATTCCAATCTGCCTAGCCCTAGACTTTAAAAAAATATTCTCCAGTAAAGGGAAACTTTTCATTCCTAGAAATTCAAACATTTTTTTTTCTTAGACTGTCAGTGAGAAAAAATCTGGGTATTTTTGCAGTCTTAAATACTAGCTATAGAGCTAGAGTGATAGAAATGAAATTTATTAATATAGATGAATGTGTAGTTACCTATTAATGTATATGAATGAGTAACTAATATTTCTGATAATTTATTGAAAACGTTCCATTAGTTGAATCAAAATAATTTACTTTTTTTAGCAAAACATATTTATCAAGAAATATAAGTGAACTTTATTCTGGTAAGTCAAGGTAGAAGAATGTTTCTAACCTTTTCTAACCTTTGCATTTTCTTATGCTGCTTCTGCTCCTGGGCCTGCTGGCACCGAGGAGGACCCAGGCTGGAGCATGGCTCTGCACTCCAGGTGCAGCACTCCCACTGCCTCGCTCCTTCTGCAAGGTGTTGTGACAGAAAACTGGGGCTTTTTTGCAGCTGCTTTTAGTTGGATTTCCTACAGTTTTAGTGCCTATCTGATTCTTTTCTTGCTCCTAGAGGGATCTCTCTGCAGGATAGGCTAGAGCATTTCTGTGGAAAAGGTTACCTTTCTTTTATGATACATATTTTTTGATCTTTTCTTGGGCGTGCAGCTGAGTGGACATTAAATCACATCCTTTTGATGTGGCAAGAATAGGGCTGTTTGGCCTCAGTCACCATTCATACCTGACCAGTCTCGAATTTCTCTGACCTGGAAACAGAAAAGACTGTTTTCCCATGACCTGAGTTAAACTTTCCACACCTGACTTATTAATGATTTAGTATTTCTTGGTCATTTCTTTGGGACTAATGTTTCTATTCGTGTTTGCTTTAATCTTCCAGTATAAACAACCACAATGAAATCTCATAAACCAAACCCCAGAACAGCTAGTATGACATTTGCTCTTAGATAAGGACAGCACAAATGTGGTTGGTTTCATTTATGTTTGTATAATTTAAAACCTCAAAGATATAATTAAACTGTTGTGTTTCAAATTTTTCAGTTAAAATCCCAAAATGAGGATATTTATCTAAAATTTAAAATACCTTACTCCTGGCTGTGAAATACTGTGTTATAGTTGTGTTGTGTGTTGCTTAATCAAACTGGATCCAAAGACTGAAAAAGTATCTTCTTTTTAAGAACTGGAACAGACTCCATCTTATTCTGGCTTTAGAACACCTCCTGTTTTCATTCTGAGCTAGATAACTCAATAAATGATTACATAGTTCAAGTTACAGTTTCAAGACAAATGTTTGAAATATTTCTTAGAGCTAAGATTTAGAACACCAAAAGATCTTATCTTGTATCTTGAGATAGAAGGATAGGTTGCCAAATTGCCCAATAAATTTTAATTTGGACCCTTAATTCTCATTCATTCTTAATCTAAATGTCTGTCTTTCCTTCACTGTCAATAGTACATTTCAAAAAAAACCAATTCTGCTTTTTTTTTGGAAGACTGGTTGATTTATCTTCATTTTACTGAGTTTCAGTGGGACTTCTGAATCATAGAATCAAGGATTAACATTGGATGTAAAGCCTTCCTTGTAGGAATGTGAATTTTTCTAGAATTTAACCAGAACTTTTATGTCAAAGAGCTATCACTGGGATGTAAGTGAAAACTAAGAACACAGGAGACATAAAAGTCCACAGAAAAGTGAGGGAGACAATAAGAGGCAGCAAAACCAAAAGGACCCTTAAACATGGACCTGGAAATTGCAAAGGAGGTAGCGTCTGTGCTGTGATGCATTTCGGCTACAGCCACAATTACTTTAGCACTCAAGGAGGAGATGTGTTAATTCTGCCCTATGCCTTGCTCAGAACTTCTCAAAATATATTTTTTTTAATAATGTTTTCAGTACTTGTTTAATATGAAAATGTTTTCTTCTAACTGTGAGGTCTTACCAGGACACTGCTTGTTTTTAACAGTTATGCGTGAACAACAACTACCTCTCTAAATATGATGCATGTATTTCTTCTCTCTTGATTTTGATGAGTTAGAAGCAGGCATGGGTGAAACTAGATTAAAGAGGCATGAACTTCACAAGAAAGCAAAACTATGGGTTTGGGAAAGAAAATATTTTGTTTCAACATTTTTTTTACTACTTTTAAAGTCTCAGTGAACTTAAAACATGTAAATAATGCAGAGGTTTTGCACACATGAATGCAATTATTTAAAGGCTTACTGGCTTATCCAGGAAAGCTTTCCTGCAGCTGGAAATGCTTCAGTGACCCAAGTAACTGCTGAGTGATGGGGACTGTTTCCAGAAAAGCGGTGTCCCGGAGGTGGTCACACAACAGAGCAGATGAAGTGTGCTTTCAGGGAGGTCTGTAACATGGTACACTTAGGGACATCTGTAGAAGGTTAAATCATCACCTTTTTGTTATACAGGAAGCACTTGAAAAAGAAGAATGCCTTCTCTTCCCATCTGGTGGGGAGTGAGACAGTGGGCCTTTTTTCACCATTTCTGTTTTAACCAAGGCGAATGCATTCATCCCTGTTGAATGCAGGACTGGCAGTAGAGTAGCTACTCTGCACTACAAGAAGGAGCCTTGTTCACAGGAGGAAGGAGCCTCCTTACAGGGCTCTGTGCTGTCTGCACCTTTAGCTATTTGAAAGTCAGATGCCTTGTCTGAGCAGATGCAAAAAGAGGGTGGGATGAATCAGTAGCCACAGGTAGCCACTTCTCTTGACTGACTACAGGAACGGTCAAAATGACTGGCTAAGATGCAATGCTTTTCAAACGCCTCAAAGTAAGGGAGGTGAATCCCAGTCAAATCCTTCTGGTGATGTGCAAATGGACAAGAATGTTGGGGTTTTTTTCCCATGCAGCTGCACCAAGACTTTTTTTGTAGTTTTTTTCACGGGTTTGCTGGATTTTTTAAATTTGTTATTTTTTGTGCGTTTGTTCCAAGCAAAGCTGAATGAAAGGAAATGGAAGGAAGTAATGTTGTGTAAAGAAGTCAGTAGGAAATAATGCTGAGATGATCTCTAATACATACTTGGTTATTAATGAAAAATGTGGGAGAATGTTGCTCACCAGACCTCTGCTTATTGCTGACATCGGGTCATTGCTGAAGGGGAAGAAGCAAAATCTGGGATTTCCTTTAAAGCAGTCGCTGCACAAGGTTGTTAACAAGAGGTGGGGAACAGAATAAAAGGAGCAAATTACAGCAACACTTGCCACAGTGTGCGGCTATGGAATGTGTTACAACAGGCTAATGATGAGTATATGCCCCATGAGGGGATTCAGGCATGTCAAGGGATGTGATAGATTAGGTCTCCAGTGATCTGTTGAGAAGGTCAATGTCTAGAGAACATGACATCACCTATGTTATGCTGAGAGATGAAAAGGTGAAAGAACATGAAAGCAAATGCTTTTATAGGATTAAAAAAACTCCCTCACAATTAAACAAAGTACTTGTATTTGTTAGTATAATTTCTTTCCATTTATCTATACTTGATTGCTATGTTAAAAGTGTAAGTAGTTCTTATTACATGTAATATTAGTTCTTAGATTAAACACACATATTAATGGAGTAATATGCCCCTTTATTTTGTGAATTCTTGGGAAATTAAGAACATGAATAAAAATCTAAAAATAAGGCAATGATTGATTACTTTATTGTGATTATCTGATGATTATTTTATTAATATCTAATATAATAGAAATTTGAACTTTTGATTATATTTTATTTTTTAAATTATTTTTTCAGACTTTTATCATTTTTTCAGACTTTAATCATACTCCTCATTCTGAGTACAGTTTCCATCACATGCATGCCCCAAATTTGAGAATAAATAATTAAACTTGCCAAATGCTAGTGGAAGTGCCCCATGCACTCATGTAGTGGGGAAGGATCAGCTGGGAGATGGTGGTCATGGAAGGGAATGATCTGGGCAGGGATATAGCCTTTTCCTGACCTTCATCATGCTGCTGTGAAATAATTTGACTGGTTGTCACTTTGCTTCCTCTCATACCCTCATCACCTCACTGCTGGCTTTTCTTTTTATATCACATTAAAGATGAAGCACTTGACTTCATCTTGAAGGCCCTTCAAAGCTGCACCTTTCCTACAGATCATCTATAATTCACAGAAAGTGTCATCTTTTAGCCCTTATAGGTCACCGATGCCAGTTCCAGCCTTCACTTGTTAATGTTTCAAACAAGCAGTTTCATGTCTTCTCTCACTCTGCCTGTGAGGATCTTGCTGCACACCTCTGTGAAGCTGCCTCATTACCCTCCTTCAGATGCCTTGGAAAGCCTTCCCCAGCCAGGGTGCTTGTGGCAGTCTCCAGACAAGGAGGCTGCTGCCAAACTGAGCCCACTGTTAGCTGTGCTGCCCACCCTGTGTCACATCACTCCCACCTCCTCCCCACTGTTTGTCTCTTCTCCTGTGTTGTCCAGCTTTAGTCCTTTCTCCCCACCCCCGACCCTGTACGGAGCCAAACAAAATGCAGTCCTTGTTGATGCCTCCAGAGCATCTTGTAATAGTAGCTCGTAAGAACAGAAATGTGACTGTACTCATGAGTTTAGTTATTTAACACTTGGTGGTAGAAAGCCTTGATTCATAAGAGAATTTGTCAGACACGTGCTTTATCCAATAAGGTATATTTCTGTACCATTGACTTCAAATAGAGAGAGCGTATATTTATTTTTAAACCTGTGATTAAGTATCTGGATGAATCATGCTGTTAAAGAAGCTGTAATTTTGGTGTCATCAGCCATTGCATATGCAGGTCCTCATTGTCACCCTTGCTCTCTGAGCTGCTTGCAGGCACTTCACGGGGAATGCCATGGCCTCAAAGGCAATTAACCACACAACAGCAAAGTTGGAGAAGGATCTGTTCTAGGGCTGGTGCTTGGCAAGGAGGTCATGTCTTCAATTCAGGGTTAATTACAAATAACCTCTATTTTTGTGTAGCTGCATCCATGCACATGTGAATAGAATTAAAAGGAAGTGGAAAATGATATATGGAGATCAAAGGGAGGTTGGAGGCCTGGATAATGAAAATTATCTAGCACCTCTAAACATGCTCAGGCAACCTGTCATGTTACAGAACAAGAACATAAATTTATCTTCTGACAGACTGCTCTGACCTTTGTGATTTACTCTATGCACTCAATACAGAAAAGGAGAAAATGTGTTCTGTATAGCAGGGCAAGGAAAAGGAGAACATTATTAGTTGATTTGAATATGTGGAATCAAATACTTTGGGAGCAGTACAGCAGTGCTGAGTGTATTCTGCAGAGATGTAAATAGACAATAATGGTAGTCTATAAATTTCTGTCTTATTTATGGAAGACTGATTGTATTTTTGATTTTGTTGCTGTTCAGGATGGTAACTATGCAGTCTGCTCATGTGAGGTTCCTATTTTGGATCTTGCAAAGTATGGGGCTTTAATAAAGCAACAAAGCAAAATTTAAAGAAATCAAAATGAAGAGTATGGGATGAACGTGCTCTTCAGAAATGCTTAAATGCAGGCTGGACTGAAATCTCATGTATTTCCTGGCACAGTTGTAGAAAGTCAGGATATCATCTGAGCTTGTGTGATTAATTAGTCTGGATTTACTAGTGATGCTTTGCACATCTATCAGTTTTGCTCTTTTGGCCATGTGACACACAATTCCACCTCAGGACCAGGCCCCTGCTGTTCCCTCCTGCCTTGCTGACTGCTCTGCCCTTCTCCAGGCAATATTCAGCTCCAGAGGAGCCGCTGGTCATCTCCAGTGTGCTCACTGCCATGAGACACAGTGCTGTGACAACACTGCAGAGATCCCATGTCTCCTAGGTATTTTTTTTAGCCCACATTTTTTAACCAATGCACTTTGTCAGAAAGCCCTTAAGGATCTAAGAGAAAATTATCTGTCTTTTATAAAATAGTTCATAAAACAGGAACATTAATTTCTACATGTTTCTAGAACAACTGCTTTAGAACACTATTTGTTTATCTGAAGTTTTAAAATACACTTTAGAAGGAGTTCTGAGGAGTACTGATTTGTTTGTACCATAATACACGAAACATTTTTTAAGACCACATTGAAAAAATACTGTATTTCTAAATTAAAGTGAGAAGTAAACTCATTTTCAGTAAAGGGGTAAGTAAAGGGGTTGCCTTTAAATAAAGGATGAACAAGACTATTTGTGATTCCCCAGCAATTTCACAATTATCTTCCTAGATAAAAGGTACCTAAATTTTAGAGTGGTAAATAGGACAAAATTGTACAAGAGTGAAAAATATAAAGGACAGATTAAAAGTTAATGGGATGTCTCAGTTACTGACCGTGACAAATTTCCTAGTAAATTAAGGAATCAAAGGATTTAAGTTGTCTGAGTCAATTTTTATCCAATAGAAGGACTGGTGGGTGCACATCCTCACCTGGAAAACCAACATATTTGTGTTTTTGTAAGTCACCTGCAGTGATTCTTGGCAGAATCTTCTGTACAGGAATGGCTGCAAAAGATTGCATTTGGAGGTCATTCCACATCAGGAATAGTGGCATTAGTAGACACAAGTGAAATAGTGAAATTGTAGTTGTGTAAATACAAAGCCAATCCTCACAGGCCAACATGTGGCCAAGGAAGATCCGTCATATGTCAGTCTGTAGGGTTAAAAGATGTCCAGACCCTGGGGGCATGATCAGGCTCTACTGGTCCTGCTCAGTCTCTCCCCAACCCTGTCCAAGCAGCCAGGAGCCCTGTTTCAGCACAGATCTGGACACCAAATCTTTGAGCTGTGTTTTATCTTAGCCTGTGCCTAGTCCTTGTTCCCTGGATGGATATTGGACCTGCACTGTAGGTTTGCCTCCAGCCCTGTGTCTATCTCCATCTCCTACAGCCCTGTGTGGGAGTCGCTGCATGGACCCTCATCCTGATTCATCACCTTGCCTGGTCTGGGCCTGTGAACAAAACCTCTCCCTACCACTGTCCCAGGCAGATCCTGTGTGACGGTGCCAGGAAGGGCACCATCCTGCCAGCTGCAAACCAGCTGTGCACCAGGTGCCCTTTGATCGTGTGTCCCTTCTGAGCTTGGCAAACCTTCTTCTGTGTGAGTCATACCCTTGAAGTGTGTGCTTGTCAGCTCCTGGAGGATAAACAAATATTTCATGCTCTGACCCCAAAAGATGTGTTTTAATGAGCTGTTGAAAAGCCAAAATTTCCTGCTGCAATATGAGGTGTCCTGTATAGCATTGCAAAAGGACAGCTGTTTGGAAGTTTTAGGGGCATAGTCTCCAATGCAGGAGGGAGCTGCCTTTTCTTACTAAGCTAAGTAGTCAAGGGAGGGAGAGGGAAGAAGATGAGAGATGGCTCAAATAGATTTCTGCTCTTTAATGGTCTCTGGAGGAGCTTCCCTCTTGTCAGTGTTTACTGGACCTCAGGAGAGACCTAACTAAAGACTTCCTTTACACAGGCTGCCCTTGCTTGTATCATTAACATGCCATATAAGACTTGAGGTTGAATGTTTCAGTCCTAAGTTTTGAATTCCAGTACAGTAATAGCAGACCTTCAGTTAACCCCACAAACTAGAGTTTGTGTCTGTAAGCAGAATCACAATATTGTTGAGGTTGAAAGGCTCCTGGAGGTCATCTGGTCCAACCATTCTGCTCAAGTAGGGCCACCTACAGCAGGCTGCCCAGGACCATGTCCTAATGGCTTTTTAATATCTCTAGGGATGGAGACTCCACAACATCCCTGGGCAGCCTGTGCCAGTGCTTGGTCTCCCTTACTGTAAGAAAGTGTTTCCTGATGTTGAGAGGGAACTTCTTGTTTTCAGTGTGTTCCCATAACCTCTGGTCCTGTCACTGCACACCACTGAGAAGAGTCTGGCTCTGCCTTCTTTGCCCCCTCCATTTGGGTATTTATAGGCATTAATGAATTTATCTATGAGCCTTCTCCTTTCCAAAGACTCTCAGCTCTCTCAACGTTTCCTCACAGGAGAGATGCTCCAGATACTTAATGACCTTTGTGGCCCTTTGCTGGGTTCTCTCCTGTATGTTCATGCCTCTCGTGTACTGAGCAATGCAGAAGCAGTAGTTGCAACCTCTGCAACACAAAAAGTGTCCCTGTGGAGATGTTGACTTCAGCTATAGCAAGAGGCAGGATGGAATGGCTGATTCAAAGAAAATGCTCTGGATGATTTCAGCACATCCAGACTCTTGACCATCTTCAGCATGTATGGGGACAAAAACCTTGTTTTGCATAACCTGAATTATCTGTCTGAGTTAAGATATTAAAGTAAATAATGATGATTGACACGGTGAAAAGCACTTTGGTGTCTTTTCAGAACTTTGGGATAGTTTGAAAATATTCACTTGATGAATCTCAGAATGGATCTTTACTAGAAAGTCATGAGAGATTTCAGTCACACCAGCAGATGCCATGGAGAAATATTCCTGATCTGTCACTGTGAGATCACTTTAACGTGTGCCAGACTGAACAGCCAAAATGCACTTGTGGTGTGTATTGAAACACATAGGTAACCATATATTTTCACACAGTAATAAAGTAAGGTTTGCAGTGAAAGTTTCATGCAGACAATTTGCTGATGGCTTTTGCAGTAGCTGAAATTATAATTTAGTTTTAAATTTGTTAAAATATCTATTTATGAAGAGGAGAAAAAAAAAGGAGATCAGTAAGAATATTCAGAACAAAATGCACAGAGTAAGAAGTATTCACCAATACATTTCACTCAGTAATCTTCTGTACTTGAGGAAGGTACCAGAAAAACTGCAGCCTCACAGACTTAAAGGAAAACCCTAAACAAGACAAATCAAAGTGAAAAATATGATTACACTGTGGCCTGGAGATTTCAATTTCATCTTCTGGTAACATTACATATTGATGAAAACACAGGAATTTTTCCGCAGAAAATGTGCTGATGGCTCCTTCAGACTGCATGTGCAATGCTGCTGGGAGTCACAGCAGAGTGACAACTCCACTGACCACAAAGTCACATTCAGGAGCTGCAGAGTGCTGCAGCACTGTTTCTTAGTGGCTGTTAATGTGTCTCACTAAAAAGTCATATTATAATATATAGAATCAAGCTCTATATTGCATAAATACATTTATTCATTTCATTTTGCATGGCAATTATTTCTGATGTTAATTTCCTTTGACAGTCATCAAAATTATGTTTTGACAAAGCAAACAACCTTAGATAGCCAAAGCATCACTGCTCAGGAGAAGAGGGTGGTGTCTGTCTTTCATCTCTAGTTCTCAAGTGATAAAACAATATGAAAGGAGATACAGGAGTATAGAAATTAAAAAATAGGGATATCCAGCTGACAGGATTTTTTGTGAAGAATAAAAACAAAGCAAGTTACCAATTTGGCTTAATCTTTGTGATCTCAGTTAATAGTACATTGAAGAAAAAATCTATTGAATGTGTGCAGTAAGCATTGAGTACAAAGGACTATTTCAGCTGCTGGGTATGGTGAATTTTGCATGTATTTCTAGAATATAAAGAGATTTCATGACAATTATAGAATGTATAATTTATATATTTTCTGTAATCAAGAAGAATATTAAAATGTATATATTTTTACCATATATACTGTACATGTTAGTATAATGCAAAATTTAGAAAAATCAAATCAAATGGAAGTACATTTCGGTCAGAAAATGTCAATATTGTGCTGACATAGTCCAAACTTTATTTCTTCTGTGGTTTTATTTCAAAATGAAACTCTGATAAAACCCCTATTACAGAAAGATCTGCATCAGTGGGATGTGATTAAGCTCATCACCTTTTCCTGTTATGTGGATGTCCATTCAAATAGCTGAGACTGTGTTATGCCTGGAAGAGTTCATTCCTGATTGTGCTGCAATACAGGTGTACTGGGTCATTAATGTTGTTCACAGAATCACAGACTTGTTAAGGTTGGAAAAGACCTTTAAGATCATCAGTCCAACCATCCACCTGACGCTACCACCATGTTCACCATTAAACCATGCCCTCAAGTGCCATACTCACAAGTTTTTTGAATACTTCCAGGGATGGTGACTCTACCACTTCACTGGGCAGTCTGTTCCAATACTTTACAACCCTTTCCATGACAAACCTTTTCCTAATATCAAATCTAAACCTTTCCTGCCTCAACTTGAGGCTGTTTCCTCTCTTCCTGTCACTTGTTACCTCAGAGAAGAGACTGACACCCACCTCACTGCAACCTCCTTTCAGGTAGTTGTTCATTTACTCATGTATGCTCATTCATATACCCATTTATGTGTGTACTCACAAAGTGCAATTCAGATGAACCTGTGTAAAAATTGAAGATCAGTGTTTATGGCTATGATCATTTTACAATGGTAGTTTATTCATAATTGTTGGAACTTGTTTCTGTATATAGCAAAAAAGTATTTTTAGTATGTATGGTGAATTTTACAAGAATCAGTAAATGACTGAGATATAGAGAAATTTGAGGTTGCATAGTTATCCATTTTATTTTCATTCGGAAGTATTTTCTTCAGAAGTATATTATTTACTATATCTGAATTAGTGTTATATTTGAGATAAATCTAGGTTAGTTAAAAAAGCAAAAGAACAAATACAATAATAAGATCAGGTTCCTTGTCTTAATTAGTGGAAAAACGTTTTAGTTTCTATACAATGTGATGATACAATGATCTGGTTCAGTCTCTCTCTCTTTAAACTGAAACAGAATGTGCAGTGCCATAAACAAATAAAGGTAGATAGTTCTAAGATAGCTTTACAAACAAACAAACAAGCAACAATTACTGAAAAATTATTCTAATAAAATAATTTTAAAATGATAGTTTTTTAGGGCTCAGCATCAAGTAGTATCTATGTAGAGATGATTGTGCTGGTTTTGGCTGGGGTAGAGTTAATTTTCTTCACAGTGGCTAGTAAGAGACTGTGTTTTGGATTTGTATTGAACAAATAATATAGACAATAATATTTGTTGTTGTCTAGCAGGCTTTACACAGAGCCAAGGCCTTTTCTGCTTTTCGTACTGCTGCTCTGGCAAGGAAGTTGGTGGTGTATGGGAGGTTGTGAAGAGACACAGCCAGGACAGCTGATCCCAACTGACCAATGGGATATTCCATATCACAAGACATCATGCTTAGTATATAAAGTGGAGGGAAGAAGGAGGAAGGTGGGATGTTTGGAGGGATGGCATTTGTCTTCTCAAGTCACTGTTATGTGTGATGGGGCCCTACTCTCCTGGAGATGGCTGAACACCTGCCTTCCCATGGGAAGTGGTGAATGAATTCTTTCTTTTGCTTGGCTTGTGTGTCTGGCTTTTGCTTTCCCTATTAAACTGTCGTTAGGTCAATCCATGAGTTTTCCAGCTTTTGCCTTTCTGATTCTCTCCCCAATCTCACTGGTGGGGGTGTGAGTGAGCGGCTGCATGGGGCTTTGCTACTGGGTGGGGTTAAAACATGATGATCTACTTTTTTACTAAAGCAACTAGATAACAGGTCTATTTTTCATGTCTTTTTATTTTACATCTCAGATTTTGTTCCAGACATCAATATAATTTGAATAGACTAAACTCTAATTTTTGTAATGACTGCCTTTTAAAAGGAATTGATTCGTCCTTCCTCTTGCCCTCAAGTTGACTTCCAGTGCAACCAGTCTGAAATGCCATAATTTATTGAAACTGCCAATGTGCTCCATTAAATTAGTCTGAACCAAAGAATTTGCTAATGACACTGAGCCTTGTTGACTCTTTTTAATTATTGTCTCAAATAGTGTGTGATCGTCTCCCCACATTGATCACAATGTTGTCTCCTTGGTGCCTCTGGCAGCAGCTGTATTTGTTGTCTCTGGGATGCTTACTCCAGTGCAGGTTATTTATGGGCAATGATCACCTTTTTTCTGGAGAAGGAATGAAGAATAAACGACCTCAACTGTTCACTTTTTCAGCCATAATCTCATTATGTAGATCCATGGTCATGAGCTAGATTTCCTACTTCATACGAGAGGTTGCAAAGAATTGTACAGAGAAGAATAGGTTTCAAATCAGTCCCTGAGATGAGAATCACTGCTTATGAGACTAGATATGGCTGAGTGAGATTCTGGGTAATTGGAAGAGATGGTGGTTGCTGCTATGGGGACATGGGTAGGGGAAGATATTTTTGATCAATTTTTATCATTTTGATCTATTTGATCAATTGTGATTGATCTAGTGACAAGATAGCCTCAGCAGTCTGCTTGTGTCAATACTTTGCTCTTTGACATCATTTGGACCCAACATTGAAAAAACTACTTTGGTTTAAAACTTGAAAGTTGTGTGCTTCTTCTTTCTTCTTTGTGCTTACTTTGGAGTAGTTTGCTACAAGTACCATGGCAGAAGCTCTTTAACTTCATGGTAGGCCTCATAATCTTATCCATTTTAAGATAGCTGGTGTTTGAAGTTTTCTACTGCTTTTTTTCTTCTTGGGTGGGTGAGAGAAAGCCCAATTGGTTCCATCACTCACAGAAAGAGAAGAATACACTTGTTTCCTATAGATTTGTGTCTGGCTTCTTCATTGACTGACATTAGCAGTCAATCCAGAGACTAAAGGGCAATCCCTTCACTGACAGCAAGGCAAAACCTAAACAGTTGGATTGAGCATCCTTGCATCTCTGTGTCTCTGCCCGTTCCAGGCCTGACAGCATTGGTAGCTGCTCACCACTTTGTAACACCTTCTGGATTAAAGATGTGGGAAAAAAGCCTCCCACCCTAGTATGGCTCTCAGATTATCATCCATTATTGATTTTTCAGGTAGCCAGCACTGAAGTTGCAATGAAAAGTCCAAGGGCAATCAAGAGAGTCTTCAGGGCCTTGGAACGACTGGTTAAGTGATCAGGAGCAAAAATAGTGTCTCCTCTGTTCTTCTAGTCTTACTCCAAGAAGGACATTGAGGTGTCAGAGTGTGTCCAGAGAAGGGCAGTGGAGCTGGTGAAGGGTTTGGAGCACAAGTCTCCAGGGAGTGGGATTGTTTAGCCTGGAGAAAAGGAGATTGAGGGGGGACCTTATCACTCTATAACTACCTGAATGGAGGTTGCAACCAGGTGGGGGTCAGTCTCTTCCCCCGAGTAGTAAGTGACAGGATGAGAGGAAATGGCCTCAGATTGGACCAGGAAAGCTTTAGATTGGATATTAGGGAACATCGCTTCACCAAAAGGGTGATTGAATTGATACAGGCTTCTCGGAAGTGGTTGAGTCACCATTCTTGGAGGTTTTCAGAAAACATGTAGATGTGGCATGTGGGGACCTGGTTTAGTGGTGACTCGACAGTGCTGGATTAATCATTGTACTCGATCATTTTAAGGTCTTTTCCAACCTTAACAACTCTATGATTCTACAAATCATCTTGTAACAGTAATTCTCATCTTCCTTGAAAACCATCATCTGTATGATACATTAATGATATCCAGAAACACTGTATTTTGAAGCACTTAAAGGCAGGTCATGAAATTTCCTGTTGTTCTAAGAAATGTTTTATTCAGAGTACATCCACATAATTCATGATGCTGTTTTTTCCTCTTGGGACAAATCTGTCTCTCACTATACAATTCACCAATGAGATACTTTTCAAGTCAGTGGGAAAAGTGACTGGAAAAAAATGTCAAAAAAACCCCTCTCCAAACACCATAAAAGAGAAGTACGTAATGATACTGATAATTATCTCTGTTCTCTGTTATATTGTGCTTTCAGCAGCCAAATAAAAAAAGCTCCAAAAGAAATATACATGAACAACCCTAATGGAAAATGATCCAGAAAGGAAAAAATGACAAATAGAATTGACATCAATATTCACATGATTCTTAAAAATAATACTGTGTGTTTCCTTCCAAATAATTCCTTTCAAGAAATTCAAGGTCACGTACTGCTGACAAGTAAACAAAAATTATTTTGGAATTAGACAATGTTATGACTATGCTGCTGTTTAAGAATGAAATACAGAAAGCAAGTTTAATTTAATTCCCCAAGTTTAAAAAATGGTTATCCAATCACTGGGGAGTTCTGAATTATATTTTTGAAAATTAAACAGAACTATTCTCAGATTCATTATGACTGTATGTGCTGCAGTTTCATAACATACTGCTAGAGAAAGACAGCCAAATATCTCCAAAAAGCTCTACAGAAATAAAACTTTCCTTTATTTTTCTTAATAACACCATTGAAATGATGTTTGAGTATGAAAGTGAACTTTCTAAACTTGTGAAGACCCTAAAGATTTCTGATGAAAATAACAATCAGTATTTTGCAATGGGCTGAAGATAGAGTTGGGAAATAACAGAAGGTCTACCAGGAGAAAGTTACTTCACCAAATACACTTTCTGAAGAAAAGACCTGAATGCTACTGGCTGAGAAAAACTAAAGATGACATAGATTATCCCATCAATAATAAAGGACATTAAAAAAAAAGAGAACAGGAAATTAGAAAGATTTTTTTTTTACCTTTTTATGTGCATATATATATATATGTACAACACGATGTAAGCCTTCATGTGTTTGTATGTGTACACAGAGTGTGATGCACAGAAGCAAGGCTTTGCCTCCTTCTTTTGAGAAGAGAATGGTCTGAAATATTGAGTAAAAAAGGCAGTAACACCCGCTTTAAAGAACCTGGAACTGAAGTAAGAAAAGCTGTGATACTTTGCAATGATGTGTTGTTCCAGGGGGTAGAACTGAAGAAGTTCTTCAGAAGATGTAGCAACATACAATACTCTCCTTTCACTCAGTCATTTATTATGACAAACTTTTAGGAATTAATAGTCTTGGAGGCTTCTCTCCCTCTTTCATTTTTCATTAAAAATACCAATTAGATAGGAATGTCTATAGCAGGAACCACCTCTATAGAAAACCAGGCTGAAAAATGGATAATAAGATGTCTAATTTGTGCACTTGAATGGAATAAAGAAAATTTTTGCAAAGAAAAATTAGCAATGTTGAGAAGAATGCCTTAAACTTTCTGAAGTGAAAACTTATGGACCCTGAACTATCAAATTTTTCTAAATTATGTTAAGCGGCTTTGTCTTTGAAATTTTTAGCAAATAATGAAAACTGTGGCAGCAAGGACTTCAGTGAGTAGAACCCCATGATAATCGTATAGGTGAAAGGGCCTTGTAACCCAGTGACCCATCTCTGGTGATATCTATTGATATGGTTCTGCCTTTCAAATAGTGAAGATTCAAAAGTCTAATAATTTTTTAGGAGAGCTGCTCTGTATTTTTAAGTAGTCAGAATGTGAGACAATCCTTTTATTTGATTGTTACTTGAAGTTATTCAAGAAGAACTCTGTAACTATTTACCATTTTTACACATTTTAAAAGTTCAAAAAATGTGCATGATATTTTCTTTGGGAATTTACACAAGAAACTGTTAATTAGTAGAAACATGTAATTATCTTTTATTCCTAGAGAAGTGTCCCTACATTCTGCTGTTTTTCAAACAATAAAATAATACCCAAATCTACATAACTCAGTATACATAACTCAGTATACTGCCTTATTAAGCATTAAAAGAATTAAGCATTAAAAATAAAGGTTATGACAGATCCATAATGCAAACTCTGGGCAGTGGTGAAGACTCAGATTTGTCTACAGTAGAAACAGATGTGAATAAATAATGTACCATCTAGAAAAACAAATAAGAAATTGAGCAGGATGATTAAAAAATTGTATTATGGTCTCCAGACACTTGTTTTAATATCAGTCATTTACTTGCCATCTCAGTCATCCAAACAGAGCAAATTTCAAACTCTACCCAGTGAGAATAATAAACCAAAGAATGCCTTAGTGCATACAAATTGTAAGAGACTTCAAAGGAACAGACAATAAAAAAATGTTAACAAATGAGTATATATTTTTATGATCTAAAGTCCATGTATACACCCAAATTGGCTTTGCTCTTGACCCTTGAAACAGCTTGGTTTGCATAGGAGTAGTAGAGATTTGCCAGTACTTTGTTTCTAGACATCCCAAGTCTTCCAACTCTCTCAACTGATCCAACTTCAGTTTTCATGCTCTGGATCAGGCAAGTCAACACTTGTTCCACGGTCTGCCTCAGACTCCTCTAGGATCGGGTGTAAGAACAAGAAATATTATCATGTTCTGCTTTTTGAGTTCTTGACTTGTTGCTGGGCCCCAGAAACAGAGAGAAAGAATATCTGTGTGGGGAAAGAAACTGTCGCACCTCACCTTTAGTCTATCTGGAAAAAGCTGTAAGATTGGAGAACATTGCAGTGGGTTGTCAGAAGGAAATACAAAGGAAATGAGTGAATGGTGGGAAGACATAATACGGAGCCTTATGAGAAGAATAATTCCCTAGAAATATCTGATGGCATATTTCTATGCTGATTTTTTGTTGTGACAGAAGTCAATTTAGTAATTCACTCAGTAACTGTATGAAAGTCCAGTTCACAGACATCTCAGCCCTACAATCTTTACTTTTACAGTGAGGGAGGCACACAAGCAATGGAGCAACAAGGGATATCCCCTTGTGACGGGGGCTATTGTGCAGACCTTTGCACATCACAATAGCGGCATTGTGGCTGTTCTAGAGTCCGAAATGGGACCTGTGTTTCCTACTCTTATCTATGTGTTGAATTGAATCCAACTCTAATATTTCAAATTATTTTCTTCAGCTTTTCTTTTTATATGGATAGTTATCTGCAGAATCACTGAAATGTTGTAGAATATTTTCATTTGACAAAACACTGTGTGGTGATTGCATGCAGAGATTACTTGTATTTAAAGATCACTAGCATGTTTAACATATGTTGTACATGGCCACACACTTCCAAGTGCTCCAGCACGACCTCATGCACAGCCCCTGATGCTTCAAGATGTACCTGCTGCAGCACAGACATAACCATGGCCACAGATGCTTTAAGGTGTACGTGCTCTGGTGTGGACTTGTCCATGGCCACAGACACTCTGGGCTGCCCTGCTCCCGCGTGGACTCATCCACAGGTCACTGTACCTTCAACTCGACTTCACACTGGATTTCCAGCCTCTCCAGCTCAGCAGCACAGGTGCAGCAGGGATGCCCTGGCCATCTGCCTGCCCAGGCAATTGTTATTATCAAAATGTTCCCAGGCGCTGTGGAGTAAGACAACAGGCAGGGCAGCACTGCAGCAAGAAGCGAAAACAAAAAGCAGCCACTAATGAGCTCTAGACTCTAAACCACAGTCAGGCAAGCAAGCCCCAGGGCAAGCACAGGACCCTGGCAATTAATATCTAAACAGCAGTACCAGCTATAAATTTGATCGAGCACATTCCAATAAAATGTGTTGTTACCTTGAATGCTTTGAGCCCCATGTTGTAGTCTAATAAGGACTGTTGTGATTTAACCCCAGACGGCAACTAAACCTCTCACTCATCACCATTTGGACGAAGTAGAGAATTAAAGTCAGAAACTCATGGGTTGAGATAGAGACAGTTCAATAGATAAAGAAAAAGCTGTGTACGCAAACAACGCAGAACAAAAATTAATTCAGCATGTTGCACCATCAGGCAGGTGTTCAGCCACCTCCAGGAAAGCAGGGCTCCATCACAGGTAACAGCTGCTTGGGAACACAGTTGCCATAACTCCAAAGGTCCCACTTCCTACTTCTTCCCCAGGCTTTATACCATTGGGCACAGCATAACACGGTGTGGGTTATCCCTTTGGTGGGTTGGCATCAGCTGCCTCAGTTGTGTCCCTTCCCAACTCCTTGTGCACCTCCAGCCTGATCACTGCCGGGTCAGTGTGAGAAACAAAAGGCCTTGACTATGTAAATACTGCTCAGAAACAATAAAAATATCCCTGAATTACCAACACTGTTTTCAGCACAAATCCAAAACATAGCCTTATAACTGCTACTGTGAAGAAATTTAACTCATCAAATTAACAACTAATCATCTCAGCCAAAACCAGCACAAATTACATTCAAGGAATTTCAAATATAAAATTTTAATGTTTTAAAGTACAATTAATTGAAAACACCCTGTTTTAACTAAACTTTATTGAAAAATGCTTTTCAGGTCCAGGATGGAGCTTTATTTCTAAGTAATATCAACCCTGTCAAATCATCTTCATGAAGACTCTGGTCACCATGGTTCATTCATGCCAAACATTAGGACTCAAGCATCTGTTTTAAAGACTCTACCACATCCTAGAGGATGATACTATTCCTAAATTATTGTGTGGTTTCTCACATTCAAACCAAAATAAAAGTATTAAAAATCCCCAACCAAACAACAAATGACATCTGCAAATGTCATTAAATTAGTTTTATCATCAGTGAAAAAACAGCTGGCTGAGGTTTCTAAGGTCATGTTTATGCCAGTAAATCAAAATGGCACAGAAGTGCCTGTACCCATACCTTCAAACACTGCGAAGGTGAGTGACCACAATTTCAACTGTAATTGGGTCCCAACCTATACCAGTTCCTGAGTTGTGGATGGGATAGTGCTCTGTGGCCTCTGCTAGGGTTTGGTTTAACTTTTTTAAAATGTAAGAGCATTTTGTTTCCTTGCTTGGGGATGTTGCTTATTACTGCAAAATTCCTAAGAAGTATAGAGTAAAAATGTCTCTGTACAACAAAACTGCTAATCTCCCAAATTTATCAAGCAGACACTCAGAAAAATGGTGTGATTAGTTTAAAAAGATTCCATGCAGCTTTTCAAACTGTGGTTCAGTTTATTTCTCTGTTTTGAGCTGAAATACAAAATACATCTAAACTTGGACAGTTGTCTGAATATTTTAAATAATTTTCCGACATTTACTGAGATAGTAATGTAATTTCTTTCTCTGGTCTTTTCATGTGTACTTTCCATTAAAATCTGAGGATCAAATGTCTGTGATTATCTAACATGAATGGTCACAGAAAATATAAACAACATAGAGGAAAAGTGGTTTAATTCATAATAGTAGTAATGCTCATGTATAAACTAACCAACAAACAGAAAAAATGTTATAATTTTTTATCACTCAGAAAAAAATAATAGTATTCAGATAATAAGCAGACATCTTTTTGTGCAGCCCATCCCATTACTCACAGAGTAGTTATGGAAAAGTGTACTCAGAAGAGCTAGTAAGGAATTTTTCATTGTGATTTTTTCATATGTTGTTCGGAGAAAGTGGAGCATTTGTGTTTACCTCTTTTCATAGAATCACAGAATTGTTAAGGTTGGAAGGGGCCTCTGCAGATTATTGAGTTCAACCGCCTACCAAGGCAGGCTCACCTGGAGCAGGTGACACAGGAATGTGTCCAGGTGGGTTTTGAATATCTCCCAAGAGGGAGACTCCACAGCCTCCCTGGGTAGCCTGTTCCACTTCTTTGCCACCCTCAATGAAAAATAAGTTGTTGAGGTGGCATTTCTTGTGTTTTAGTTTATGGCCATTGCCCCTCATCCTGCCTCAGTGAGCACCACTGAAAACAGTCTGGCACCATTCTCTTGGCACCCACCTTTGAGATATTTATGTGTATCAATGAGATCCCCTCTCAGTCTTCTCTCTAGACAAAACAGGTCCAGCTCCCCTGTCTCCCTTCATAAGAGACATGCTCCAGAACTTCATCCCTGCAAAAATCCTTTTAGAGGGACTTCAGAGCTGCTACTCAAGGTATTTCAAGTTTGGACTCTGTGCTATATAACCTGCTTCTTATAGCAGGATCATTGATTTTTCCTCTGTATGTAGCAAAACTCCTGGCAGCATAACTTTCCCTGGGTTGCTGCTACTGACATTCACTGTGAACCTTGGAGCATGTCTGAGCTCAAAGTCCTCCACTGGCTTGGGCTGGCTTTTGACCAGGCTTAGAGACACAACATAGAACTATACTGTAAAAATAGAACCCTTCACAACCTGCTTGTCACTATTCCATGAGAGAAGAGAGAGATTAAATTATTCATACTGAATCACTCAGCCTGCCCTGGTAAGTGGCCTTTCATAGTGTAACAACTTTAAATGAACTGTTTCCCTTCCCTCCTCTCAAAAGTGCCACCGGTTCTTAATGCATAGTGACACTCAATTAGCATGATAGGCACATGACCTAAATGCTAGATATGGCCCACTGAAGAGACCATGATTTTTTTAAATACTTGTGAATATTTTATAGATATTCTTTCTTTTCCACAATCAAAAGGAATAAATAAATCTTCCAAAGCATTTTTTGTTTATTAAAGGAAAAAAAAAAACCCATAGAGAGAACATGCTCATTGTAAAGCAGTTTAGCATGGAAGGTATTCTCTTAGAAAATAACACTACCTACCTGCAAGCAGGTTGAGTGCAAAGATCACCAGGGTATTAGCTATTCCACAATGAAGTTGTCGTTTCTCTTTCTTTGCAATAAAAATTATAGTCTAAAACTCCTGAAATGATGAAAACAATGGGAAAAAATATCTCCTTAAGCACTTTCAATTTCAATCATTTGGCATTTTCACAAGTCAAGCTATTTCATGGGAAAATGTCAGAAGAGTTTTCAGTCCCAGGCTTAGAAGTTGATACACTTTCCATACCGAAAATATGCATTTTGTATGCTGAATTTGATTGGTTTGCAATCTGTTCTCTTCCTTCCTCTTTCTTCCCCACTCCCTGCCTTTTTGTCTCATATGTCTACTGTTCTCCTTATTGCCACACTTTAAATGTGAATGATCTTGTTCTTCATGCCAGGACCTAACAATTTGCCATTATATCATGCAAACACTGCTTCCACATAACTCCGCATGCTTAACCCCGCTCTTTCTCCCTTCCTTATAGACAAAACCAAGGGAAGCTTTCCACTGACCTTAACAGTTTGTGAAAACAGACCTGGGTTTTATAGGTTTGAACAGGTTAGTGCAGGGCTATTACTCTTGCTGAATGTAAATACCATCAATCATCTTTACAGTTTTCATCCATTGTAAGTGGTTCATCAGACACTAATTCTTTCTTTCTTTGCAGTTACATTTTTTATCCTCTGAATTTCTTCTGGGTAAGCTCACCTTGGCCTGTGAGGTGAAAACTTTTGTCTTTGACAAATGTCTTTGCTTTTTCTTTTGCAGACTTTTTTTCCTTCTTCCCTTTTTTTGCAATTGTTTTTTTTCCTTAATGGGTATTTTTTAAGGCATAGTAGAATTATACAAAATCAAACACCTGATAATTTGCTACAGGAAAGGGTGTTCTGGATGGGATACTGAATGGACTCCTGGGAGAAGAGGTCCTGCCATCTGCCATAGGCTCCCCACATAGCCCAGAGCAAGCCATTCAACTGCTCTGTTCATCAGGGAAATGGAAGATGAGATTCTACTTCCATTTCTAGCTTGTCTAGACTATGAGGACTCTAGGATGACCACTACATTTATATACATTTCCTAATATACACGTGTTCCCCATAGCTTGATCTGCATCCCAATGTTATTTACAATGGCAAAGACCAGGCAGAAAAGAGGGGGTTTGAATATAATTTCTCCTGATACTTGATCTCCACAGTCTCAGACAGATCACAATTTCAAGCAATCTCTGTTCTAACAGTTCTGTGTTCTCAAACAATATTACTAATTTGTGATTGAAGTCACTATCACAACGCCACAGCTCATGACAGTTTTCATTCTGCTTTGTTGCTTCAGTAAAATAACATAGATTTGCTTTACTTAAAATCTTCCAAATTGGCAATCTACAAGGAACTGATGGAAAACTGCAAGTGCCCTTCCCTGAGGCAGCCAACCAGGAGACAGTGACATTTGGCACATTAGCACAGCAGTGCACAAAATGGATTTCAAGTTTATCCCCATTGATTTCCCATCTGAAGCCACTAATCCATCTCCAGCTACAGTTCCAATGCCATCACAGGAATGTGCTGTTATAGGCTTTCAAGCAGAACTTAACTGTTTTCCCTCAACATGGACGCTGTTATCTCAGAGCTGACATCCTTGAATCAGATGTCGCTTTCCTTCTCAGTCCTGTTTGACAGATGCATGGCTTAATAACCAGGATCTGAAAATTTTATCAAATGACACTATGAATAATTTACTGAGAATAGTCTTCCCTTTAAAAGTGCCAGATTTCTCTGTGTTACTGTGCCAGTCTGACCCTTTTGGAGCCACTGGAGTTGACTCTGGGCTCCCTTACACTCCTTCAATATAATGTGAACTTTGAATCTTGCTTCTTCAGAACTTTTACAAATCCAAGGCAACTCTATTTATGTACATAGACGTTTGTGTGACAGTTGTTTTCTCTCTTATTTTTGACCTTGAGAAAATTGATATTTTCCTGTTAAAATACTTTTTCTTCCTTCTGTTTTGCAGAACATAATCTCCTGTAGATGATCTGCGGAGTGCTTTTAAAACACCCTATGCTGAACAAAGCATGCTAACATGCAGTGTTATCTAACCACTCATTTGGAAGGGCAGGAGTATAGATACACCAGAGTTAGCAAAATCATGCTCTTTTGAGCCTGCTCACTAAGAAGATTGGATAATTCAATATATAGCAGCCTTTTATTAATATTTGACTTATGATATTTGCTCTTCTTTTTGTTTATTATTTACATTTCTGAAATTAAAGTAGGGGGCGTGCTTTTCCTTTCATTTACCATGTGATGAGAATTCTGTTGGAGCTCCCTGCTTGACACACTCCAGGCAGGAGACACCAATTTTTTAAGGCTGGGGTAGTCTGAGACAAGACCTAGTGATATTTCTGTCTTTGGCTGCCTCCGTGGGTGCTCCCTGTGAGGTTCTAGCAACACTTAGAGTCTCTTTGAAGAACTGGCATTTCTCATTCCAACCAAAAGCCCTCCAAGAGCTGGCTTTTTCTGTAGGACACCAAGAAAATAAAAAGCAGTAGGAAAACCAGTTTCTGAGTCTTTATATTCCTTAACCCTGGTTCCTGGTTTTTTTTTGGAACACAAGAGCTTGTGTCACATGTCAGCAATGAAACAGCTGCCAGGCTGAGCAAGCAGACCCATGTTAGAGGATGCATCACACTGCCTTTACCTTCTCTGTTTGGCACTGGCTTTCCCTGACTCAATGAATGCAGTGGCTGCTATGCTGCTCTGCAAGCAGCAGCATTTGGGGTAAAGTCTGCTGCCTGAGTATCTGCACATTCCAGCCCAACACCACTGCCTCTGCCTCACCACCAGATGCCTCTGGGAAAACCTTCCCCACCTCTGCAGCCACCAGCCAGGACAAAATTCTGTTGAGGTGGCTGCTGAACTCCCTAGGAAATCAGATTGCCTCCAGAGGGCAGGAATAAGATGAAAAGTCACGGGAAAACCTCCTTCCCTTTGCACCTCCCACCTACATCAAATCTGCTTGGAGTTTCCCCAGTCCCACCACAGCTCTCTGAGTCTTCTCATGCTAGTCCTGTTCACAGCTTCTCATGAAATCACTCTGATACTTCTCAGTCTCACCACAGCTCTCTGAGCCTTCTCATGCTAGTCCTGTTCACAGCTTCTCATGAAATCACTCTGATACTTCTCAGGGATCACACCTGGGGCCTCGTTATGTCAGTACTGAATAATTTCTTATTTAGTATTGTGGGTAAAAATTATTTTCTCCTTGAGATGGCAATTGATTGTTTTGCCTCTGAGGAGCTCTGAGTGAACTCTGTGCCACCATATAACCTGGATTATAAAATCTGGAAGCATCCCTACAGATCCCTATGGAAACATGCCTGTGCCTAGGGCTCTACTGTGGTGTGGATCCCAACAGACAGAACTCTATTTTGAGTGATCTTTACTCCTCAAGGATGTGTGACACACAAGACAATTTGCAAAGCTTCTAAAAGCAATAATTCCTTAGGTATTGTGAGAAAAACATAGAGAAAAATGGACTACAGAACATCTTTACACAAAAAATATTCGCTTTGTAAGGATTTTTTTATTGCACTTGAACAATTTTGGGCTTGTGACCAAATCTTAAAGAAACTCTTGTCCTCTTCTGTCTCTTCTCCATAAATGTTTCCTTTTCTGAAACATGAATCCTCTTTTCAGTAGCACATCTATAGCGATATTCTAAAATTATTCATATTGCTTGAATAGCTCTTATGATAAATGAAGAATTTCTGAGGGAAGGTCTAATGGCCATTCATTTCAGAGGCTATCCATCCATCCATCCAGGTATCCATCCATCCTGGAGGACTGGCATGAAGGATACCCATTACCACAGGATTGGATAACCTTTCATTTTATAAACGTGTTAGGGTTGAAAGAATGAGTTCTCAATGTGAACTAGAACAGATTTAAAAGAGTTCAATTTAAAAATTATTGTTATGGGAGTGTATTTCCACGGATGTGTTTAGTATGATTAGGTCCAGCTTTGTTTTATTTGCAATTACTTCCTCTTTAGCCCCGTAAGGTTCTGCTTTTCATTTTGCCATTCTGTTCTTAACAATTGCTATCATTTGTTAACAAATATTTTTATCCATTATTCACCCTCTTTGCAGATCTTGTTTTCTATCTCTGTGAGGGAGAGGAGTGATAGAAATTGAGTGTGAAGAAAGGCAGGCAGCATGTGGGAGCTGGCTTATGCTTGCAAAGACAACTGTCTGACAGCATGGCCAGGTTATTGAGTAAAGCAATATAGGCTCAAATGGATAAATGCATTCACATCACATGGTTGCTGGGCTACTCTGTTTTAACAGACAAACTATCCTGATGATAGAACTTCCAAATTTTGCCGTTAAACCTTAACATGACTTATTTTAACCTGTGGTGACTACTGCCGCCTTTGGAATAGGATCCATAAGGACTCTGTATAAAAAGGGTAGACATCGGCGTGTGAACTATCCTGCAAATCAAGGCATGTTAATTCCTCCATGAAGCCATCTTTAGCAAACTGCTGTTTGCAGTGATTTCAACAGAAAGTGATCTACAGTAATATTCAACCAGATACAGGTTTTGGTTTTGGTTTTGAGTGGAAGTGTATCCAATGAATATGATCACCTCAAATGTGTTTAAAATTAGTATATTTGTACATAGTTAAAAAGCTTTGCATCAGTTCCAGTGCATTTAGCACTTCTGGGTTTGATTGTTTTTTTAAAAAATTTATTTTACAATTATTGATTCAAGATTTACTCTAATATTAGGATATTACAGAACAGGCTTAATAAATAGGAGATATCCCTGAGAAGACTATAAGATTAACACCCACTGTGCACTCCCATAGGGCAATCCTGGATAATGGAGCAACATCCAGTACAATATCCAGACACAGGTCCATATGACAAAGATGTTAGATGAGATAATGTACCATCTGCATTCAGCTCTACAGAAAATATTTTTTCTTTCTTTTCCTATCATTCTTTGCCCTCAATGGGCTATAGAGTCAATTCAGCAAAATTAATCAGCTTGTCCTGGGATAGAATTGTACAGCTGCTTGTTGAGAGTATGAAAATTATGCCATGTTGGAAGAGATGCAGGAGAATTGCAAAGACTGAAGCATGCATCAGTGAATATTTGACAAGGATTATTTGGCTAATCCTCCCTTTCCTGAAAACACCTTGGTAGTGTGCCAAGAGCAAACTTTATGCCAACTTTGTTCTTTAAGCCTAAGCTAAAGACAGCCCATAGATGGTTCCTAGAACTGAATTTTTGGCACCAAGGGATCCCAAAAGGAAAGTCAGCAGCCCAAAATAATCAATGTGTGCCACTGCCAAGTTACAGGTGGATTTGTTTTATTTAGTTCCTATTTAAATATTTCTTTAGTGTATTCAGGATTCTCCTATAATTTATTTTAAAATGCATACACATGCATTGGAGTTGCAAAAAGATGCACAAAGACAATTCTCTGCTTTAGGGCTGATTTTTTAGGGAAGCAGTGACTTTCTTTCCCCCCTTACAATGTGAGAACCAGTCCTGAGTCAGGAATGTTGCCTTCTGCTTTGTGAATAATTCTTCAGTTTATTCTTGAGTGATTCTTATACCAACTCTATGATTTTCCAACAAGATTTTTGTGAGTAGTTCCAATACAAATTTCTGAAATACATATACTAATGTGGATTTGATTGGAAAAATCGAGTCTGATCTCCTCAGTGTGGGAAGTAGTAGACAGATAATAGGAAGACTGATATGGCAAACATAATTACCAGAGCAAACATTACTGAGGTTAAAGTAATTCTTGCACCAGTACCCATATCAAGCTGTTTTCTATCTGTTAAATGGCAATTAATGATGGTACAGAAAATGTTTCTAGGACAATGGAATTTTTTTCATAGAGTGAACTAAAAATGTTCATTCAAACAGTTATTTTTCCAATTGTTTTGCTAGAAAGTAAATTGGAATTAAAGACATTTAATTCTTCTCATTCTAACGAGAAATGTTTACTGCTATGCCTGAGTTCACAGTCAGTTGTCTAGCCAAGGATAAATGGATAAAGCAGTTTCCAGATTACTACAGTGCTAACAAGCAAGAGTTGGTCATTTCTCAGATTTCAGTTGATGATACCTTTCTGTCTATTCAGGGTACCTCTGTGGGGTATTTAATTATTTTAAACTAGAAATGGAAGAAAGTCTGCAAGGCGAGATCAGGCTAGCTCTTGGTTGCATGGTTATCTCTCACTTCTGCTTCACAGAATGACCTGGCTTTTCATATGCAATGGGCTGAGAAGGAAATGGGAATTATAGTGTCACAGTAAGGTATCCTCCAGATCCTCCCAGGCAAGCAGTCCAACTTCTGCTCTACCGACTCTTGCTTTATTTTTGGCTCAATGTAGAGTGAAATTCATTCCCCAGGTATGAATCCAAACAGCAGAAATAGGCACAGAACAGGAGAGGAAAACAGTATTTCTGCATCCCATGAGCGCAGTCTAAAGAAAGAGGTATTTGCGAAGCCAGTATGCGGCCACAGACATACTTCCTTTAGTACTCTATTTTGAATATACCAATGACATGAGGGAAAACTAGGTGGGAAAAAAATCTCTGCTTTGTGGATCTAGAGGAATTGAGTAGGTTCCACACTACCCTGAGTGCAGTCAAGGTACCCCTCAGCAGCTCTGGAACTCTGCTCACAAAACAATTGCTGCAGGCAGGTTGGTGTTATGTCTCCAGAGGCAAATGAGAGGGAGTTGGAGTATATAAAACCGTGTAAATCAGTGTCTAAAGAGAAATGTAGGAGATGTTTAATATCATTATATGATCACCACAGCATGTAGTGTTTCAGTATTTGTAGGTTCTTTTCAATACCCATACTAGACATAAACCCAAAAAGTCTGTTCTCCCTATGATCCAGAAAAATAGCATGTTTGGCTGGGAGCCATCTAGGATAGAGTGCTGACAAGGTAGGCAGTTTGTCTGCCTGGCTTGTAATCAGTATTTTGTCCTCTGGGGTTTGAGACTTTAGCAGGCTCTTTCTACTGCAGACCCTAACTCCAGTACCCTCTTTCAAAGGTACGGCCTCATAAATTTCCTTTAAAGGCTGCTGTGGTGCTGCAGTTCTCTTCCTTCCCTACATATCTCTGTCCCTCAGTCTGAGTGGATTCAGATAACTTCCTCCACCTCTCTGGAGAGTCCTCTGTGGATTAGATTGAAGATTAGGCCTGCCCAGCTATAAATGGAATCAGGCAGAAAGAGGGGAAGAGAAAATTTACAGTTTTAGGCAAGACAGACTGAACAAGAGATGGAAATGAATGAGATGTGTTGGACTCTGGATATCTGCTGGACTCTTTCAAGGTGGAAGTGAATGCAACACTTTTTTACATCACTTTGGAGATGAACAAGATATTTCGTCTAATCCATTATGCTTACAGTACTTGAAAATTCCTGAGTACTTACTCCCTTCAGTGAAAAACTTCAAGGAATAGCTTCACAAAATATCACATCATGTTATGAAAACATCTGCAAAAAGTGGTGCTAGATGTTCTAAAGGTGAGTCAGAGTGAAGAATTTCTGAATGATGTACAATTCAAACTATGTGAAGTGGAGGAGACTTTGTCTATGTGGTTTTCTTCAGAATTGTCATTATCAAAGACAGAGGAACATTTTTTTTGTTAGTTTGCCATAGCGATGTCATCATTTACAAAGTTTCATGCTTATCATAATTATCTGTCTTGTCCAGATGTTGAGCTGATTTTGGTGGGCTTTTTGTTTTGGGTGAGATTTTTTGTTTTGGCAGAAAAGAACATGATTTTGTTCTGATACAGTAACCACAATTCTAACATATGTATATGTAGCAGCTGCAGAATGCTAACCCAGCTGTTAGATATCTGTTTTCTATTAATTCAGTCCTGTTCAAATTAACATTTAATATTTAAAGCAAAATATGAGAAAAATTAGGAGGAGTAGTGTGGACAGCACCTATTTGCTAAATACCATTTTTCATTTTCAATTGGTTACTTGTAAGAGGCATCTGAAAAAAATTCACATTTTTTAGAATGCCTCGAGAAGAAGAAGCTAAAGGTCATGACTTACTTATTCCTTAAAATATGTCCTGTAGAGGAGTGGCTGTGTGAATGTCTCTGTGACAGATGCAGTCCAAATTATTTGCTAGTGAGTAAAACTCAGAGGACTGAATGTTTGTGCTTTAGTCAGAGGAACAACCAAAGGCAATTCAAACAAAACTGGCTGAGAAATACATGTTTAGTGGATTTCCTTTCTTTTACCCCTTCTTTTTTTCTCAGTTCTTCCTCTCATTTTTCTCCATGTAGCCTTAATACTTGCTTCACCCTTGGTTTGAACTGAGATGTACTACAGAACATAAAACTTTTTCTTAAATGGAGACAGTTGCAGCAGATATTGGGTAGGTCTGTGTGATATTTGATGGACTTGAATACAAAACAAGAGAAAATCTGCATCTAAGCATAACCGAATCATTAAAATGCCTGGGAAGATCTCTCCCATAAACAAGACAGTGACAGGGAGGAAGCTGGTGCTTAATCCAAAACAGTTCAGGGATCCTTAGTGCAAACCAAGACTGACCTGAAAAATGAGGTCAATAGGCTTGGCTTATATAAAAATATAGGCTTTTCAGGAAGAAAAGAAAAGAAAAGAAAAGAAAAGAAAAGAAAAGAAAAGAAAAGAAAAGAAAAGAAAAGAAAAGAAAAGAAAAGAAAAGAAAAGAAAAGAAAAGAAAAGAAAAGAAAAGAAAAGAAAAGAAAAGAAAAGAAAANAAAAAAAAAGAAAAAAAAAGAAAAAAAAAGGAAAAAAAAAAAGAAGGAAAAGAAAGAAAAGAAAGAAGAAAAGAAAAGAAAAAAGAAAAGAAAAGAGAAAACAGAAAATCTTTAGCAGCTGGATAACTGGAACAAAGGGTATGACTGCACTAAAAATAATGTTTACTAGGATCAGTCTCTGGCCTCTAAGGAGAGAAAATGCATTCAAAGACATTTTTGTACAGATGAAAGAGGCCTGTAAAAAGTTAGAATACACTGATCAAATGGAATTTTAATAATTCCTACGCTGCAAAAAATCTGAACTTCAGAACTGACCTGAGTCCTAGGGAAAGAAACAAGTTTGGAAAAGAGAGTCAGTTTACCCTTAGGTAAGAACAAGTTTAAGAACAAGTGATTACACTCAAGTCAGAGACAAGATGGGTCTGCTCAACATGAAATGGAATAAAAATACTTTAGAAAGTACACTTCAAGGGAAAGGAGCTCAGACCAAACCACTAATATCTATGATGGTTTCAGAAATGTGTGAATAATGAGTGATAATTAAGAGATTATAGTAAAAAAATGTGTTTGCATAGAGTCCAGGATTATATCAATATGTCTTTTTGTCTTTTTGGATTTAGTTTTGGAGACGGTTCCTGGAATCTGATTTCTATTCTGTTTTTCCTCTGCTTAGGGAAGAGTGAATTTTGCTGCTTTAAGCTCTGTTTGGTCACTGATATTTTGAGCCATTTTAAGGTGATATTCATCTCATGAAATCCAGCTTTTTTCATGAAAGACAAAATGCTATGAAAATAAAAGGTCTGGAGACAAAGCAAAAACACATCTGACTACATAACCCATCGCTTGTCTTGACAAAGGAAAAATAAAAGGTTTGAGGCAGCAGAGATTCCTTTTATGTGTACCAATAGATGAAGTTTGTTTTTCAAAAATCCTCTTGTTATCATTCATCTCTTAATCACTTGAATTAGTATGCCAGATTTTCTCTGCTTTTCAATTAGACTTATAGAGATAATTCTTTAGATGAAAAACAATGGCAAAATTATAAAGAAAGTTTCTGTAACTTTACAGGAAATACAGTTCTGCAAGTTTTTATTTTTTTGTGTTCTTAGGGAACCTTTAATCCCAACTTAAATGAATTAATATTTCAAAATAATTTAAAAAACTAATCACATATGAATGGCTGTGTTTCTTTACTTTATTACAAACGTTTCAGACATGAACCTTTCTTGGCCACTGTGCAGCATAATCTGCTCCTTCTCCCGGGCTGCCCATTGCCTGCAGCAGTTGCAAGGTGAAAGCCACATGGGGAATGCCAGCAGATCCGTGTCTCCATTCAGTTACACACGTGCAGGAAGCTGTAGGGTTCTGACACTGAAGTTCACTGCACAGGGGCCTTTGCAATCCCATTTGAAAGATCTAAATTTATAACACAGCACAAGCATGCCACAATATGTGCACTTCCATAAATTTGTTTTTACCTTTAGTAGTTTTGTCTGAAGCCGGTAAAAGGTGTTTTGTATTCAGAGCCATATAAATTCCACAGATTTAGCACCTGAGTCTGTTTTAAAAAGGCTCTTGAAAGAAAGTATATCCATAATTCCCAGGATCCATCAGTAAAGGAAGGATTTTGAAGGGAAAAACCCCTAAACTCATAGTAACAGAAATCCAAAACACTAATTCAGTATCATTAGCCTCCTCTTGACAAAGCTGACCAAGTGACAAAGTTAGATCTTCAAAGCTCTGAAGCATAAGCCACCTCAAAATATGATAAAGAAAAATTTGCAGTTGTCTTCACAGACTGGGCAACGAGACCGTATCCTGGGCAGATAGGAAGTGCACCAGGTAAGAGAACACCGGTTTTAGGACACTCCAATACCTCATAGATCCATAAGCTATTCTCCAATCCTTTCTGTATCTCCTGTATCCCTCCCTTCATGACTATCCTTTATCAGTTCAAACTTAGGACAAACCTCTTTACCATTAAAATCAGTGGAAGTTTTATCAGGAGAGCTAATCGCGCCTTCAGGCTTTCATTTGATATCTGCCTTTCTTTTTGTCTCCCTTATGTTTTGTCTCAAAGCACTCAGTGCCAGCTCAGCATCGATCCATCTGTTCAGAAGAATTATTTATATAGTCTGGTGCAATAGTTTTTAAAATTTAGAAACTATGAACATAAAACTGAAGTTCCTGGAGCAAGTCAAAACCAGAAAATATCTGTTGTGTGAACGTGTTTTCAACAGTAATTGCATATTTATTTCTATTGCATCTCTACTCTGAGAATCTTGACATAATTCTACTTCTGATAAAAAAGTCATGACTATTGCTCTCTGACGCACAGCAAACGTAGTTTCATAACCAGATTCTACCAGGTATCGATAACTCTTGAAATTGAGCACAGAAAAGTAAAAACATGTAGAAAATATTCTTTTTAGTTACAACAAGAGCTGTCGCTTTAAAAGATACAAAAAGATGTATGTGACATAACACAGAGTGATAGGCCTGCTAGTCCCAGAGAATGCATAAAGCTTTGGTATGATCAGCTGAGAAATCAATATACCAAAACTCTTGGTATAAAAGTTAGATTTAGATGAGGGATAAAGTAAGGTGTGGATCTGACTTTTTTACTCTACCAACTTGAATAAACCCATGAATCCTGAGAACATTGATCACAAGGCTATATTTTCACATCTTTATTTATCATACTTAGTATTATTTTCCCTTTGAGTTCCTCTGTTTCACCAAAAGATAGTATAAATATATATCACTCACAGAATGGAAATTAAGAATAGAAAGAATTTAATAATACAAGTACCTCTTTCTTCCTTTTGCAAAGATTTTTTTGACAAGACAATTTCAACAGAAATTGTCTCTGGAAAAAAAGGTTGTTTGTAGTTATGATTAATTTTTATCCGTATAAGGACAAAGTTTCAGTCTCAAAATACTATTTTTTTTCTTATTTCTTATCTTCTTTTGTAAATTTTCTATATTCTTCCCATGGTAGCAGAGCAGTTCTGTATCTCTGTACTCGAAGCCCTCAGTGATATTTCACCGGCTGATGTGAAGCCACATGGTTACACTAACGTCTCTGGTACCTTGGACATATTTATTAAAAAAAAACCAGCACCAAAAAACAACTCCACAGACTGATTTTTGGTGACTATAGGGTAGATTCAGGATTAATTTTATTTGTAATACTGGTCAAAATTCTCTTCTTCCTGAAGACCATAGAAGGAGATTAAAAATAGTAACATAAAATTATGAAGTATTACACTCATTCACACAGTGACCTGGATCACTCTTAAGATATACCACAGATCTGCTGATTTTTAAAATGTGATTTGGGGTTTTTTGTTTGTTTGGGATTTGTTTCAGTTTGGGTTGGGTTTTTACTCCAGTGAGAGCAATTCAGAATTGGTAATTTGCCACAGGGCCTTGGGAAATTCCTCTTTCCAATAAGTAAACTAATCTAACCCTGATCGTATTTCTCAGGAAAGGTTTTGTCCCAAAAACATGAAAACTAATTTTTACAGAGATGACTGAAGAATACGGCTTCATCAAATTTAACAAGAAATGTCAAACTTTTCTTGTTTAAGGCAGAGGATAAAAACTTCTTAGTGGGATGCTGTCTGTACTTAAAATGCCCCAGTCATCAGGAATGCATTAAGAATGTCCCTGGAGTGAACACTCTGGGGTAGTTAGACCAGGAATGCTGCACTCTAGAAATGCAGGCATGGCACTACTGTTGGTGTTATAATGTTAGAAGAAGCAGTCTTCACAAAACAGCAGGGAGGGTGGGTATCTGGGATATAGAGATAGAAACAATTATTCTCTCTTAAACAGGGGATAAGCCAGGGGTGTGATTTTCTATCAGAATGACCTAAAGGAAGTCAAAAGAAGAGACAAAGTACACTGAAAAAGTAAGAACTATCAGTGACTGTGGAGGGCTAGGAAGATGTAATAGAGGATGTATGATGTTGCAATAGAAAGAAGTGAAGGATATGATTTCTGAAAAAAAAAAAAATGCTCTTAGTAGATCAGGGAAGAAAAGAAGCGGCTTGATCAATATAGCAGAACTGTCTGTATATATCTGAGTAGCAGGAACAACAAAACGTTGGAAAAAATGTTATAAAAGAGAAAGTTGAAACCAAAATATTTTTCCATGGTTACATTAAGATAAACTTGACAATTGACAATAAAGATAGAAATTTTAATTCCACTCCCTTTCAATGCAAGAAGGTGGAAGGCATCATGAATGTGCTCTGCAACAGAGTACAAGAAGAAGAAGTGAGTTTATTTGTTTTGATTGTGAACTACCCACGTATTGATTCCTGGAGCGCTGGAGGAACTTCGTACAGCCCTAAGTGAGGCCTCCAAGCCACCTTTGCAGAGCAAAAAGAACTTGGAGATGTGATCACCAAAGGGTACTGGACTGGTGAGGAAGTTGCCTAAACTGCTCAGTAGGAAAAACTAAGAACAAAGGAAAGTCTTAAATCTCTGTGTGGGGTGATATTCTAGGCATCTGTCACAGCACTACTGAAAACACAGAAATTTGAGTCTGTGCTAAGGGCAAGTACGCAAGATCTTTCAAAATATAACTTCCTTAAATAATTGTAATGCAATATTTTTTTTGATCTAGTTCACAGACAGAAAATAGAAGTAAGTTTGGAAGTTCTTGACTCAGCAGGGCTAATGACTCAAAGATTCATTGTCACCACTAGGTACTGCTCAGATCTCCCTCTGAGCCTGTCCCTTGCTCCTACATCATCACAAGATGGTACAGGTCATATTTTAATCAGATTTGGTGAAATATGAAAAGTCAGTGCATCTTGAAAATCTAGGCAAACATTTGCTTCTAAACATACCAAACAGTTAGAGAGATAACACACTTATTTGGACCAGGACTTCTACAAATGCAAATGGTATGAATTTACATAGATAGTAACTCAATTTTATAGAGCTGTAAGCTGCAAAAAATCTAACAGAAAAATTAATGGGAGCATTTAATAAAGGACAATGATCAGGCACCATAAATCTAAGCAGGAGTAGACATCAGAGAAATGTATGCAACAGCTCTCTCTGCACAGGAAGGATTCCTTAATTGCAGGAGATTTAATAATGCTATTATGCATGAAATGGCTTATACACACTCTAACAAATCGCCATCAAGTTTATACTAACATTCATTTCAAGACAGTTTTGAAAACTGGTAGGATTTGCAAGGATTCTGGGAGCCTAAAGTAGGTGGTAGAGATGTACATCTGTTAGGATGGCAGATGTCTAATTGCCCTTTGTAAGGTAAAACACCAGCAATGGGAGAAGCTCTTCCGTGATGTCCAGCTATCCATGAAGCGCTCCCTTGCATTTCTTCATGCACAGGGAGGGCTTCATCGTATTTGTTGCCTCCTTTGTGCAGAGATGTGTTCTGCCGTCCTTGGAGAGGAGGTGAGGGGGGATGGCAGAGGGAAATCTAACCTCAGTCAAGCAGATATCAACCCCATGTGGTTTCCTAGAAGATGCTTAACTGACAGCTTTGAAAACTGATGATGGAAGAATAACCTTCTTGTGACAAGTATTTCCAATTTGAGGTTACCTGTGATATGAGAGTGGACAGCTCTGTTGCCGAAAAAATAAGACCAGACAGGGTGCCAGTCCTTTTGCCCACAGACTTTCATAACAAAGCTGTAAGAACAAAGCTTGATTGCAAGCCAAGGCAGTTTCCTGTGTTTCCTCTCAGGTCAGAAACACTTGCCCAAAAAAGGACTTGTACGTGGGACCATTCAGCTGTCAGGACCTTTGCTTGCAGCTGAGGCTCTGTCGGTTGCTTCGTAAAGTTTTGGAGAACACCATTATAGGGTCTTTACAAAGAGGCATCCCTGCAGTAAGACATTTCATTACCTGAGGGCCTAGTTAGATTTTTTTTAATTCATCCTTTAAATGAATAACACTCCCATTAATATAAGCAAGGCTCCTACCTGACCAGAAATTAAATTTGGACTTCTCAGTGTGATCCACAAATAATATAGAACACATTGAGAAGGAAGGAAAAGCTTGTTACAAAATTACACAGCATGTGCAGTTTCATCTCTCCCTGCGTCTTTATAAGTTGGCACACAATCAGGGACACACATGAACACACACAGTCAGAAAGGAGAAACCTCTCATGTAACTTTTTCTCAACATTTATAAAAGGTTTCCCTTTTTAGCATACATAAACTTTTTCCTTCCCTGCTGCATAAAAGCTCCCCCAAACCTTTTTTTCCTTTTTGCAGCTCTTTTTATATCCTCTCTCAGTTTTACCATCCAGAAGTAAACAAACGCTGTTGTAATCTTTCAAATGAGATCCCAATTTTGTTCGGGAAATGTTAAGTATGGCCTTCTCCATTGTCTTCCTTTGGATTCCCTTCTAATGACTCACTGGTGTTTTTTTGTGGTGGGCTCTCACCACTCGTCTGCTCATGGCTCAACAGGACCAGCATCGACCCTGAAATAGATCAGCTCACCAAATCCAGGTCTTCTCCACAAAGGTCCTGATTTCCATAGATGTGAGGGTTTATAAGCATTCATCATCCTTTATGACAGGTAATGCGCTGTGCATGTCAGATCATCCTGTGAACCCCCCGGGGCGTGGTGGGAGGAAAGAGATCAAGATGAATTAGGATGAGGCCTTTGTTTAAGCAGACATACAAAGGACATGTTGGAGGCGTAGTAAATGCATGTGGCAGTGAGAAGATTTAAAATTGAGTTACCACTGAGAAAGTAATCCTCCACCTTATTTTTTTCACAACATTGCAACGTTTTACAGCTAGAAGAAAGTATTTGTTATAATATGCTTCGAAGGATTTTTTTAAAGCCATAATGAAAGGCACAAAAGAAATTATTCTATGATCATGCTCAACATTTTTTATTTAACCATGTTATCATTAGAGGTTTCTTCTCAATCAGCTAGATATTGATGATAGTTGTGAATATTTGATGTACTTTAGTAATTTGGGTTAGAGATGCCAGTAAGAAATTTTAAAAAGTAGTATTTTTCAAATTGAAGACTGTTTATCTAATATGAAGGATCACCTTGTGATTACAATATCAATATACAGTTTAGCACAGTTAGGTGATTTTATTTGCTAGTGGTTGCCATATCCTTAAAGATAATATAGGGAATCTGAATACCTACAGCCCGTGTCTCAGCACAGTAAGCATTGAGACAAGGATTGCTATCTCTGACAGACAATTATTCCAAGGTACAACGTGGATCTGAATGAAGGTAAAACGTATATCTTTACCTATGTTTCTCTTCAGAACAAGAAATTAGAGGCGATGATGAAAGTATTGTTTAGCTGGATACTTTTTTGGTGATACTACGTCAAACATTAATTTTGTAATAAAAGAGTTGGATTTTCTAGTGGTCTAAAATGGTACATCACTATCAAATCTTACCTGGCCACAAGGAATTTATCCCTGTGTTTTCAGTCTGGGCGTGTTTTAAAAATGTTATCTTTTGATTCAGAATATTCCAACTAAGGTAGGGTAGTCAGTTCTAAACTCTTTCAAGTCAAAAAGTTTATTTCTTTTTGCTGCTCAGGATACACTCATATCCTGTCATCACTCTGGACTAGTGCTGAAGTTTCAAAGAAAGTACATGTCTATAGAGTTTAGCTTTATTCTTAGGGAGGAAAAAAAAAAAAGGATTTTTTAAGAAGAGAAAATATCCAATGCACTTTTGTTCTGGTCAGAAAATGAAATGGCAGAGTGCTTCTCTTTCCTCTCTATTATAAAGATTGACATGGTTGTTTTCTTATTAAAAAAAGGCATTATATTCACTAAACTAATCTGTTTTTAAAAATCGCCCACTCGTCACCATTCTGCTTTGGAAGCAACATGAACATTAAAGCTTTCATTATTTCTATTAGCAGAACACAGATGATGCACTTCAGTGCAACAATTAGTCCCCAAGTCTGGCTGACATACAGGTGATTGTAACTCTGTTTTGTGCGCAAGAATTGCATTCAGCTCTTGATAATGGGTATCTCTGACAATGGAAGAATTTCTGCAGTGAAGTAGGAAAATTGTGTGCAAGCGAAATAATTTCTTATTTTACTTTAATCACCAGACATATTTGCAAGTATATGTTATCTAGCAATCCAAACTAAACACACTGGAATGAGCCAGTATTTTTAATGAGACAATCTTTTAATAAGATGTCAAAAATAAAAAGCAGCTTTTCATAGATCTTCAGGTTTATTCAGAACTCTTTGGGAAAAAGTTTATGCTGTGGATTTATTTTGAATATAAACATCTTTCTTATGACCAGGTTGTCCTAGTAAATCTAGACAGAAGCCAGTTTGCAAATAAACATGCAAGTTGGGCAGCAGATTGGAAGGAGCAAAATGGGTTATGATGTTCAGTTGCTGGTTATTTGATGTGACAATATCATATGCCTTTTCATAAAGTCACTCACCATAAATAGTTCATAGACCTTGATCTTAAAATCATAATTTGTTACCATTCACTATTTCTATTGGAAAAGTATTTCAGTATCTCCCTTCTAAAAGACATAGAAATTTTTCTCTAGCTGCCCGTCTAAATGCAATGCACACATATTATTGATATTCCAGAAATGGCTCCATCAGGACAAGTTGGTTTTGGCTCCTAAATTATCCTGGCTGTGTTGTGTGTGTCTGGCTGGGCTGGCAGGAGTGACATAACATCATGAAAAAAGTATCTTTCCACACTGCAAAGGCCAAAAGAGGGTTGGACAGTCTATTTATGTGTTTGTCTGACTCATATTATTTGTTTGTCTGACATCTGTGCACATCTACAGAACTGTCAAGATTCATGCAGAACACAAGTGTATGTATTTTCCATTTTTATTGTGGAATGGACTGCTGAATGGACTGCCATAAGCTGCCTCTGAGACAAACCAGCTCAGGGCAAACAGCCCTACTGCGTGCTACGGCTTTAATAGCATGATTTAGCCCTGGAGTATCTATTAAGAGAAATATTTAAGAGTAACCGATAAAATTCAGCAATCAATTTTACGTTGCTGCAAGAGTTTTAACTTGTGGATTAACTTCAAAGTTTAATTGTTTTATCTGCTTATATGGTAATTGTCTTTTGCCTTGTAAATATCTGTGAGACAAACATATTTGGGTATTGAAAAAGGTCTTTGTGTGTATTTTTGTGGTATATCTGCATGCCTGTTTTTTTTGCCTCAAATATCTGCTCCATTCTTTTTATAGTGTTTATGTATTGCTCTTTGCTATTAGCATTTGAAGATTTTTCAGCATTAACTTTTAAATGGAATCACAGGTCGTTTATCTTAGAATGCATGCTGAGAAGTAATCAATTGTAGCATCATTTTATTGATGGTGTTTTGAAAGTCCTCCAGAAAAACTCTTTCCCTTGTTCTGTAGTTCATTCTGATGGGATTGATTTATGCTAAATATATGTCCTTGGGTTCCACAAAAGCTGCATTTTTGTGGTTGGCATCTTCCTATCCTTCAGTGGCGGTAACAGTAATAAAAAAAAGGGATAATGTTGCTCATGAAAATATTACAGCCATTAGCAGAATTTAATTATTCAGAGAAGTACAACGGAGCCATTAATAAGACACTGTAATGACGTTAAACACCACCCACAAAACAGGAACATTCTGTTATATTCCCATGTAGATTTCACAAACTGAAGCCTTATTTGTGATAAGAAAGAAAAATATTGAACACAGAATCTGCTTAATTATGAAGCAAAAGTGATTTCAAATTAAGACAGCAAATCCAATTTGTGAAACAGAGTGAAATAGTAAAATACTGTTTTCTTCTTAAATGATTTTCTATGCAACTTTCATTAATGCCACAGCAGAAAAATTTCCAGAGGCAAGACAGACCTTTATAAGCCTCAGGTTAAGGTTTCCTGCTTTAGAGGGTGAATACTAATGAACTCTAAAAAAACCCCAAAACCCATCAATATGACAAAGCAATGTATGCAGAATAGCTGCAAATGGTTTATTGGAGTAAGAGTGCAATTGTACTTAAAAACCTGGAGACATCTCTGGGGAGACAAACCTGTGTCAGAAGTAAAAAGAAGCAAAATTGTTAAATATTTTCAAGTATTTAATGAAACCTCTCATCTGAAACAGGCTTGCTAAATTATTTACTGAAAAACCTAATTAGTATGTGTAGCTCTTAGAGCTTGGATTTACTCTTTCTGAAGTGACCCATATATCTCTCAGACAACAGGATATCAGAAGAATTCCAAAGATTGCAGAAATTGCTAGGAGGTATTAAAGTAGCAGTTTCATCTTTCTGTGTAATATCAGCTGCATAATTTTCCTCTGATCTACATTATGGGGAAACAATCAATTTTGTATATTAAGAGACAAAAAAAAATCTAATTTCCCTTGTTCCATGAATGCTCAGGCTTTTGCTATTCATGAAGGACAAAACACACCCAAGAAACCAATACTAGGCATCACCGACTTGACTTCTTCCTCTATTTATGTTTTGGCGTCATGTATTGGTTTTTGGACTATAATTTATTGACAGAAGTTTATCATTTTCTGAAAACACGAGTTCACGCAGACAAATACGACAATGGACAGCTTTTACTGGTGTTGGACTAGGTCTTAAAAGCACTGTGGTGTGCGCAATGCCAGTAAAAGGGAGAGTAAGCCTGATATTAGTCTTGATACCTGGAACCATTTAGTATTGCTTGACAGAGGATTGGAACTCTGCTTGAAGAAGCTTATTTTCTTCATGAAAGCTGAACTTCTTGTGTTGCCCTTTCTAGTCCCTTTCCTTACTTCCTGGGGAAAAAATATGTGCATGTGCATGCGTACATGTGTTTGTGTGTAAGAAGGAGAGAAAGGGAGGAAAACTATAAAAAGTAACAACAAGTAGGGAGAAAGACAATTGTCAGAAGTGAGTTGTGGAAAATAATCCGAAAAAGCTAAAAAATCTTCAGTGGTTACCAAGATTTTTCTATATTTTGGTGAATGCTTCATTTAAGGCATTAATTATCAGTGAGAGAACAAGGAAGAGAATAATTGCTGTTCATGTTTAAATCCCTGAGACACAGTCAAGCATCATTTTCACCTGTAAGTTACCAGTTCAAGAAAATATTGAATTTGCAAAAAACCTATAGAGGCAGTGATATTATTTACAAAATAATTTTTTTTTCCTCTTAGAAATTTGCCTATTATAATGATATAATAACTTCCGTTAGTAGTAATCTGAACCATATTTTCTGCGCAGTTATACCAAGTCCTTCTACCAGAACAGATTAAAAAATTGCAAGGAAAATTCAGTAGCTTAAAAACGTAGTTACAACTCTCAAAAACTATAAAGCCAAGGGGTTTGAAACATCAGCTGTGTTGGAGCTGTGAGGGGAGACTCAGTGTGGGGACTCAGGTCCCTGTTATACCTCAGGTAGACCTGGAAACCTGGGGAGTGTCTTGGGAATGGGCTGCAGCATTTTGAGATTGGGCAGCATCTGCAGGAGTTTGTTTCAGAGGAAAGGTAGGTAGGATTTAGGGCTGGCAATGTCCTAATGCCCTTTGTCCTCACAGCGTGTTAAAAACAGGTCTCCTTAGGTGTTAGCATAACATAGTTAATAAATCAGGGTGGGGTGCTTAATGCAGGATGATTGGAAAGGGAAAGTAGTTTGCAATCCTTCAACACCTTACCCGGTTTTGTGCTTGCATGTAGCCTATCCTAGCCTGTCCTAGCACCACGCAAGAGAGAAACAGGGAAAATGTCTGCGTTTCTGGAACCACCCCTGTGCATGGCTGGGCTGAGATGGGAAGGGAGCGTGTGCTGCTGCTATACAGAAATACAGAGAGAACACGTAAGACAGATCCTGCAGCACTTGAGGAAATATAGCTGTGCCAGAATCTAGAAATGGACTTTTCAGGGACAATGCGTATACTTTTAAAAGCCAGACTGGTAAAGATTAAGAGGGCAAAGATATGCCCTCAGCATGCTAATGCCAATGGGCTGTGCTACAGACCACTATTTATTTTTGTTTCCCTGTTGTTAGCTATTGCAGGCGTACTCTTACTCTTGTGTTTTCACATCCTGTCTTTAACATCATTTATCTTGTTTTACCTCATTATTTTTTTTATATTAGTCCCAGGAAATGCATTAACTGCCCTGCTGGTTTAAAATTTTCTTCTTTCTTCAAGAAGACGGTTTTCAGTATTTTGTGCAGATTAAAACATTCAACAAAGTTCTTGCTCATATTTACTAAATGACAGTATTTATCTCGCTGTACAGTGGTGGTAGTTTTACCTAGAAATATATCTTCCATTTCGGAAATCTTAACCTCTAGTACAATAAATGCAGTGACAGCTACCACAAAGCATGAACAAGACAGATACCAAAGCAGAGAAAATGATAAGAGGCCTGGTATTGTTTTTATCTTATGGAGACTGTTGTGGTTATTAACAGCTTCTAAACCCCACCAAAAGTTCATTATTGTCCAGGTAGTTACAGTGTAGCTCACTTTCCATTCTCTTCAGAAATGCAGTAAACCAGATACTAAAGGATCAAATCTTCCATGTGCTAGGAAAATGTAAGAAAGAAAGAAAGAGGGCTGATGGTTATTATCAATAGCGTTGACATTTAAGAATTCAAGAGTCTCTCTGAGTAACTGAACCTGTGTCAATTGTGAAAGGAAAGGGCTTGTGAAATAATTTCATTCCTATGATGAAATTGCTGACGTGAAATCTCCCAGTTCCTGAATTATTTAGAGGAGGAAAAAGTAGTAAGTAAAATCTGCTTTTGTCATTCCTAAAATAATTGCTTTTGTATTTTCTACTTCCATATTTTTCTCTGGAGGCTTTTTATGTCCACAAGTTACAGGTGGACTTTCACCACGTATAGGCTTCTAACAGTTTCTTTTATGAAGTCATAGAGAAGAAAATAATGTAGTTAGCCAACAGATTAAACTTGGGATGCAATGCCCAGTATAAGCAGCCACTTAATATTTTTGGTCACGTACATTTTATGTGAAGGAGACCTGCAAGGAGTTCTCATATTGACCAGCGTGGGTGTCTCAGACAAAGTTCTTAACTTTTTGAACTCACATAGGTCAAGTGGACCTTGTTATAGGACTTTCAAACAAAAAATAAAGTCTAAGTTCAGACTAGAGCAAGCTGAAATGTCAGACCAGAGAGCACGGCTTAAAATGTCTGCTTATTTTTTTTGAATGCCTCTTTAATTTATTCACGTTTTGTCTAAGTGTAGTTTGCAGTTGTAATTTCTTTGTGGCAATTTGATTATAGCACAGGCAGAGCCTGTACCAGGCTTTTTCTCCAGGTTTGGAAACTGACTTCACTGCAGTCACATGTTTTTAAGTTCAGCTGCTTTACAGAATGTACCTAATTCCATCAGAATAATGACAAAACACTGATTACTACAAGAACCTCTTTTACACTTAATGTAACACTGAGGGTAACAATTGCTTCTGCTCATATGTCTTTGCAAATAAACATTGATCATGCATTTTCCTTTTGTTTGTATTCAAGTGTCACTATTTATTACTCACTTGATTCTTCGCAATTTTCCTCCACTCTTATGCTAACAAATTTCTTCAGTGATTTGCAGACAAATCGTTTTTAGCATGGTTTTCCATCTCCTGTGCAACATTAAACCTTTACACCCTTCTCCCTCAAACTCTCAGCTTTTTCAGTTCAAGACCTAAGTCCTCAAATGTCTGCTGATTGTTAATCTGTCTCTGTAAAGCCTTATTGCACATCTAACCCCTACAGTGTCATTTCTCTAGTGGTTAATCACAGCATTTTCAGTGGAATTACAGCAAATAATGACCAATAAACACTTCTGGGAATACAGTGAGAATACGGATATTTTTATGGGACTGAGTATTCACAGGAGATAAAGTTAACTCTTGACAGAATTCTGGCAGTCAGGGAGATTTTGCTTGGTACAACTCCAGCTATTCAAAAAGGAACAGTACTCTGTCATGAGTGATTGCAAAACATTGCTGGCCAATCAGTTGTCTTTTCTGATAGGTTGTATATCATAGTTGTAATAAATAAAATAGAAAAAGATATTCATATTATGCTTCTTATAACATATTGCCTTGGCGTGAGGGTGAGGAGAAGAAAAGGCCTTGATGCCGTATAAGCACTGCTCAGTTGTAGCTAAAATATCCCTGTGTTATCAAGAACAAATCCCTCTGTTTCCAGCAAAAATCCAAAATATAGCCCAGTACTAGCTACTGGGGGGAGAATTAACTCTACCCCAGCCAAAATCTGCACATAGATATTCTCTTTAAGCCAAAGAAATAATGGGATTCAAAGACGTGTTCTGAAGAGGAAGCTGCAGTGAGGAAAAGGTTCACTGTGAGAAACGAGCTGATATGGAGATTATAAAAAAGGTAGCATTCTCCTCAATTAGCCTAGACTGTAAATAAACTGCAGAAATTCTGGTTGTAATTATGACCAAAAAAATTCTAATCTTTGGTTTAAAGGTTGAGTGATGGCCCTGCAATAGGCTTTCAGTAAGTGGTTAGAATTAAAAGGAAATAAATTTTTAGATGGAGATTTGTAAATTCAGAAGATTTTAGAATGAGAGAGGATATGGTGACCCAGATTGTCCTTTTTGGTCCTGTTTAGTTATGCAGCTGCTCTTTATTCTCTCACCAAATATTTCTTCTTTGTTCTGTGGAATTAAAGACAGTTACCTGAGTGCATGTCTTTAATTCATATATCTTAGATAAGGGCCATTAATTAAGTCTGAAAAGTCTTAACATTTTAATGTCTCTAAAAGTCTTTTGGAACTGGGACAATGAGGAGACATTTCATTTCATGCTCAGGTGTATTGATAATGATAATACATGGAAAGTTTATACTGCTACAATTTTTCTTTCTGTTTTTTACCTGTTGTGCTGTGAACATGAGAGAGATTATTTACGAACTGTTTCTTAACATCAGTGTGCAGCCACACATCACCACTTGGCTTTCTTACAATGTCTGAAGTGGTAAAACCTGCTCAAGCAGACCAGACTTTGTGATTTACCATGTTTTTTTCATCTAAGTGATATGCCAGAGTAATACAGCATAACAGCTGCCTCACACCTTGCTTTAATCACTATTTGATGTTGCATGAAGTCATAGGAACAATAAGTCCAAATTCAGTATCTGTTGGCTTCCTCATAGCCCACTAAGTGATGACTTTTAGTTGTTAGAAGTTCTTCTGCTTTCCTTTTTTCCCGTGAACTAGAAGCTTTTCAGATTTTTTGGTCTAAGAACTTTGTGGTTGGGGAGATTGGCATTTCCAGCTTCACATCTGATCTGATGTGACTGACTGTAATGTAGATCTGGCTTTGTGTCTGAACCAGGGGCCTAAAATTCATTTTTAATGAGTAAAATGAAATATGCATTTGTAAAATGAGATTCATCCCAGACTAGAGCAGTTAAGATGAAACATGCCCTAAAACTACCAATATACCTATTTCATACTGTCAATTACAAGAAGAACCTCCAGCGATGAGGTCAGAGGCAGAAATCTACAGTTCAGGTATCTAAAGTGAGGTCACTCTAAACTACATGTAACGTGTATCTATGAAGCTTAATATGTAGGTTGCCCTAATGCCTCTCAATTCCATCAGGAACTTCTGACAACACTGGGTATGGCTTCCATCTCTGTGTGCAGTCTCATTTCCAAAAGCTTTTGGTCTTTTCTTACCACCAAATGACACCAGGCCTCATCTTACTGAAGGGACAGAACTTTACTTCTTTCACAGATTCTGTGACTTCTGTGAACACTTTGCATGTTGCCCTTTTCAGATTTTTAACCACTTCTTTCTTAGAAGAACAAAGAAAGCTCATACAGACTGAGAACTACCAGATGATAGACTGGACAAAAGTACAGTCTCTGCTCCCATTTGTTTAACTGCAGCCATGAGAGCTTCCAAAAGATCCCCTTTCCTCACCAGGAAGTTCTGAAGCACCATCCACATATCTAAAAATGGTCTATTTGAGGCTATGTCGCAGCTCAGTGCTAGGCATTGGTGCCTCTTTGTATTCTTGACTACATTTCCTTATGGCTTGAGTCATTGGGAAATCCCTACCAAAATGAACAAAACAATACCTAGAGCAGAGGTTATCCTATAGTCTTTGGTTGATATTTTTCCAAACTTGTTCAATGACAACTGTGAAATGATTTGGAAAATTTCTTGATCTATACAGTAAAACATACTGTAAACCATTGTCACAGTCACTCCTAGATGACACCCAAAGTGTTATATCAGGCAGGTTCCTCAAAACTAGAGGAAGCAAGATGCCAGCTTATTTTCTGGTCTTGGAAGGTGTCCTTTTGGTGCAGTACTGCATCAGTGCAGTGCTACAGTGCTGGTTCTTGCTATATCCATTAGGTTCATAAAGCACCTGTGGACAGAAGGCTTGTTATTTAACAAATTTTTGTGATTACTAAATTAGCAGAATTCAAAAGAGAAAGGAACACTACTGAAAAAAAAAATGCTAGAATGTTTAACGTAACATTTTCCTATTTCATTACATATGAAATACACACAGCATCATTCTGGTGTTTGTTAGTGTATGAAATCAAAGTTGAATTTTTACATTAATTTAACAAGTCAGATAAATCTAAACTACAGAGCTGGGATGGCTCCTTAATTGCTGTCTTCTGGCATACTAACATCTCTAAAAGTAAACAGCATGTCCATAACTTTACTGTTCATTATAGCTTAAACTAACAATAATCAGTCTGTGAGACTCAGACATCTAAAGTCAGTTTTGTCATTTTCTTCAATTTGTATGTTTATACTATAACTCAGTAATTAATACTGTTCCAGTCTATGATGAAGAACGTTACTAAGTGTTATTCTCTGGTGTTTCATTGCTAATCCTTTGCATAATATAACATAATATAAACATGCTATAGCCTTTCTAGAGGAAACTTAGTTTTACAGTTCTGTAACCATTTTTATTCTAATTTAATACTTCCCCTTCAATTATTTTACTTTTCTGATATATTGTCTTTTGAATTTACATTTCTAGGTCTTGAGTAGCTTTTTGCTGTAGTTATTCTGAGTTTGAAAGGCTCTGCTATTTTTAATTGAAGTAAAGGAAAATCATGGACATTCCTCTAATTGGAAAAAATATTGTACCATGATTGAATAAAGTCTTACAATGCCTTGCCAGGGGTCATTTGTATGACTAATGTCTCTCAGAAATGCTGAGAGATTTGCAGGCTACATTCGATTCCAGGAAGGGTCTGCACCAGAGATTCCCTGCTTGATTAGGAGAGATGCATTGTTCTGTCTGGCAAAAAGAGGCAGTGACATAAGTGGGAATACAGGGAAAGAACTTTACACTGTTGAAGAAAATAGACAGAAGGGTAAATATTTAGATACATCTGCCTTGTCAGTTCAACACAAAAGGGCAGGAGAACTGGAAACCTTCAAATGACAGTTTCTATCGACCAAAGCAATAGCATAATCTCATTAAAAGGAGTGGCATGGGAAGATGCAAAGCTGCCCAGGGGCTTCTAACTGTTCTAGTACTATTCGTTCACCCTTTATTTAACACCACCATTAGAAAGCCTAATGGACTGTTTATATCACACTATTAGACATATGGCAAGATCTTTAGTAATTGGAGTGTGATATATAGTAATGGGCTGTTTGCTTGGTGCTACCTACAATCAGGCCAGTGCTGAATAATTATTTACTGCATGTTCCAGCTTTAAAGGCAGAGGCAATGGGGCTGCCAGAGACAAATGTTAGGGTGGAAACAGGCTTTCCTGAGGCCCTGAAAGCTAAAACATTAGATGATTGTTTTATCTGGATTTTTTTACACAGCATGGTGAGTTATTTGATAATATCAGCTTGAGGCTATGCTTGGATCATGTTTCCTCAGAACATTGTCTGGAAGGCTGTGCCAGACAGTAGTGTCATTAAATATATATTACAAATGCTCCAACAAATTAGGTAATTAATTACAATTCATTTCTATAGGAGAGGCCATTTGATATTACTATTCTTCTTATGGTAGATTAGGTTTGATGATATTGTATTATGATATTCTTTCTGAGCCATTAAAGCTTATTACTGGCTTTGGAGAAAACATACTTAAAAGCAGGGGATTTTGTCACATTTCAAATACATTTCTGAAGTGGTAAAGACATTAGCAATGTTAAATTTTCTTTCACTTCTTCTGGAAAATAAATATCGAATTTGCATGCCTGAAGATAAAGCAGTAAAACTCCTGAAGAGGAATTAAAAAAAAAAAAAAAGAAGAGAACACTCTCCCCACTGAACAGTTCTCATTTTTATCAGGATAGCCTTTGTGCTTCTTTAGAGTATGAGTACATTGTAGGCTTAACTGGCTGTTTATATTAGCTGTAGCAATGTAATGCAAATAAATAAAATATGAAGGACATCTAACCCTGATAGCTAGCCACAAATATAAACTCCCAAACAGCAGTCAATATTTGTTTTCTGACTTTTGTATTGAAATCAAATAATGGTGTATCCACAGCAGAAGAGTCCTGGTAAGGGCCTGACCATGTTCTTGGCGCCATCTCTGTGCTGGGGGCTGTGGGGCTGTGTCTCTGCAGGAGGAGGTCTGGGGCAGTTTCTCCTGCGGGGTGGGGAAGCTGTTGTATTCCTTTGGGGAAGACCAAGGCAGCTGCTAGCACTGCTGGCTGGGAAGCGAGAAGACCAGACCCTGAGGAAGAGCACCTACTATTTCTTCTTAAATAAGATGATGGCATTTCCTATCTTTAGAGAAATGAAGAAAAATACTCTAGAATTTAGGACCTGCAATCTTCACTTTATTTTTAATATGCCAAGGCAATATCTGTGCAGAACAATACTTTGGATGCCATGCATCAGTGAGGGATACAACCTGGAGAACCTGATTCTTCTTTAAGAGCAATTTAATCTCTTTTCTTGCCATGAGATTTCAGCTGATAGATATGCAAGTCATAAATAATTAAAAGGTCACGTATGTCTAGAAATTTCTGAAGTGTGGCATCTATAGGGATTTTGCCTAGTAATAAAGGGCAGCAAAGCAATGAAAATGATTCTCTTGAAAGTGAAAAATAGACTTTTTCAGTAATCAATGGACAGACAGGAGCAATCAATAGCAAATTTAAAGAAAAGAAATCAGGAGCACTCAAAACATGTGGCTCCTCTTTTGCACAGGTTACCTTACTATTGCATATTCTCACCCTGTGGCTTAGAAAAGTGTGTTTGCATATAAATTCTCTTCCATCAACAGTGTCCAATTCCTTTCTCCAGCTGTGTTATTGGGATACTGGGGAAAAAGATAAGAGAAAATACACTCAACATTGCATCCATTTCTATCACAAGTTTAAAAGCAGAACTGTTCAGGTATTTTTGTAGCGGTCATGCTGCATAATGATTATTCCATCCATTCATTATAGTGTAGTATAAAGGTTTATTAATTCCTTTTTATGGAAATGTTGACATCAAAATACAAATTTCTTGTCAATAATTTTTATAATATTATAATAAAATTAAAACCCTTGTTAAATAGCTGAACAAAAAATATCACTGATAAAACAAAGAAAAGGATCTTATAGTGACAAGTTACTGATCAATGAAATAGTATGAAAAGCAAGATGCTTCATAAAGATGACAGCTACTGTCTAATGTATATAGGAAAAGAGAAAAATTGAAAATAAAAATCAAATTAACCTTATTTTCTCAGGGAATATGTGTAACTGAGAGTTTCAGTAAGAACTTAGTCCCATTTGACACACAGTCCACTGGCACTGAGCAAATGGAAATAACTCTGCAGGTTTTATGAGCTTTCTTTGCTACAGTTCATCAACACAGTGAAAACTTTATTGTGGATCTAATTAACATGAACTGAACGTAAAAGGATGGCTTAAAAAACAGTTGCAATTGCGATGTATTTTCCCCTCCATAAAGACATAATTGTGTGCATTTTTGCCTTATTAACACTTTCCTCTAAATCATTTATTGTTCTTGACAACTGAAGGGGCAGAGGGTGGACCATTTCTTGCACAGCTCATTGCAACCACAGTAATGAAAAACGAATTCAGATACTCACTACCAGAGAGGGATAGAATCAATCCATCCCAAGGATAACGTAAAATCCAAAGCAGTTCACTAAAAGTTCACTCATAGTGCAATTTGTTTTTATCAGCATGGTTGTCCTCTCTGTGAAACATCTGGTAAAGCATATGTTGTGTCAAGGTAAAGAGCTTCTCAACCTTCTGGATATACAGTTCTCAGACATGGAGTTCTTGTCAGGGTAAAGTGGGTCAGTTATTTATAAAAGTATACAGTTGTCATAAGGAATCTCCAAGAGCGACTTAGAAATTAAACTCCAATTGCTGAAATGAAGCTAGGAATTGAAAAGTCTCATAACTGTTTTCAAAAGAAGGCATTTATTAATAAAAGTTTAATTTAACAAATAGAATAAATAACAGACCTAAAAATATTCATATACTCTTAACAGCATATTTCTAAAAAGTAGAAGAACAGAAATGAATGGAGAGGGCCAAGGAAGTGTGAGAAACTGCAGTACTAAAATGTGAGAAGAATTTTTTGAAGGACTTGCATTTGACCAATGTGAAAAAATTCCTCCACATTCCAGTGCAAATACCTACGAACCCACCCCTACTGTTGGTTCACATTCATCTACCTGTTGATTCCTTATTATTTTTATTCTGTCAATTCCTCTTTTGTCATTTAATCATTCTATATCTCAGTCTGCAATTGCAAAATGCAGCTTCTTTCCTCTGCCTCTGTTCTATCTCATCTTTTAAGGTTTCAGTTCTCTAAGAGTCTGGTTTTTACTATGTGTGCAACATTTAGGATTCCTTTTAGGTTTGGGGTATTTTTCAGTATGTGATAACTTTAAAGTGGATAGTTATATGCTTACCAGTGCAAGGCTGCCTACCTTGTGTTACTGCACTGCCTTAATGACAAAACATAGAATCATAGAGTCACAGAGTGGTTTGGATTAGAAGGGACCTTAAAGATCATCTAATTCCAACCCCCCTGCCATGAGCAGGGACAGCTTCCACTAGACCAGGTTGCTTAAAGCTGCATCCAACCTGGCCTTGAACACTTCCAGGAATGGGGAGTCCAAAACTTACCCAACCTACCTGTTCCAGTGCCTCACCACTCCCTGAGTAAAGAATTTTTTCCAAATATATAACCTAAACTCTACCACCTTAAAGTCATTGCTGCTTGACCAAGACACTGCCATGTCCTGCATTTGTCCAGTGTTTCATCTGTGTTTCATCGTTCACTAGACAGAAATTTTTATTGAGTTGTACTGCAGTTATAATGTGATTAGTTTTTCTGGAAGGTGAGCAGGTGCTCCTGATTCTTCCTCAGGCTTTGAGTTGCATCTTTTCTCAGAGAAGCTGGGAGTTTGTGTACCTTCATATGCTGCTACCAGAAGGAGTCACAAGAAGTCTTGGAGATGGTTCTGAAGCAAAGAGGAGTGAATTGTAGTCCCACAGGACATCACAATAGCAATGGGGTAACGTACATCTGGAGGAATGTCTGATATGAATAACGGCACAGCTGTTGCCAATATTGTTCATGCTTCACCTGCACTCAAGATGCTGTATTTTTGCCATAACTGCACCTCACTATTGTCACTCCTGCCTCTGCTGTTCCAAAATAAGCTACCTGCAATGGACTTCACACAGACTCAGTTATAGATGTACCTGAAAATGTTCAGATTATACTCTTGTGCGAAGGAAGTTTCCAGAGACACTTGATTACAAATTCTTGAAAATGGGTAAGTAAAAGAAAATTGAATACCATGTATTATTACCTAGGTAATCATTACCTAGGTAATGACTATTTATAACAGTATTACATTTTAGAAGTGTATTCCCTGTAAAACATAAACTTATCATTAATGATCAAAGAACTAATCCCTGTTTTCATTAAATGAGAAACATTTCCACTCTCCATTTTTCAAAGAAATTCTTGAAAATGTGAATCAAGCGTAATAAATGGGATGTCACTTGTCTGAGTCCACAAACACTGAAATAATAGCCCTGACATTGACAACATGACCCAGGCAGCCCAGTACAACATTAACTGCAAGACATAGTTTTCAAGGAGATACAAGGGGGCAGTGTGTGTTTAGCAATGCAGAGGGCAGCGGGACCTGCTTTCCCATATATGCAGTGCAATTCATTTGCCAAAGCTTCTGGGGCCTTTCTGTTGCCACCCCTATCTCTGTGGGATGAAATGCAACAGTTGTTTAGGAGAGCAGATGGATGGCTTGCTGCCACATTTACTGGGAAAGCAGCCCCAGGGGGCTGTTCTTCCTCACCTGAGTGGCAGAGAGGGCTTAGAGCCTAGAGCTGTAGGAACAAACATATACTTTTGTCTCCCAAATGAGACAAAGGTCAGTACGTATCTTTGTGTTGTTAAACAGACAGACCTGCTACATCCAGAGGCAGGAGAAGATAGTTTAGAATGCAAATAAATCTTTGCATGACAAATCTTTTGTATCTACTGTTGGTCAGGAGAATTTAGAAATACAAAAAAGCCATTATTTCATGTCAGAGCCTCGTAAGAAGATACTTAACAAGGTAGTGTGGAAGGATTGTACCAAACCACATGGAAAATATACCGATTTCTATGGTTGCCTAAAGTCAATATTAGTTGCTGAGCAAGGATCATAAGCTTCAAGTCCAGAACCTGGGCTGAGAAACCACCAGAAGATAAAAAAATAAATGACAATTCTTATGGTCATAATCTAGGATACAGATTTTTTTCTTGTTTAAATTATTTGGTTTTAATTATAATTTGTTTACATTTATATGAGCAATAAATTATTACTACCACTGTGTTAAAAAAATACATATATTTTGAAGACATAATTTGAAATATGGAGTCATACTGATATTTCAAAGCATCATAGACTCTAGAATTTAGACAAAACAGGCAAGTTTAAGTTTGTATCCTATAGATCAAGAATGGTAGAAAATACAGAATTCTCTAAGAAATAGAATTGTGCAAAATAGATTTCTTAAAATTTATTCAACACCTGAAAAGTCTGAGTCCTTTGTGTAGTGATTTTATGAGTGGAATTGGATGGGATAAGTGGTAGCCTGAAGCTGAGGACAGCTGCAGCCAGGGCAGATAGACAAAGATGTCACAAGAGTAACATCTGCAATGAGCAGAACAGTACAGATTTTGAAGCAAAGATTGATGTGATTTATAGCTTTCGTGATGCTGACCATCTTGGACTGGATAGCAGGCTAAGTGCACATCCAAACTGAACTTCTCAACATGGAATTCCCTAGACTGAAACACATGTGGGTGCAAAAAAAGATGGCTTTCTGAATCTAACTTGACCTGGGAGCAACATCTTGAGTGAATGTCCTGTCTCTCTTTCTCTTCCCTCTTTCTTCACATATAGTTGCTCAGTTTTCAGTTTCCCAGGGGTTGCTGACTGCGAGGTAAGTGAGAAACAAAATGTTTAGAAAGGTTCAAATTTGTTTTTTCAGGTTCATAGATAGTATGCTCAGTGAAGATCTCAATTACTTTTCTGTTTGTTCTAGAAAAGGTTCCTCACACAGACTGGATTTTACTGTTTCTGTCATTGCATAATAAACTGTGTCAGCACATAAACTGTTTTTTCTTCTGATCCCAAATTTATCTGTGCACATGAATTCTACACATAACATGTGTTAATGTGAGAATTATACATGAAGTCTTTGCTATTTGAGCAGTATCCTCTAACTAGGAGTAAAGCCTGTTTATCCCCAGTTGGATAGCAGCAATAAACGTGAGTTTAATAAACCATTCTGAAAACGTGTGGTGTGCAACTGTGACTGGTACAACATAGCAGACATATTTACATATTTATAGGGAGCTTTCCTTCTTGCTTAAGAAGATTTGAAATTTCTGGCTGTGTGTGCTCGGAGCAGTATAAAATCTGCAGCATGCTTCATAGGCCAAAAGGTAGAGCATAGCAACCATAAAACCAAATCCCCCTCTCTGCCAAGAAAAGATGGAGACATGTCATTAAATGTAGTGTCTTGATGATGTTCTGCAGAAAGCACCAGCCACAGTACGATGGCATTACATCACCTGCTTCAGATACAAGGACAAAGATGAGCAACAGAGCTCAGCTGACAAGGAAACTGAAAGGTATGGGCTAATTAGTACTAATGCACACTTGTGTCACCTGTCATGAGCATACTAGTAGGGTGTTTGACAGTAACATAGAATAGACTGCAGGCAAAGCTGCAAAAAAGATCTTGGTGAAAGGATGGGAATTCCAAGGAGATTGATTGATGTTTGATTTTATATGCAATAAACCGTGCTATTCCAAATAATAAAAGCTAGAAAGTTCAACTGGGGGTTAGAGGGAAGGCATAAAATGCAATGGCCTGAGAAATCTGCAGCAAATTCCAGGAGTTGAAAGAAGAGAAAAGTTGTGCTCAGGTTGGTCCCAGCTAAATTAAAAAGTACATTTTTCTGTTACAAAGGAATAATTGCCATTTTTATACATTGTTTATTTGCATCTGACAGAATATGCCAACAAGTTAGTTTTAAAGGCTTTGCTTAGAGTCAATATATTATTCAGTCTGGGTTTATGCTATGTGCTGATGGTATTTTAATTTTATTTTAATGTACTTGTAGCATCACTGGAGCTCCCAGGATTCAAATAGTTTTTCCTAGGAATGAAAAATAGGCTTTTCCTTTTCTTTAGTATTTGGTTACCCCCATCTCTGTGCTAAACTAGATCAAAAGAAGACAGTTGTCTTAACCTCTTTAATGAGATTTATAGTCATTGTAGCATATGGTTTTCTTCTGGATAACCCTTCTTACTTACTCAGCCATTTCACTTATCAACCTTTAACAGCTCTTCCCAGTCTTCTGAAATCAGAGTCTGCTTCATGTTAAAAAAGGCCTGTGCACTTTAAAATCCAATTCAAACTCTCAAATATAGATCTAAAATACAGCCTAAATTCAATTTTTAAGAAAAATATCACGCTTCCATATTAGGGAAGGACCTGTGTTGAGTTTTGTTTCTAGATTTGAAATGAATACAGATCATTCCTTTTTAAGTTCAGCATAATATTACTGAACCATGACCTTTTAAGTTTGCTAATCTACTTTTGTCAAGCCATAGGCTCTATGGATCTGTTTACTCCATAGAAAGTTTTAAATTTCCTAATAGGTTTCTTGTTCTTAGCTCCTTGAATGGAAAGAAGGGGAACAGAGAGAAGGGATGGTATCTTCATTATAAACCTTCACTTCATTCTGAGAGTCCCTGTAAGTCATTAAAATGATAATACTTAAATTACACAGTTTGTGAATAATTGCTCTCCTCTGTAATTTCTCAATAAATATGATTAACATTTGCCATGGAATGTAATGAAAAGCTTCCTGCATTAATTAAGTTTATCAGAAGAGAGATGCAGAAGGAAAGGTGGTGTCTTTATGAAAGTAGCACCAAGTTAATAGCAAAAAATCAAAACTATAACATTTTTGCAGTTAATCTACATTTTGTTTTCAATAGGACCTTACATGCAACAGGAAGAAGCTCATGTTGAGTAAGGAAGAACACAGGAAAAGCCATAAGTTGGGACCATCCCTTAAGACACTTTCAGTGAGGGTTAGAGATAATACTTCTTCATGGGAACATGGGAAGAGTGACAGCAATGATCCATTGAGATGTTTCTTCCTTCACTGCATTCAAGGGACTCAGGAATTTAATTCCAGCATATTTACACCAGGGGGACAAAAAAAGCTGCTTTATAAGTGTAGATCCCCTTTTTTTTTAATCATCAGAAAGCTGTTGTTTTAAAGAGCATAATTTCATGTACTTCAGATGATGGTCAAAACAACTCCTTGAAAAAATACTTTGGAAAATGTCTCGTCTATCATTTTGAAATGTGACAATAAATTTTAAGCAAGAGTATTAAAGTGGTGCTCTATTTCCCAGTGGTGAAGGTCTTAAATATTAATGTCTATGCTGCACTTTGTGATTGATATTTAACAGCAGAGGACATGTTCTTGGAACCCTAAGTTAGTCATCTGAGCTTTTGGTTATTGTGAGTCATATTTTCAGCGGTAAGTTATTTCTTTGAGGAATATGCATGCTATCAAGCTTTTGTTTTTCCACAGTCTCTTCAGGGCTATCTCAGGTATCCTGATGACATCTATTATATTTTCATTTTATTCAACTAGAGGTAAACTGGTACCTTACCAGGGAATACTTTCAGAGTCTAGATGGAAATCTCATTAAAATCATTGCTGTTGTTTTTCCTTTCCTCTCGATGCAATACAGAGAACAGTTATAATATCACAAATCTGCCGATTTAATTTGAGATCAGACAGCTAGATTGTCGTCTAAATGTTGTACAATTGCCAACTAGACTGAAAAAAAATGTTTCTTAATTTGACAGGAAACAATCTTGCAGTAAACCAGCTTTATATTTGAGGTTTGGGGAAGACTGCATAGTAATCTATCAACTCTTTGCAATTAAATACTGTTCAACATACTACAAAATTTGGACCTTGATCAAGTTTCAGCTACAGATTCACTCAAACTTTGAAGGGTGCTGCTTGGCATCCTGCTAAATTTGAGGGGAATTGAAATGATTGCTGTGAATTCCTTGAGTACCACAAGACAGCAATACTTTTTCCTGGTGATTTTACTTTCTAACTAATGTGGCAGGTATCTAGCATTCATAAAATGGGTTGTTTGGGTTTTTTTTTTAGTGTAGGAAGTAATGAAAAATGTGACAAGCTTGCATTCAGGCCTCATTTGGATATTATTTTTTGTTAACTTGCCACAGAAGCCCAGTAAGGTCTGTTGCAGAGGTCATATGCTCTTACCAAAGCACAATTAATGGGACTGGGAAATTGAATCAAAGTGAACATTCATGGGCAAACTTGAATGTACAGGAATTTTAAGGAGTGAAAAAAAATCCATCTTACTTCTGTTTATTGTCTTCCTGCTTTTATAGGTGTCTTATCCTTTCAAAGCAGTGGAAAATATCTTAAGTTCTGTTTTTGCTCATCATTTATTTTTCCCCCTTTCTTCTCCTGGTACCCTTTCTGTTCCTTTTTCTCCTACCTGTAGATCTGTCTCAGAGCTTCTCACCAGAGTAGCCAAGGTGGAGATCTGCTGCCTCACAGGCTGGGGTGAGGCAGGAACAGCCTCTCTACGGAAGGAAGGGGAGGTTTCTCACCCATCTTCTTTCCCTCCCTATGCTTCTCAGAGCTATGGGGCTTATATTTAGATGTAAATGTGTCTTTGGTCAGGTCTGCCTGCTCATTTTGGCTCTCAAGGGAACTGCCAAGTCTTTGTTGCCAGAGAACTCAAGTTGAACAGCACACCTCTCCAGGGACCACTACCAACCAGCCAGCTTTCCTCCCCTTAGGGAGGCGAGATCAGCTCAGTGGGTTAGAGCATGGTGCTAATAACACTCAGGGTTTGTGGGTTCAATGCCCATACAGGACATTTACTTAACAGTTGGCTTTGATGATCCTTGTGTGTCCCTTCCAACTCAGAACATGCTGTGAATTTTATTTACGCTTTTCAGTATCTGAGTTCAAGATTCTGTCAAAAAGCTTTTTAAGGTATTTTTGCTTCCTATGAAAAATATCTTCTAAATTACTATTTCCTCCCAGAAATCTTCACTTTCCACACTGCAAATTTCACAGCAAAGCCTGTATTTACCAAGAGCTTCCATCTGCCCTATTCTCAGGCTTCAAGCATTAAATCCCACCTTGCATCTTGCCTTCACAAGAGCCAGGACTCCACCCCTCCTCTCCTGCCTTCCATGTATTCTCTGGGTGCCTGGCTGCCTGCCTTCCCAGTCGTTTAGCACATCCTGCCCAATTTGGTCCCTCCAGGAGTGGCTGGAAATGAGAAGTTTGCAGCAGTGGACCTGCGTCCCCTCAGTGCAGCCCGGGGCTTGTGCTCTGGTTCTGCTCCTCACTTGTTGTGTTCCCCAGGGAGGTTTTGGTGTGTTTATCATGCCTTAATAACACACACGGTCTTCAGTGTGCAGAAATGAGCACTGTGCAACATCTGCAAGGGATTTTAAGATGGAATTGCTTTTAAAATCCTCTAATGGATAATTTGCTAGATGCTATAATGCACTGTGCCCCCAAAGAAAGAAAAAAAATCACCCTTTGAAATCTAGTTTTCTTAAAAAAAGATTATGAAGGTGAGCTCTGACTCATGGTTTCCATGGCTACCATCTACTGTACATCAGTATTTGCTGCGACCAGCATTTTAAATGGCCCAGGGTGAGTCCTGCGCACACAGCTTCACACCTGTGTCATATCGTGTGTCACATTATAGAAGTGGTTTCAACTACTGATTGTGACATTGAGATCTTCTGTTACAAAATATTGAATATTAAATTAAAATAATATTATACTTGAAATGCAGTGCAGTCAGCTGAACACCAAAGTGAGAAGATGCCACAGTACAAAAGTGCATATTACCACCTGCCTTTCTTTTCAAAATAGATAATATACAGTTTTCTAATAATGGAGCTAACAACTATGATCTCTGCTCAGAGAAACGTGCTGTAGTACAGTTTTCTTACATAGCTAGGAGTGCATATTTTCTTATGTGTTAATTAAAATGCAGACACTCTGATCATAGTGGTTGAATCAATCTCCAGTGATCTTTTTCCATGAAGTTCTGTGAAGAATAAAGCATTCTAAGGATGGCTGACTGTACCTAGGTATTACACATTTTGCCATAACACATCTCTTCCCTTGGGCAGGCACTGGTTACTTTATTTCTAAGAGTCCAAATTATTAGAAGCCTTAAACTTTTTAACTTTTTTTTCCATTAGCTAATATTTTGAAATTAAAAAGTGAGGAAAGCAGTTTCTGAAGTTTTCTAGTTACCTGCTGAAGGATGCAGCCCAGCATGTTAAACAGACAACAGGCTGCTTTTTTCCTCAACGTAAAGCTGTCTGAATAGTTGGTGCACCTAATCAGTCCTGGTACAATCTTTGTGAGCAGCAAGATGAATTCAAGTTAGCAATTATGCAGATGTTAATGACTGTGCCTGTTTACAATTAGAAAAAGGATATCCTTTCCCCCCAGCCTTACTATCTGTCCAGTTCTGAGGATGTCTCTAGTGGGTCTCTGGTATTTTACTGTGCTCACTAAGCAGAAAGAGTCTTCTCAACATTCACTGCTTATTCCAAGTACTGATCATTATAAATCCACTGGTGCTTCATTGCAACAGGACCAAGCATAATAAACTTACCAATATTCATAGAGATGTCTAAGGAAAGTGCTGGGGAGTTATTTGGTATTGGTTAAATATTAATAAGAAAATTATTTAGATGAAATGCCGTACACTAATGAACTCTATATGAGGCAAATCAGATGTTAATGTTAAAAATATTTTTTTTGTAATATCAATATCTGCAATAACCTGCCTCATTTCTTTTTCAACCATGAAGATATTTCCCATCATGAAAACATCACAAGTACATTGCTTTGACCTTTCTATGTCAATTAGTTTTCCCCCTTTTTCTCTTATTAAGTTGTATGTAATGCTTCCAGTTTGTCAGAAAATTGAGGACAATGTCATTTTAAATGGCTTGCAAAGGCTTTTACCAGTGATTGTTTGGACACACAGGGCACTCTTAGAATATGCTAATCTTCAGCCTTTGATATCCCAATACTATTAAGCTCCCTGTGCACTTAGTCGTGAGTTGAACAAAGAAATACCTTTAAATAGTTATCTTTTTTCTATTACATACTAAATTCCTGGCTCTCGAAGTGTATTAGTGATGTGCAACATACAAATCATTCAATACACAAAAGAACTAGCAAGAATATGTTGAACCTACCCAGTGGGCAAAAGCTAAAATCAGTAATTATGTTAATGACACCCCAAGTAAAGACTACAGCTTGTGTATCCTCTTCCTTCTACACAATGCTTGACTTGAACTTCTCCCCAGCATCACGGCTGCAAGAAGCTGCAGAAGCTGTATTACTTCTATTCCTCTATCTGGCTAGTACATTGCAGAATGTGAGGTGAAAAAGGGGGCAAATAAATGTTACTTATCTGCTTGTGGGAAACTTCATATGAGAGGTCATATTGCTGTCATCACCTTCTCCCATTACACGTGATAAAGTCCTCCTGAACAAGGAAAAATCTTCCTGAGAAAAATTTAACAGAGCTAAACTCTTTGAGACAAAATAAGATGAAGCTTTGTTAAAAAATCACAGGGATCACTTGAGGGCTACAGGCTGTCAGATGTAACAACTATGAGTGAACATATTTGCCCAGAGCCTGTAAACCCTTGGTAGAAGATTTTGGTCTTATTTACCGTAAGGTTCCAGGCAGTTGCAATTCATCCAGGCCAGTGTTTTTGACAGGCAGACAGATATGTTCACGCTTCCTCTCTGAGAGGCTTTGGAGCTGAATGCTAAGCAGTGAGCATCTTCACTCCAAGTGCATTTGACACCAACATCCCCAGTGAAACTGTGCAGCTTTGAGTAAGAATAAAGTAGTAGACAGAGATGGGGAGAATAGCTCAGAGAATTGCTTTGATCAAGAAAGAAACTATTTACTTGCAGGGACAGCTACAAAATCTTACACAGTAATGGAGGAGGGACTCTCCCTTTATTTAGTACATGCACGCCGGCAGTGCGTGACCCTGGCAGGGTGGCAGGTATCTGTGACTGAAATTTTTGTAGGAGCCAGACCTAAGTGTGACCTAGACTTGTTTGGCAAGATGGATTTATCAACCTCCACAAGCAGTTGTGGATCTTGTCAAATCTAGTGATGAGTAAATATCCACAGACTCTATTGTTACTATTTGCTTAATTGTGTCTGGAAACAGGGTTCACAGCTATTAAAATGGATCTTATTTGGTGTTACATCTCTATCCCATGTGCAGTGGTGCCCAGATTACACATCAGAGACAAGTTTGCCATTCCTTGGTCCACTGTCATGGAGAAAACTTTAGTACACTCTAAAGTTATATTTTATTATGCCTTTTTATGTTTCTACAAGTAAATGACGCTACTTAGAAACGTGTCAGATAACAGGCATGTTCTGCTATGAAAACAGATATTCAAAAATGCTAGAAAACTTACAACCACTTTAGAAAATGCAATTACTTTCCTCCCCTGTACTCTCCCCAAGTTAAAAAAAAAGAATGAAAAATGGAAAAATTATCAGCAATGAAAGAGATGCCCTATTGGAAGTCTTTAAAACTTGTACATGTTTCTCAGATGCTTCCAATAACCTTTTTTATAACACTTGTCTAAACAAGTTGCTGGAGAAATTAAAACAAAAACAACAATGTGCAAACACTTTTTAGCTGTCAGAGGAGATTCATGGCAATTCAGGTTATTAATAGGATAATAAGTAATGCACATGCATGAGTGTGTACAATACATGCACAGATGTATATACGTACATCTATATATAATAACTATGTATAAGTCAGCAGCTTTTAGCGAAAGCAGTACCTTTCATATGTCTGTTATTAATTATGTGAGATAGCCTGAAGAGAGCTGAACACATTGCAGATGAAGATATTGCATGATCCAAAGTATTGCACTGCTGCCCTTTTCCCTAAATATTTCTTGAGCAGTGACTCAGGCGGGATATTTGACCAACATGTTTCAAGAAGAAATAGATAAAAAACTATTAATGCAAAGCTAAACAGAGGCAATCACTATTTTAGTAGTGTTATCAAGACAGAATGTAAGGCTGTTAATGCATCCAGCTAGGTTTTATCACGTCTGATGACAATAATTTACTTTCAACAGACTTAATGGCCTGAAGTATTATGCTATTATCATGTCAATGCTGTATTAGGAAAGAGTGCTAGTTTGAGTGCTAGTAGCACCTTAGCTAAAAGAGTTTCTTTGAAGACCATTATGTCATATGCTGTAGAAAATGATATAACATTGCTATTTATAAGGGCATAAGAAAAAAGAACTTCAGTGCTGTCTTAACAGACATTTTGTAATTCATCGTCTCTTACATACTAACTCTGAATATTAGAGTGAGTGGGAGAAGATTGGCTTTGAAATGTGGAAGAATGAGAATTTATTTTAGATTAAGAAGAAAGGTTGTAGAAAGATGGAAGGCAGACCCTCTAGAACTTGCTGACATCTTTTAAAAAGCTCAGGCTTGAATACTTTTATTTTTAAAATAAATTGACCCTTGTGTTTTTAACTTTGTATTTCAATCAGAGGAATCTTCTTTACTATAGGATATGCAGCATTATTTAGGTTAAAGATATAGATTTATGTTTATAAGCCAGATCCTATCGTGCACACCCGCATGATGGCAACATCAAAGAACTTTTGCATGTGTGGGAGCATTGTGAGCTGCTGGCTGCTTTGCAGGGAACCACTACAGCTTTTACAAATCTAACATTCTGCATTAGTGTCCAGGGATTTCAGTGGGCAATGTTGTTGATATGGGCTTCCTAACAGAAAGGAATGAATGCAGGGCCAGGTGTGGCCTTCCCAATAATTAGGAAAACAACAAAACATCAGAAAACAGCATTTCCTGTAATGAGACAAGAGTATGTGCCCCACCAGATGATGCTGACAGGAGGGAGCTACTGTCCCCATAGCTCTTCTGATAAATTTGTCCCTGCTCACATAAGTACCTTCTCCTTATGCTACATCTACTTCCCTCAGGTCACTGTGGTAGCTGTTATGCAGCTCCATATCAGGCATCTGGTGTCTGATTACAGCAATTATTTCAATTTCTAAGGCTACTAGACATTTTCTGCCAGTGTTGAGTATTTATAGGGAGGATGCCAAAAGCTTAATCATCTCACATACATTTTAAATTATTGATTTTTATATAGATGTAAATTCATCAGGAGTTTTTTTTAAGTATGTGAGTTTTGTTCACGTCTAATGATGACTTTTAATATTCAGATAGAAAATTTTCTATATTTAGTCTGGAAAACTATCATCTCTTCAGTTTCTTCTCACTATTGCAGGAGAGGTGATTTTGAAAAGGTTTCTTACCATCTGATAACTCTTCCAATCCGTGAGACTTCATGGCATCACCTCTCTATAAATACATATTCCCTGAGAATCTGTTGGGACAGGACTCAGGTGCTTCATCTCCTTCAATTATATTGTTTGATGCAGCATGTTTGCTGACTGCCTGCAGCAGCCGAGGTGTCTGCAGGCCCACCTTCCCCCCGAGACAGCTGCTGTGCTGAGGATGCTGCCTGCAGGCTGCACACGGGCCCGACGTGTAGGAGCACAGCCACAGGTCCTCTGGGGCAGGCCCTCCCCAGCGTGGTGTGGTGGGGGCACCGCCCGAGGACACCCCGTGTGGAACCTGCTTAAAAAGCTGCATGTCAAAAACCTCCCATCGCAGATGCACGTCCAAATTAGCTAGCTCAAGATTTGGAACCTGCTCTCCTCATTCCTCTTGGTAAGAGGACTGGGCGTTTCCCGCAGCGCCCTGCTGGGCTAAGTTAACACTTTCTGTGTAACAGCATTCTCTGTATGTACACACCACGTTTTTATACATATGCCTTAGTGTTTTTAGCCTATATAAAAATACTCAAAATATCTGGCTCTACCTTTCAATCTGATTTTGATGATTTTCAGTTAAACCTGTAGCATGATGTATTTAAAGTGTAAATTATCTTGAAATAATAAGAGAATTAAAATGAATGAAGAAAAATATACTTGAATTTTTTTGTGTGCATCTTAAATCTCCTACTATTGCATTTAGCTCAGAGAAAATAAGCTCTCTGCCTCCAACATCAAGCAATTTGCCCTACTAGAGTGATCGAAATATTCCCAGAGGAAGCTGCTGCTCTAGAAAAAGAAAACAGCATTAGACATTTTAAAGCTTCAATGGTTAAAACGTTTACTTCATAAATATTAAAGCCCAGCCAAAGCTTCTAACTCTCCCACTCCTGTAAAGGATGGTGTTCAATCACAGTGGAGCAGAGAGGGTGTCAGTGAAGATGCTGGAAAGGATCGATATAGTTCCCTAGCAACAGGGCTACATGTCTGGGGTTCCTGCATCCGCAGGGACCCTCCTGACCCACTAAATCAAGGCAGCAGTTTTGCCTCTGCTGCCATTGTGCTTTCTTGGAACAAACATTTGCACTGCTCCTATTTCTCGGATCAACCCAGAGATAAGAGAAACATAGCTGTGGGGTGGGAGGAAGATAATTATATTGCCTCTTTAAAAAGGAGACTGTGTTGTCTGTCAGGATAATCCTTTAAAGAAAGGTGGCTTTATGAAGGGAAAGAAACCTCAAATGCGCTGATATAATTATTGCTATCTAATTTCAAGTAATGGGCCTGATGTTTTATTGTAGAGCAATCTCAGTCCGTAGCCATGGAGTATATCTTCTGAGCAGAGGTGATATTAACTGTATTCACAGGGCTGCATAATTATTATGGAAAATGCAGGCAGTGAAAATGATACACTGCTTCTTTGTTTTGCCATTCTTTTAACACTGTTGAACTTTGTAAGTTAATTGTGGGTGGTAGCTTAAAAATAATTTAGTTTCTCATTATGAAATACCATTTTTAAGATTCTTCCATTCTTCATGAGAAGGCACTGACTCAGTATGCATGCATTTTTTTCCTCCCTATGTTACTCAGAGCAAATATGAGGTTTATACAAACCTGTTTTGGTTTCAGATTTGGTTAACTAACTAAAAAAAACACAGGACAGGAGTAGCAGACAGATAAAAGTCAACTAAGATTAAATCCAGAGTCTTCCTGAGACAATTTTTTCATGTGACAGTTGTAGAATGAAAGGGAAAACGTGTTTTGTATCAAGATAAGAAGCATATTTTACTAGTGTTACAGGAATATGTGTTAATCTTGATGCCTCTGACAAATTTAATGTGATTTATTGACAAATTTTAATTTAATTTTTCTTTAAATGTAGTATAATGAGCATATGTCCTGTATATTTTCTTTCTCTTTTGTTTTCCCTTTCTCCTCTTTAAAGAAACCCCCAAATCTCCCAGTGTTTTTCAGAATCTGGAGGAAAATGCACTATCTGCTGTAGATATACCAAGTATTGACTATTGCTTTCCTCAGAATAGTTAATAATGACACAGGTCTCTAGTTTCTTCTACATTGAAATAATTTCAGTACAGTATATTAAAATCAAAAAGACTGAAGGTTTTAGTAGCATTGTTGATGCTTTTTTCTTGATTATACCTCTGCTAATTGATTTGTACAAGTGTAGCTGAGATTTGAACTGAGTGCTCAGTCACAAAGTAAGAAAAAATTTTCGTCTTCTGAAGCCTATGGCCATAGGCCATTAATTTCAGAAGGAAGTCTTGGGCCAGCACTCCTGTCAACCCCTGTCGGGAGGCTAAATGAGAGTAAATAGCAGTTGAAACAAAGATGAAAATTCAATGAACCCTATATTTAATTTTTAAAAAAGTAATATTATAACAGGCTAGACTAGCTGTACTAACTCACCTTTAATTTTTTTAAACTAGTAGTCAATATCCAATCTCATTAGCTATTCTGCAATCTGAATAGTTTAGGGAGCATACACTTCACATTTATCTCTTCACTGTGTTAGCAAGCAAGCCCCCCAATTCTGAGAGATATGAAGGCCAAAGCAGTATCTCTCAATAACCTTCCTGCTTCCGTGATGTGCTGCAGGACATGGCAAGGTTGCGTTATTGTGCATCCTTGGATAAGCATCATTCCACAGCAATTCCTCTCTGTCATCTGAGGAACAGTGTTTCACATTTTGGATCTTGCCTACAGGAAGATTTTTGACACAGGATGTATATAGTCATACAAGCTAACTGCTGCTGATATAAAGAAGTCCCATAAAGCTCTGACTTGTCTCTATCCTGTGCAGGAAATGACTCTGCAATGAGTCCTAAAAATATCCTAAAAGTTGCTAGGTTTTTCCTTGGCCTTAGGAAAACTTTGCCTTTAGCCAACTGTATACGTTAGCAAAGGGGCCTGCCAGAGTAAATTGGTTTTACTAGAGCTTACCTGTTGTTCACCAGCATAATCACCCCAAAGAAGTTCTGCCAGCTAATATAGCCAAAAGCAGGCTTGGCATTGTCATAACCTGTAGTGGAGGGAAAATGGATGTCCCTCCACCTTCTGTCAGACTGGTGAAACAATGAGAAGGAAAAACATTTTCCTCCGTTGCAGTCTTGTCCCAGTCAGTCTTCGCTGGACACCTGTACCAGCCTCTAGGTGTGGGCTCCTTATCAAAGTCTGTGCTAAATACACAGGCAGCAGCTATGACCCAAAATGGAACAAAAGGCCATTTTTATGTAACTTTATTTGAGAAAAATAAATACCCTGGGATAGGGTAAGGCACTTTTTTGACAATCAGACATCTTGATGGATCCACTTTGAAAGATGGAAAAACGTCCCACGCCTCCAGAAATATACAAGAGTAATTGAACAATTTGGGCTCACTGATGTGTGGAGGGCACAGCTAAGGAAGTGCTGGCACAATTCTTCAGGGCTTGACAGCTCCTCTGGAAGAGTCTATTTTTCACTAAGTTACTCATTAATCAGGATTCTCTGAAACACTTGGGATATCCCCAGTACCATAATCAATTATCTTTTCTCTGTAGAAAACTAGACAGTAACATGCAATGCTTGTGCACATAACAGGCCACCCCCTGGCGTTGGGTTGTTTTTTATGGGGTGTGAGACTCTTCCTGAGTGCTATAAGCAGTCAAGCTAAATTTTTATTTAAGGAGAGCAAACAGTCAATAGCCAATAAAACATTATGGGCTGTCTATTTAGACAAAATAATATATAAAAAAGTCCCCATAAAAGTAATTCAGTTCCAAGGAGTCAATGGGAAGAGGGAGACAAGGCACCTTCCAAAGGCAGCTACATCCCATCACCACCCCGTGGCTGCTGTTAGGAACTGAGCAGTGGGTTTCTCTGCCAGCACCTCCTGGCTGTCCTGAAAGTGGGTGGCCTCAGCCCTGCACACCAGCAGCAGCCCCAGCTCCCTCTGTCACCTGAGCAGCCCAGGCCCTGGGCAGTGTCCAAATGTCCATCCTTTTACCCTTCCTTTAGGCTACTGCTCTGAAAGGAACTGAATGAGAGCATAAGGAAACAAAAAAAGAGCAGGGCTCAGTAACACACCGGCGGGAGTCCCTGTGGTGGTTGTGTTTTATTTAGTGACTCCTCATACAAAAACTCTCCCTCCTGAAGGTACTAATCTTCCAAATCCTCAGGGGACAATCTTTTTACAGTAGGCTGTAAAATCTTTGAGATATATTTGAATACATTGGTAAAACAAGTGCTTCCAAAACCTTGGGCATATCCAAGAGTAGTGGCAGTAGCTCTGGCTGTACATTTGCTAGGCCCCAAAAATTCTGATGACCTGGTAGTGTTACTTTTTCTGGCTTTTTTTTTTCACATTGGTGGCTGGTTGAGAGAAATATAAATTATTCTTTCAATTGACAAATCTAAATGGCTTTTGTATCTGTCGTATTAATAAAAATTTATGCTCCTTAAACACCTAGAGATCATTGTTCAGCAAAGATGGTTAGAATGATGGAAAGTTAAGTATTTGCTGTGATTCAAAAGATGTTTGGGGTTGTTTGTTAACTAGCACAGCCACATGATATGTTAATGTATTACATTGGGATGAAATGTGTTTAGATAAATGATGAGAGTGATTTAACTCTGTAACATGAGCTATGTTTCATCAAGGTATTTGTTGGCTTTTACTGATTTGTCACCAAAGGGTTTATAAGATACTGTAAAGTCACTATGTCCGTAAACATGTAGCAAAGGTGGCATTGAGGTAATTCCAAATGTTTTGCAGATCAGCTCAGGGGAAGAAGGTGTCTGAAACACACCACTAAATACATGTGGGCAAAGAAATAAATTGAAATTTTGGGGCTTATAAAGAGACTGTTGGAGGAAAATACTTCACAGGTTTTTCCAAGATGGCACCTTGACTGGACTTGATGATCCTGATGGGTCCTTTCCAATTGAGGATATTCTGTGATTCTCTTACCTTTATAAGCAGTTGGGAGGTTTGTTTTACGAGTCCAACATTCTTTCACTATGCATAGAATAGCAAACTGCTGGTAATGTTTTACTTCACAATGGAGCTTTTTAGTTATAATGATAATAATAATAATTACACTACTTTCTAAGTTTCTGTTAAAATAAATGTATAATTTCTATACCACAATGTGGTGGGCAGAAATGCACCAGCAAAAGTTGCCAAGATTAAATAGGCACTGTAAGGTCTCAGTTCAATCTGAGAGTCATCAGTATCTTTCTCCCTATATCCCAACACTGCTGTTCCAGGCTTCTCAGGCAGATTCATCCCAGCTGCTTGCATACATTTATTTATTATTTTCATATGGATTGTATACAGAGTTGTAAAACAGCAATTGTTTTCAGAGGTTCTACATAGAACAGTGTCAAAAACTATAAAATGTTACTAATCACTATGGTAATAAGAAGCTTCTAGTGCAAACCCCTACATATGACCTGAATTTTAAATGTATGAGAACAAAGAAGGATTAATATCCTGCTGTTTTGCTGTAATCCTACCATCTAGTAGAATTCATCTAGTAATTCATCTACAAGAAGCAGTGCTGATAAGACAGAAAAAGTTTTGAATGACATTGCTTACTTTGTAAGTGATCCAGTATTACCTTTTAAGAAGTATTTGACATTTCAAAGAAAGAAGTGTAAATGACAATACAGGTTAAGGCCAGTACTTTTTATGGTCAGGTTATAAACAATCTTCCTCTTTCCCTGTCTATAAGAATTATTTCACACCTTTGCTCTAGAAGTGATAATTCAGACCTTTAGTCATTGGTCACTAGTCAATAAATTAGGTAGTTGGAATAATGTTGGAACCTTATGACTGTGGTCCTTAAAAAAGTAAGGGAAAAAAAAGTATGGGAAAAAAAAGTACTTTCATTCTCTTTTTCTTATGCTCTGGATGCAGACGATGTTACTGCTGTATTCTATGACTATCATCCTATAATTATCTGTACTCCTAAATGTGCCTTAAGTCCAATTTGTATATATGGATTCCTGCAACGTGATACTTCAGTTGAACTGGAATCAGTGTGAAAGAACAAAGAATTTAAATTTAATTTAATTTAATTTGATTTAAAGAACAAAGGGCTTGTTTTAAGAAATCTTGATTAATTATAAGGGCATCTTCTCTGCAGAAACAAGATTATTTTGTTTCTCCCATCTATTTTGCAATCAGTCAACATACATTCCTCACACGGTTGCATGGTCTATCTGATTTAATAGATTTCACATCACAAAACTTAAATAAATTTGTTATTTTAATTATAGTAACTTCTAGAGGCATTAACTGAGCCAAGGTTATTAAAGATATTGGACATATTTTTTCTAAGAGATACATCCCAACCTCTTAAAGACCTAGACCAAGATCTTTTACAGTCTAGTTACTCTTTCCCTCAGTACTGCTTGCTGCAGGGTTACATTACAGGTTAAAAAATACAAAGGAAAGGGTTATTATTTTAACTATTATTGTCTCTATTTTGCAGAGTGCTTCCTGGGTTTGCCTAAACCTTGAGGAAATCTGTGCCAAAACCAAATTTATTGATTAAGCAGAGTAATTTCCACAACATTCTTTACGGCTGTTGACTGAAAATTGAGTTACATACCAAAAAAAAAAAAAAAAAAAAAAAANAAAAAAAAAAAAAAAAAAAAAAAAAAAAAAAAAAGAAAGGCACGGGAGGGGGGTACACAAATGTATAAAAGAATCCTAGAGAAATTTTCTTCCTGACTATGACAATATGTAGATTTGTTTATATATGTGACTTGCAGTGATAGAAGTCAACTACACGGACTTTTCCACCAATTTAAACTACTGAGACAAAAAGGGTGAGTCAGCATGTATAGCACTGAACCTTGACCTTCCTTGTGTCTATTTTTAAGTGACCTAAATCACAGTGAGCATCGAATTCTTTCTCATGGAATGGTTCAGTGAGGTTTTAGCAAAGTTCTCGCCAAGATTCATTCAGTATGATAAATGAACACACATTTCATGCGTTGGTATATCATCAAATGCAAATTCTCTGACAACTCACAGTAGCAAAGTTTAGTATTTTATACCACTGTGAGTCCAAAAGGACATCTGCTCCTGCACATTTACTCGTGATATTAAAAATAGAGAGGAAAAAACCAAAAAAACCCCCAGTAGAAATGTGTTTTTCCTATTGACTTTGCAATTTCAACTATTTAAAATTCATGTCTTTCCCTTGTACAGGATGTTAAAAGATGTAAGCTTAAGAGCATATTTCCATCCCTACTAAAAGTGTTAATTAAAAGGGAGACAGTGTCAGTAAATGTCACAAAATATTTTTATTTGAAAGCTAATATTATTCTAAATAGCAAATAAATGCTATTTAGAACTAGTTGAATACTCGTCATTTTTGTCTTCCTCATAATGAGGCTCGTAGTTATTTCCATACTAGTTTTTCAGAAGAATGACTGCAGAAAAAGGGATAACAAGATAGTTTTACACCTTATTTTAAAAGTGCTACTAGGATTAATTGCCATCAGTGCAATGCCATCTGTCATTGTCCTAAAACAACATATCATGTAAGCATCCAATTAGCAAATTCAGGATGCAGTTTAATTAATCAAATATAAAGTGTCAAATTTAAGACTCTTTTTTCCTATTCACTTCAATAACCCTTTATTTAATTTAATATGGTCCGATCTCATCCCTCTTTTTTCTTTTGTTTGCTCTTTTACCTCACATTCATCTTGTATCTGAAAATTGCAATTATAAAACAATATTTTTTCACATTTTAATGCACTTTGCCTATCATTTATACCAAGACCTAATTTAAAACTATGGTAAGTAGTTTATTATTCAAAGTACAACCTAACAAAAAAGACTATTATACTTACATTATTATATTTTTGACCTTCATGTTTGAAAAATCAAAATATTTTTAGCTATGGCTGCCTAGGCTTTATTCATTTACAGATTAAAATGGCTACAAATTGCATTAAGCACAGCAATAACCTTTATTCATTATCTTTATTCCTCTAAAGAAAGCGTTTGGGAGGCTCTGTGTGTTTGCCTATGTACATTTGTGGTTCAGTGAAAGACAATTATGTTGTTTGGAAAAGAATATTGTGGAAATTGATTTCTAAACCGGGATTATTTTGTAGTAGGGGAGGGGCTTTTTTCATCAAATTTGATAAATAATTTCACTGACAAATGAACTTTACTCCTATAATGCTGCCTGCCATGAGGTGACAGAATATTTCCAAAGCACGTATTATTCTTGGTGGTGATGGCAGAAATGCTAAACATGCTTGTCTATTTGATCCTATAAGAATGCTTTTGTAGCTTCTCCTTTAGTTCAAATGGTCAGCAGTAGATACTAATTATATCTCATAATTTAATTCTGCTGCTGTCAAAATGACCAGAGTGGGAAATAGTTCTTTCTGAAGATGCTGTATAAGCATAGAAATGGCACTTTAGTGTCTAAAATGTTTGTTTTGAATGGACTGGTGCTAGATTATTGTGAGGTAATAAATGGTAATCATAGTACTGAGGAAGATGTCTGGCTCCCAAAGCAAGAAGGTATATTTTTGGACATTACAGGGATAGCCTTACATTTTCATTTTTGCTTACAGTGTACACTGGTCTGCTTTCTCATCATTTGAAGATAATTCCAGAAACACATTAAAAAAATTACAGAACAAAAAGCAGAGTGGTTAAAATGACCTTTTGATACTTGCAGCTGTCATTCATCATTCATCATCTATCATTCCTAAATGTTATGCAGCTGTATTAGCACCCAGAATCGAATAAGGGTTGCTTGGATTGCATCCTGGAATTAGGGCTATTGAGACAAAAGTCTTTCTGAAGGTCCTTTGACCCCTTCTTAATCTGTGCTAATTGCTGTGTCAGTATTCTGGGAAAAAACTAATAATAAACCCCGTATTTAAAATGATGTTGAAACGATTCTTATACATAACCCCGAATGCTGGCAATCAGAGATTGTAACCCCTATATCTCACTTCCATACCCTTTCACATATACATGTTCTTTGATCCTTTCAGTCACAATGTGTGAGAGGTAATAAAATTACAAGCTATTTTGTACAGTAGCATGTTTAAGATACCAGACCAAAGTGATGAATGTCCGTGGGAAGAGCTGACTTAAATTCATCCCCATGGTCAATATTACGGATCAGACTGGTAAAAAAACCCAAGCACTCTTTTTCCGAAGAGTGATACCTTCTCTTTCTCGCCGCACCAAGCAGCTTCTGCATAAAATGATCCCTGAGTTTCAGCTCTTGACCTTCAGCAATGCTACTACCGTGCTAAAAAACACAGATCAGATCTTCAAAGATATATCATGATATGATCTCATGATATCATATCTTCAAAAGTTCCTTAACCTTTGAGTGTAAATTTCTTATTTTTCCTGTGTTATTGAAAGACTTCTTCCAGTAAGGGCCATGAAAATTAGCTGGAAGGAGGATGGCAGGATCAGGCCTTGAAACTGCCCCTGCTATTTAACAGTGTGTGAAAAAATTAATACACTATACTTGCAAACACAGAAACACGTGTTTGTATGGTTTTTCCTCCTCAGCATTTTCTCACAAATGTTAGAATAGCTGTAAACTGTTGGGACATACTTAATGTAGGCTGGTATTCACATTTTTGTCACTGATCTTTCCCCTCTGCACTCTTTACCATTAAGAAGGGTCTGTGTTTGGGCTTTCTCAGAAGATTTTGTATTCATTCATCACTGCAAAAATGCAGTTCCACAAATGTCTGACACATCACATAAGACCAACTACAGAAATTTTAAAGGTCTTTTAAACAAGAAAGGATATTTGCCAAAGAAGACATGCCATCCAAGCAACACAAAGGGCTTGATATATAAAGCAATGTGGTCATTGAGAGGGACAGGCAGGTGTGTCTGTCATCCAAAAATCACTCTTTTGGTTGCTCTCTGGTCCTCCAGAACCTGTCTTTCTGAGGGCTGTGAAGAAGTGGTGGTGCTTGTGCAGAACTTGTGCTCTGTCAGTGTGACATTACTGATGTTTTTATGCCGAATCACCACTGCTCCACACGCACCTCTGAAGCCCCCATAATCCCCACAAGACACCAGCAGCGAGGACACTTTGGGGCAAGAACATATGTTCCATTTTTCCCAGAGGCTGTAAGGGATGTGGGAGATGTGATGTGACTGCCGTCCCCTGACACCATTTACAAGCTATCATTCCACCCAGTACCTCCTGGAAATCCAGTCTGATATGTTGAAACCAGGGGAGATTAGGGAATGGCTTTTAGGTGAGGCCCGACCTGGGAACGTCACCCAGCCCCCGTGGGATTTTCAGCTGTGAAAACCTGGTGTCATAGGAAATACGAGGGGCAGTATCAATAAACCAGGAAAGTTCTGGCTCCACGTTCCTCTTTGTGCTTGAAAAGGTCATGTCACTCTGATGTGAAGAGAACAGAGGGCAAGGAAAGCAAACACAAGACCTCATGATGCTTGCTCCCACAGAAAGACTATCGGCTCAAACACTCTCCTCCAATAGTCGATAATGTTCACATTATTCACCAGCTCAAGTTACGGGAGTTGTACAGAGGCGGGCACAGACCTCCCTCAGCCAGTCCAGCATGGCCCAGGTGCTCCTCCTCCTCCCCTGTGGAGAGGCAGGACACTCCACCACACCTCTGCAAGGACATACTTTTACATTGCACTACAGGCAGAACATACAGGACAAACATGCAGTTGCCTGTGCTTAAATACAGTCACAAAAGAGAGGCTTAAACCCAGCAGTGTTGGATGTATAAGAATTAAAAGTATGCGCAAAGTCTGTTAAATATCAGGTAAAGATCCATTGTCTTGTGTTTATTAGGGGATCTCATTTCCCATATAATACTTCCCAATATTCTTAATATTTTTCACTTACAGACCAAGACTGATCCTACTTCACTTCTGAGAGCTGATAAAACATTGCAAAGCAACATGCTTGGGTGTGGAGTTGAGTTTTACTTGGCAGATATGAGAGAAGCACAAAAAGTGGTATCTGTCTTTCTCAGAGAAACCACGTGACTTCTCTGTCAAAAAAAGATCAAAAATGGTGGCAACACATATGATTATTTTCACTCTATATTCATATAATTCTGCATATAAGTATAAGTATTTCATAGAGAAATTCAACAGAGAGGCGCTGGTGATTCTATTGCCCATTACTAATGGCAAAAATCAGGACTTACACAGCAAACGTAATGACAGAGGAAATCACCCCGCCAATAAATTTAATGAAAAGGCTTATGAGGAAGTAGATAACATTACAGCATAGCTGTAGCAGCTGATCATAATTCTATTCTCTGTGACATGACATTATGCTTCACTGATCATATAGAGGTTAACGTAGGGGTTTTTTAGAGTAAATCATAACATCTATGAAAAATTTGCTTATATCTGCTATTGTGTACCTATGAAGAAGAGATAAATCACTAAATTGTTGACAATCACTAGCAGAGAACCAGGTTACTCTTTGAAGCAACAATGATTAAATAGCAGAATTTCAGTATTTCTTAATTGTTTTTTGACACATATCAATTTTTACATGAGATTCAGAAAATTACAGTGTTCAGGGTTTGTCAACCACTTGCAAGGCTCAGTTTTTATGTCAGTTTTATAGTCTCTGCACTGAATCAAGAATGGAATTATATATATTTATATATACATATATTTATATATATCTGTTACTGTCAATGCAAGGGTAAATTTGTCATACTGTTAAAACCGAGTTCTTCTGCTCTGCTGATGGGTAGCAGTCTGCTGATTGATTTTCCTGACTGATTGAAGGACCAGGTTTGTTCAGGTGACATGTCCGCTAGAGAGAGGATGTGAAGTCTGATTTGGGTGCAGCCTCCTGAAGTTCATTTAATTTTTCCATGCAAAAAATTGGTGCTTTTGGAACTCACCAAAGTTCAAAAGTGGTGGCTGTCTTTGCTTGGTTATCTGGTCTGTGATGCACATTTAGCTTATCAGAAAACAAGCAGAAAAAACCTGCAATGATCAGTGAATATCACAAGACCTCATGGAGGGGCCCCTTTCACTAGCAAGCTGAATGTGAATTTGAAATGGAAATACAGCTGGTGATCAGGAGAAGAGAAAAGAAGGACCTCCCTCTTGCTAAAAGAATAGAAAATGATCGCAGATAAATCATATCCTCAATGCTACACTTTATTCCTTATTTTATTTCCTTGTTCCACTTAAGTCAATTACCAATTACCAGAGAAATAATATATCTTATAGTTGAAGAAAACTGGTACAGCCTATGACCATGATAACTACATTTCTTATTGTAGCATGGATGGACACAGATTTGGTTACAAGCAAGGATGGACTAATGTACATACCAAACATAAACTAAATTATTATCTTTTATATTTAAGCCTATGTTTCTCAGCCTGTACGAAATCAGAACCCAAAATCTACTTTTATATAGTGAAATCTTATGACGTGTTGATTTTTGTCCATTTCTAGCTAAGAAGACAAACAGAAATTTGGAAGTATCTGTGGAGGTGTGCAAACAGGGTGCTTCTGTGGCTATAATCAATGTTTACTCCATAGTTCTTGAAATACTACATCAACAGAGAGAGATCAGGATAACGATACTGAGAGAGTTGAAGTTGCTCAACCTGGAGAAGAGAAAGCTCCAGAGAGACTTTAAAGCAGCCCTCCAGCACCAAAAGGAGCCTACAAGAAACATGGAGAAGGACTTTTTACAAGGGTATAGAGTGAAAAAACAAGGGGGAATGTCCTTAAGATGAAAGATTGTGGGCTTTTATTAGACATTAGAAAGACATTTTTATTGTGAGGGTGGTGAGACACTGGAACAGGTTGCCTTGAGAGGTTATGGACTCCCCCATTCCTGGAAGTGTTCAAGGCCATGTTGAATGGGTTTTGAGCAACCTGGTCTAGTGGAAGGTGTTCCTGGCCATGGTGGGGGGGTTGGAACTATATGATTTTTAAGGTTCCTTCCAACCCAACGATTCTGTGATTCTGTATTCTATTATTCTATGATTTTTAAGGTTCCTTCCAACCCAAGGATTCTGTGATTCTGTATTCTATTATTCTATGATTCTACACGCTTATCCCTTTAGCCTGCAGCTTTTCTACTTTTCTGCTCCCAGCAAGTTAAAGGAACATATATTTCACTCGTGTTTTCCATAGTTAGATTTGGGGTTATGGATTCACCACGTCATAACATCATTTATTTCAGTTCAGATCAGGAAGGAACACATTAATTTCAAGCCTTTCTAAAGTGAATTTATTGACTCAGTGCACCATAGCCAACATCAGACCATATTTTTACCCCTTTTTTTCTCTCCTCTCCTCTCCTCTCCTCTCCTCTCCTCTCCTCTCCTCTGATGTGTGCTTCTGCCTTGTTTAGTTATTTTTGTTCTTTCTCTGCTCTTCCTTCCCCTCTCTATTTCCTTTATCCTTGCATAACTGACACATCAGTGTGCATCAGTTTTCTTTGCATTCATAATCAGTTATCCATGGCACAAAACACTAAAGTCAAAGAGCAGAGAAACACAATTATGGTAGGATAATATCCTGCTTCTGGGAGGCTTCAGAACAAACTCTGATATGTAACGAATCGATATACAGTTGCCATGGCAACTTTCAGGGATCACATTTGACTTTGCCACTATGGAATTCTTCTTTTAAGAAACGGGCAAACAAGAGTGTTTGCGGCATGAACCTTCATACTCCTGAGCAAACCTGAACACCAAGTTCTGAACAGCCTTGCAGTGCCTGCTGTGTGATTAGTGTAAGCAAAAATAATGCATTAAATTGTGGATCCATGTTTTGAATGTTTCTTTGAGGTCACAAGTATGGAGACAAATTGGAATTTTTAGTATCTTGGAATCAGATTCTGCTTGTATAGAATGAGTTGCAGAAAAAAACAATCAGAAAATCATGCTGTTTATTCTGTGAGTCTTCTGTGTTTTGTTATAACATCCTGAATCATGGCTTTTGGAAGAGGGATTAGCAATCGTAGTGAATATGCACTGTGGCTGATCTTGGGCAATGGGATCTCTTGTGTTGGTGAGAAGCTGAGCTGTTGTCAACTACTTTATTACTGCCTTGCAACACTTAAGAACGCACTTTAAAATATGACAAAAACAAACAAAAATAAACAAGAGTCCGGAGGTGTAACAGTGGCACCTCCATTGATCTTGGAGAATAAGCATTGCCTCTACCGATACTCTGAGGCTAAAAGGACACAGATAAGTGTAAGCTGCTCACACAGCACAATGCCTCTTGCCTTGTTGCTTTGTGATATTCACTGTATGCAGGCAGCACTGTTCCTTCTTGTTTTAATTTTACTTCTCTTGACATACAGCTACCTATTATTTTGTGACTGTTGATTTCTACAAGTTTTCTTTTTTGAATTACTGATGCATGGCATATTATGGCTCCATTCTCTTACAAATGTGCTGCTTGAACACATAAAAACATAAAAGCTTGTATTATGCCTAGGGACACTTTAAAACATCATCTAATAAAAATCTTTAATATGTAGTTCTTGCGCTTTGGGGAGGTTCATGTACATCAGCTCCGCATTCTGTTCCCTGGTGAGTCTTTGTATAGGACTATATCTGACCTCAATATTAAGCAGATCAAATTGTTTGGGTTTCTTACTCTTTCCAATTTTAAGATTTTTTTTTGCTGTTTTTGTAAAATACAGAAAACTGGGAGAGACATCTGGAATCACTACCTCTCAGCTGAAAAGAAAAGTTAATGCTAATAAATCTGCTAGTTTGATGAAGTATGTTGATGGATTTTCAAAGGACAGGAGCTAGGAGGTGATGAAACCTGTGTAAGATATAGCACACGCATCTTTCTCTGTGCTCACTTTTTCTAGTTTTACCTTTTGATGGGCCTTAATCTAATTCATTTTAAATTTTCTGCTTCTGGAAAACTTTTCCTTATAATGTGGTTACTCTTCAGGATAAGAAAAACACCATTTTAGAGGAAATGTTTGATTTCTAATTAAATTTAGATTTCTCAATGATTTAAGCACGTTTGCAAAAAGTGTTTCATTAGGAGTAGAGTGCTGGGTGCTGTGTATTAAGTTGGTCTAAGGCAGTGAGAGCTACAGCCTCTCTCTTGTCATCTGCATCGTCTATTTGAAAAAAGAGAACCCCATTTCAAAATTTTGTAGAGGTAAGAAAAATGTCGATGATCTTTTTCAGTCCTCTTGTGTGCTCTCAATCTATCAAATTTTCTACTGGTTTCAAACCAGTGGCATTTCTTCAGAGCCCTTTTATATTTGGATAAAGGTGTACTCTTAATAGTAGCCCATTTGTGATTTATTTTTTGTATCACTGGGAAAAAAGCAAACTCAAGTCACAAATGGTACAGTAAAAACCATTTTTTCTAACAAATTAGATAAATCATTTGTAAACATTATGTGTCATTGCAGAAACAAAATCTGGCTATTATGTGCAAGGGGTTTAGATCTGTTTAAGTGCAAAATTGAATTTTGTGCTTCTTTCACAGTTTTATTCTGTGGGCAGTTCATTTTAGGTTTGACACTTTCCCACAGTTTTTAACATTAAATACTGCACCAATATTGTTTTTTATTATATTGTAGTTTTTTATTTTCCAGTTATCACCTCTTTTTTTAAATTAAAATAATGTACGTGATATGGTTATAGTTACAGTGTTTGACCTTTCAAATAACTGTACACTTTCCAAAAATTAGTCCAGTTGGCAAAAAGAATATGGTTTCAAATCAAGACCTGTGTTTTATGTCAGACTGCTTAGTTCTGTGAAGAGCAAGCAAAGCTGGGCCAGGATGGGGCCAGGCTGGTTAGATCCTGCAGGCATGGAGGCTCCTGACGTTAGTACATCACTCTGATATCAGATAGGTTTGAGGTGCTCAGGGACAGGAGGGTTACCAAAAAGAAACACAAAGAGGAAATCAGAAGAATACGAAAAAAATTTTCCTATTCAGTATTTTTAACACGTCCCAAGAAAGATAGAAAAATTATGCACAGAAGGCAGCATGAACTTGCACTGTTCTATAAAAATCTCTGACAGGATCTCACATCTTTCTGTTAGTTCATATGAGCACACAAAACTGCTTTTATCAACGTGCTGAGAGGCCTTTATGATACCACCTCTGCTCCATTCAGCGAGGCTTGCTGCAAAGAAACTAATGTTTACCAAAACTTGCTCTCGGTGTTGGCAGAAACTTGCCAACAAGAGGCTCCTGTAGCAAGGGAAACTGGCTAAAGACAAGGAAATATTCGTAATGATGGTGGTGATTTTGGAGGGCCAAACAGAGGAACTCTAGAGGTACCTTCCAGCTGAAACTGTTTTAGGATATATATTTTTCTTATGTAAATAGAATAAGTCCCTTCTGTTTCTGTTTTAGTGCTAGGAAGTTTCAGGGTACACTGCTTTATGGAACAAAGTATATCTGGTGCTTAATCTTCCACTTACTAAACCATTAACCATTAATTCTTCTTTCTTTGAAATCAGAATTACCAAAGTACCCCTCAGTACATGTTTCCTACCAACCAAAATTGCTAGACTAGAAACATCTGTAAGGTTCCATTCATCAGGCTTTCTTCCTGTGTGCTACTGAGCAAGGTTATTCAGCACCTTATGGGCCTACTCAGTTGTATTCCCTCATAATCCTTTTCTTACTCATTACGTGTAGGCTTTTATTCTCTGAAATACTATTAGGAGGTCAGTTGCCAACAGAGAAGGGTGTTTGGGGCAGGGCAGAGAGTGAAGGAATGTGATGGAAATGTGAAAAGGCTGACATAAGTGAGATAGGAGAAGGAAGCACGAAGTAGCTTGGAAAAAAGATCCAGGGAAGCATGAGCAAGGCCGAGGTAGGAAATGCCCTAACCTATTAAAATCATAAGAATTGAAGATCAAGGCAACAACTGTCATAAGAATTGGAAGGAGCCTTGAAGCCTGTTTAGCTTGCAGAAGATAAAGTGAGCAAGCATGTGATTGTTAGGAAAAGGATTTAGCAAAGTTGGAAGTTAAAGAAGACATATTCCTTTTAAGGCATAAAACTAAAAAGACCATTTTTCAACACTACTTTCTTTCACTTAAGTCTGTATTACATTAATGCGAGATGAGGTTTCTCATCTGTCAAGTCCATAGGAATGGCACAAGTATTGCTCAATGTCTTTGCATCCCACGGTAGAACTGCACTTTTCTATCTCTCTTACAAAACCTCCCCATAAGCCCGGCCGTGACCATGTGGCTACAGAGGCCATGCAGGCTCTCAGACTTTCCTTGCAAACCTCGGTGTCAAGGATGCCTCACACCACAGCCATGCCTTAGTTTTGCTTTCTGTCAGCCAGTGTGTGGCCTGCTGCTTTTCCAGGGACAGCACAAGCAGGAGAGCACCACGGGCAGCTGAACTGTGACAGGAAGAAGTGGCTGATGGGGATAGAAAAGCAGGCTGCCCTGGCCACTGGCAATGGTTGCAGTCTTCCATTTCCCTGTGGGGTACGAAACTCACCAACACTTTTCTTTCTTCTCTCTGTGTATCTCTTCTTTCTTCTTCCCCCTTCTGCTTTCTCTATTCTTCTCCTTCCCCTTACTACAGTAGAGTAGTCAATGCCCCTCATACCTGAGGGGAAAATTTATGTTAGTTGCACAAAGAGAAATTTAAAACTGACACTCCTTTTGCTCTTCCCAGATGGATTTGGTTCGTCCTGATTGATAGTTTTAACTTACCCAAATTTGTTGATTGCCTTTTCTTAATTTTATTAATATTAACTGGCAACATGCAATTTAACTATGCCTCACAAAAGGGTAGGAGAAATGTTTTAGACAAGCAGCTATGTTGGCCAAAATCATGCAGTTACATTTTCTCAGTAGCTTTACAAGAGACCACTGACAAAAGATGTTTCCTGCAGGGCAATTCTGAGAGCTGAAAAAAAGGTTTGAAAAAAGTGTTCAGGAACTTCATATAATCATAGAATGGTTTGGGTTGGAAGGGACCGTAGATATGTTCTAGTTCCAATCCCCCTGCCGTTGGCAGGTGTCGCTAGCGGGCCCGGACACCAACGACACGGACGGCCTTATGTAGATGCAAACCGACCTCTTTATTATATTTACAAAGGTGCTTATATACCTTAGCACACTGGACTAACATAAGGTCATTGGTTCACTGACCAGCCACCCCCCAGAGGGATTGGCTGGACCCAGTAACTCTTACCTCATGTGTTCTTCTTTGGTCTCATAACAAGACCATAGTTTACACTGCTTCTGAATTGTTTTCCTGCAGCGTCCTTGAGAAAGCCTTGCTTTCCCACAGGCACTTGTCAGGAAACTGAAATCTCTTTGCACTCAGGCCTGTAACAGCCACAGGCAGGCACACCTTCCACTAGATCAGGTTGCTCAGGGCCCTGTCCAACCTGGTCAGGAACAGCTCCAGGGATGGAGCATCCACAACTGCCCCGAGTAGCCTGTTCAAGGGTCTTGCCACTTGTACAGTAAGGGTTTCTTCCTAATGTCTAAACTAAACCTACCCTCCTTCAGCTTAAGGCCATTTCCTCTTTGTCCTATCATTACATCCCCGTGTAAAAAGTCCCTCTCCATCTTTTTCTTGTAGTCCCCTTTTGATACCAGAAGGTGCTATAAGATCTCCCCAGAGCCTTCTCTTCTCCAAGCTGAACAGACTCAACTCTTGCAACCTGTCTTCACAGGAGAGGTGCTCTAGCACCTCTGCTCGTATTGATGGCCCCCATCTGGACTCAAATACGTCCATCTGTATAAATAGCCCCCTACCAGACAGGTCTCTGTGCCCAGTTACGAGCAGCAGAGCCATATCTGGAAGCCATTCAGATCACAGATCACTGACCGCAGGTGATTTCTCCTCTGTCACCATGATGGTGGTCTCTTGGAAGCATGGTCTTTACATTCCCTCCTTTCCAGCTGAGGCCAGAGTCTCCCAGACTCCAATGTGGTGATGAGGATATTTCCAAGAAAAGCAAGAAGCCCCCTTCACCCCGTTGTTTTTCTTCCATTTGCGCAAGTAATTTGTATTGGGTTAAAGAGGAATGTTGCAAGGCCTATTTTAAAAGAATAAATCCTGTCTTGGGAAAAATATCAAACAGCATCAGAACACACTGTATTTGAATAAAATGCAGTAATTTGTGTTAGCCAACTGAAGTCCAGTCTTGCATATAACCAAAAAAGAACTGAAAATATCCCCTACAGGTTTCTCATTTATTTTTACTGCGTTTAACAGCTAATTCCAATTATTTTTATTGGACATACGAAATCCAGACTTGCATAGTTCAGGAGAAGGACAGGCCAATCAGTAGAATCCAAATTGTGGTGTTCTCTTCAGGTTCCTTCAGACCCTGGGTGTTGTCTCCTGTGCAGAGAAAGCTGAGGAAGCCATTTGCAGAGCACAACAAGGTTTCTACTTAGGTGTGATCAATGCTACACATTCTTGAGTGCCATCTACTGGCTTTTTATTAACTATTTGCATACTCAAACAGAAAGTGCTCCTGTAAACCCTGGTGTTAATCAAACAAGACAGAATCCCAGTATGACGGTTCCTATGTTTCAAAATCTAGTGCAAGGAACTGTATGTTAAAATGTGCTCTCTCTCTCATTGTAGAACAATAGAAAAAACAAAGAAAAAATCCATAGCAATTTTGAACATAACTCAAGAAATGACATATTTTAGTCATTCTCAAATGCAAGCACGTTGTCCAGAAATAAAATGTACTCGCTAGCTATTTGCCTCCTGTCACCAGGAAAATGAAATTTTCTTTAAACCAAAGCTGAATGGTTTTTTTTCCGAACAAAATGCTGAATTTATTTTGGTTCTGTGTGCAATATTTTAGTTTATTTTAGTTTCAGAAATATTCAATAATTACCTGTCTCTTAAGAAGAAAATTGAGATAAACTCTTTAAAACAAACAGTCACTTTAAAATGAGAAAACAATTTATTGCCAAAGATTATGACATTTAATATTTTTGTTATTTTCAAAATTAATCACATAAATTTTATTTAATTGGCATGAAACATCCTGAAATGCTCCAAAATCCCCAAGTCAAACCCATTTTTTTTCCTTGGAAGATGAAAGGCATGTGATGTTTAACTGAGAAATTTTTGGCCCAGCTGTAGATCCTTTATTTAGATTTGTCTCAAAAAAAAAAAAAAAAAAGAAGGCAATTTAGCACAACTTTGTGTTTTTAAGACAAAACTTGCACATTCTTCTCTGAACAGTACATATAAAGTTCATTGTACTTAACAAGAGCTTGAATCTTTGCTATCACATTAGTTTTAGCATGATTCATCTAACAGGTGATAACATTTAAAAAATAATTTAAATGGGAATTTTTTTGGCTCTAAGACTCCAGCTTTTCACATTTGTGCTTGGTGTTTACCACTACTACCGAGAAGATTAAGCTATACTTTATAACTAGTCTTGACTTGTCAGAATACTTCTGATTTAGTTTGGGAAGTATTGTCAGACAAAAACTCCCAGCTGTGTTTGAATCCATTCCATAGCATTATGCCACTAGACCTGTCACTTCAGAGGCCGGGGATGATGTCTGAAAGTGTGGTGTTATAAATAGGGTGCAAAGCATTTTTATAATAGTCTCTGGTCTGAGCCTGTAGTGAAAAAGGGTGTGTTGAACCGAGGCTGACATGAACTCTTTCTAGCATTTCTAAACTGATTGAGTGGGTTGGTGAGAGAAAGGAATAGAAGGTCTATTATAACCCTTTTTCCCTCTGTTTTCCTGCTAACACTGTCTGACAATGAGACCCCAGGATATATAAAGTTTTCAGGTTGACAAGTGCATGACTGGTTTGTATTGTTACAGGGTCACAGGAGAGAATGAAACACACTAAAAAAATGTATCTCTATTTCCTTACAGGGTGGGAATAGTAACTGATGTCTTAAAAATTAATGAAAAAGGTGTAGTATGACAAGCTTTTGAAATCAAAGTCATCCACAATGCAATCAACAGCAAGCCTCCATTTCTTGTCCTACTAATAAGTCTTTTTTTTGTAAGTCTGTAGCTGGGAACAGAGAGGAAATTAAAACAGCAGAAGCCACACACTCTATTTTTCTCATCTTATTTCCTCAAAGGAAAGGGCTTTCAATTTCACCTGTACAGCCTATGTAAACCAGCCCTGATAACATGAAAAATGTCTTCCATCTTTTTGTTTTATGAAGGAAATATTTTTCCATATCTGCTGCTTAATCCCAAGCCCTGGCAAAGCAAGGTAATACCCTGCCCAGACTTTCAAATGCCAACAGTCTGCTCAACATATTATTTTCCTGGATTGTTTGAAGTTATTTGTTTAAATATGTGATTTCATTGGTCACTGTTTAATTTTATGATGATTCCTCTAAACAATTTTTTTTTATTCCAATAATTCCAGTCCATACAGTTTCCCATCATTAGAAACTGGATAAAACAAAACCCCCAAAACAACTCTAAATCGTGTAGTTTAGAATATTTATTTGAGATGAAAATAACATTTTAGTTACTCCTATTCTGATCTACGTCTGAAAAGTTCTGCCCCTGGGCAGCTCTGTCCTCTGTCATAGATTGTTATTTGTGCTTTCTTGTACAAATTTTGAGATTCATGTGTTTTACAGCTATTCCCATGATGATCATTTTGGTTTCTCTTCTTATAAACTGTCATGCATTTCAACTTTCCTCCTGGTAAATCTTGTTTGGCAATCTCACACTGAAAACTGTTAAGCTGCTTTGCATGAGCAGCATTTTTCTAAAATAGCTTTAAATACATATCCCTGTTCAGTAAGTGTTTAATGATGTTTTTGTCTTTCTGAGCATTACAATCATGTTTTTGTAATATGTTGCATTTTGCTGTTTAAGGAGGATGCATTCTGTGGCAGTATATCTGGAAGGAAGCAGACATCTAGTTAGTGACATTTCAAGCAGCACTCTTCAAAGGCATCTATGTCATCCTTTTAAGACAGTAGCTGACAGTTTGCATTACTCAGGTAGCTCTTCTTTCATCACAGTTATTGTTCTGTCCTTTAAACTGCTCACTTATGTGTCCTATGACCTTACGAGTTAGCAGCTGTTTGTATAAATGGGAAGAAGAGCCAAGCATTGAATTCCCCCTTGAGAACCAGTCCTTGATATCTTGCTCCTGTTCTCACTGGCACATTGATTGCATAGCAATTAATCTTGAAGTCTGATTAAGCCCAGTGAACACTGCAATTCAATACATTTGCTACCCTACCATACTAATTAGGGAAGAAAATCCAATGTGCCATACATCATGCTGGGTTATTCTCCTGATCAAATCTGTGGTGAGTCTTGTCATCTCTCCTTTTTTAATATTGAACTTGCTAAGCACTTAATTGAGCCTCTGCAGTGGTAGACGTGGACTAACTTTGAGTGTTCTTAGCCAAGGCCCAACCAATTTCTTTCCTACCAAGTGAGACCTGGTATCATAAATATCATTAAGAAATCAATTCTAGAAGAAAGTGTAATTCCTTCTGCAGCTCAAAAGTAAGCTATATTTCTCCATAATGGTGCCTGTACTCCACTACTAAATAGTGCACAGGTCTCAGTGATTATTTGGACAGAAGACTTAATTTAATCAGACATATTCTTGACTTGCTTCTTATGACCCACAGAGATGTCAGCAAAGAGCAAAATCTTCAAAAGTTCTCTAAAATGCCCAGACAACTTCACAAATGTAAGATGACAATGTTCATATTGGAGGTTTTTACTAATTTCTTTTACTTTTTATGTTAAACCATTAGGAAAAGCAAAGAGGCTTGGGGGGCAGATCTGTTTCAGTCTGTTTGTTGTGTTTAGGAAGTGGATTAATTTCCTCCTACTGAAATTGTGACTTAAGGACTATCAATCCTTCTGCATACTGGAACCTTAAATGTTGGTGCCCATTTTGAGCTTCCTTCCTAAGCTGACTCAAATGTTTTCTTGAAATGCAGCTGTTTTCCTGCGGCTCTTACCACAGCATAAGGCACCACCAGATTGCAGAGAGTGCCACAGGGTGGTCACCTCAAGGTAACATTACAGATGGAGAGAGACAGTGATCTGGAGAGGTGGCTGAGGTCTTCATTGCTTAGCTGAACATTCACTTGCCCTCAGCAGTGAGTAAGCTGCAACTGACTGTGGGAATTGCAAGAGTAAAGCAAATACTTTACCTTTAAACAAAATAAACAAACATTTAGAGTAATTTTTTGCTATCTTAATTACAGAACTTATAAACCCAGTTTTACCTAAATATGATACTATTAGCAGGAAAAGCAGCAAGAAGTGCCAGTGACATCCAAGCACAAGATTCTAATTTAATCTAAGATATATACATTTCTGCGCTGTGCCATTTCTCCCCAACAAACAGTAGAACTGGAATATCAAGAATTAATAATGTTTAGAAACTTACGTGCAGTTAGTCCATAGAGTATAAAAACTATAACAATAAAAAGACTAATAATTTTAAATAATTGATAGATTCAAATAAAGTCAAATCTGCTCATAGACATTCTGTGAGAAAAACATGCTTAAACTACCTATGTCAATATTTATTATAAATTAGATGTCTGCCTTTAGATTGCTATGAAAAAGCATTACAGTCTGGTCTATGACCAACCTGAACGGTCAGTGATATTTCATGTGTGCTGTAGGGATCCTGTCTCCAGAGAGCAGTGTAGAAGCACACAGGCCCCTTGTAGGTACCATATCTGCCAATCCCATATGGGTGTCTCAGACACCCTGGAGGTTGTTCACATCAAGGGACATTAGATGGCTTTGTTAAGACTTCTGAATTAAAAGTCAGATATCCATTTGGCCTATAGTCATCTACCCTGCAGGACATGAATATTCCTAAATCTTTGGCCACATCTGCCATATGGATGTCCTGGAGAGCTGTATGGTATCACAGGTACGTCCTAAACCCCTCATCAAGTCAGTGAAGCAAAAGAAAGGATTTAGCTTATCAACCAGGCTCTTAAAGGAAGACAAACCTTGGTCTGAGCTCCAGATGTATTAATTTTTTTTGTACACTGAATGCAAATTTTTCTTGTGTTCCCAAGTACACATAGCATATAGGCAGAAGTAACAATGGGCAGAAGTTTGCTGTGAACTTTAGAAGTCGTTCTAAGTTATCTAAACTTTTAAATTTGAGAATAAGATTTTTTTAACATTATTTCAACTTGAATATTATGCCTTCTCTATCACATTAGTCGTGTCAGTCTGGTGCAATTTTTCTTACTACAGACTCAAAAGCCCACTTCAAAGGGGTTAGTTTTGCAAAGATAAAGTCACTAGACAGCTATTAGAAGTGACTGTGAGACTGGTGTAAGTGGACAATGGTTACAGTGTGAACATCCATACTTGTGAAGCGTTATCAAAGCATACCTGAATAGGACAGCTAATGAATTATCCTTTTAACATTGTAAGTGCTTTCACTACTGTTTGTTTTCAGAGTAAATGGTCCTTTCTGCTTTATGGTATTCAAGATAGCCAAGACTTTGTGATACTCTGCAATTTCTATTTCCAGTTTTGTAGTAAATTAGGTCAAAGTGGTAAGTGTGAAGGTAGCTGTTATTTCACAAGTGTTATTCTTTGATTACACAAAATAATGTCTGTCTGATAATAGAAAATGCCATTTCTTTGTAATGTTGCTACAGTTACTCCGTTCAGATCTTAAATAAGCAAGTTAGAAACTATACCCACTAGGGCAGCACAAGTAGCTGAAAATACCAGTTTGAACAAGTGGGACAATAGAAGTTTTATTGCAGTAGCAAGCCAGGAATATTAACAGCGCAGTTTATAACAGGTAGTTTATTTTGAATTGCTACTGGATGTTGACTTCAATTTTCTTTAGAATTATTTTTCTTCAGTGCTCAGAACTTACCACTGCTATTCATGCTCTGAAAACTAGTTTCCTTTAATGCTTCTAGAAATTCAGAAATGTCTATTAAATACTGCATTTAAAGAGAACTTTTTTTTACAACATTGAAACGATCACAAATATTGGAAGATTAAGAATTTATCAGAAAACAACTTTTAACAAACTTCACTAAATTTAAGGTTCAGTATATCAGCCATATGCACTTGACTTGATGTGTACGTGCCCAAATGCCCAGAGGTGTTTCAGAAAAAGAAGTAATCTTTTCCATTCTTTTTATCAGACAGCAGCTCAAAGATAGGAACACTATCTGAATTGCTGTTATGAGTGACAGCAAAAGGATGTCAAATTGCTATTACAGCAGCCTACTGTAATGGAATGGAATTCCTCATGACACAAAGTCCTTGGCGCACAATAAATTAACCATGTGGAAAACCATTTCCAAATATTATACTGCTCATATCTGTTATAACATACCTTGTGAAAATTACATTAATGCAACCCTGGTAGAGTTTGGAACAGGCTTAGCAAATTGAAATAATGTAGCAAGAGTAGGAATGCTTCTAATTTTGATTCCTTACTGCACCATAGTAAAATGACCATTACTTAAGGGTGAAATATTTTTTGTAATAAAATATTGAAACTTACTTTTTATTATGAGTATTTGACCAACTCAGCTTTCATTGTATATTGAGTTGTTTGGTTTCTTTTTCCCAGTTTTTTGCTGGTGTTTTTATCCCTGAAGTATTTCTGTTTCTGAAGCACTGAAGAATTATTCTGGAGTTATGATAATGACTATGTATTTTTAATTAGTGTCATTTAATTTAGCAATTAGTTCCCTATCATGTAGCAGCACAAAGATATTGTTTTAATATCTCGCTAAGACTATCATCATTTCTGTCACATTATGTATCTGCCTGCTGTTCAAATAATGGACTCTCTTTTCTCTTTTCCCTTCACTACCTGGAAGGTAGCTCAACTCCTTCTAGTAGAATTTTAGATTATGTTTTTCTGTATTTGATCTTTGTTTACACTGCAAAAAGGTGAAGAAATCTGAAGAGGAATTTGCAAATTATTGACATAAGAGTGCAATTCAATGGTCCTTGTGCTCTTAGATTACCTAGGTGCCCTTGAGTACTTAATCTGTGCATGTCAGAGAATAATACTCAAAATAAAACACAGACAGCTGAGCAAGATGCTGGCAGGAAAACAAGAGGGTTTAAACTATCCATGAATAAACATATAGATGTTACAGGAAGGTTTTAAAAATACAGACCCACAGGAACTGACATCCACTACTGTGACATGGGATTGACTTTAACAGAGGGCTGGACTCAGGAGATCATTTCAGACCTTCAATATTCTGAGACCATCAAACAGAATTTTGTCTTTCTTCTGCTCTCCTAAAAACTTAGAATGAACAAACACATACTTCAAGGGTGCACTGCAATACAGAAATAGGCTGGAAGTATTCAGTGCCTTTATGAAATGTGGAGAAAATAACCACCTTACACATTCTACATTGCTTTGCCACAGGTCCTCTGGAGAAGCAACAGCCTGATTTTTCTAAGTTCTCAGGTTTCACCACTGTTCTTACCAAGAGTCTGGACACCTGCCACTTATACCAAACACATTAACATTTAACCTATAACTATACTAAACAGCTCGCAGACTCAGACTTCTTGGAAATGAAAAACACATTCCTTCAGATTAATGACCCAGGGCACATAATAGCTCTATGAACTCAATGGCTTCACTTCGAGTGCTAGTGAGCCTCGGATAATGTACCAAATCCCTGTAACCTCCTTTTATTTTCCCTCAAGATTAAATAAGGAAGAAATTGTAGCCATTCCAAGAACTAATATAGTTTACTGAAGACCCTTGAGTTTTGTGCAGAAGTTAAATGGGAACAAGTCTCCTGACAGATTCTCTTTACAAAGGAGGAAAAATTATTTTTAGTAGTGTCATATCAGGACAGAATTGGCAACAGTAGTACCACATTAAAAGTAGTGTTTTCAAGGCATTTGAAAATTGTTAATTTTCTGTCATGTACTTATATCTTATATAATTATATGGAGAATAAACCAGACTGAAGGAGAACCTTAACAAGAAATGAACTCTTACAAAGGCAATGAATTTAATTTTACTATAAGGATTTTCATTTGATTGTTCACTTTAATGTTCTATGCATGGGTCCAAAATCTACTCAACTAAATCCTTTTGGTACTACCTCAAGTTTGCCCAGATGTATCTCAGTGTATCCTCTCTTAAGGTTTAAATATTTGTGTGTTCAAATTGCTGTATTGAAATGTCTCCCCTTCTGGACTCTTGCAGGCATCAGTCAGCCACTCAGCCCCCACTGTCCTGCAGGCAGAGCTGTGCTCTACAGGTCATTGAAGCACAATCAGTCACCAGCTGGTTTCAACTGAATACAGGGAGAAAACCCTGATTAATAACAGCAGGAGAAGGCAATATTTGGAAAAAGTTGTAGCCTCCAAACTTCACTTACTCGACACATAAGATTGTCAGCATGGTACTCAGTGCATTTCTTTTAAACCTCAGCCTTACTACCACAGTGCCCTCTATTTTGATTAGAAATGCTTCAGGATGTGTTTGCAGGACAAATATACTGTCATAGAATCATAGAATCATTTAGGTTGGAAAAGCCCTTTAAGATCAAGCCCAACTCTTAACCTAGCATGGCTATGTTCACCACTAAGCCACGTCCCTAAGTGTTACATCCACACCTTTTTTGAACACTTCCAGGTGATTCCACCACTTTCCTGGGCAGCCTATTCTCATGACTGACCACTCTTTCAGTGAAGACATTTTTTCTGTTATCTTATCTAAACCTCTCCTGGCACAACTGGAGGCCATTTCCTCTCATCCTGTCACTTGTTATTTGGGAGAAGTAACTCCCACCTGGCTACAACCTCCTTTCAGGTAGTGGTAGAGAGCACTACGGTCATTCCTAAGCCTCCTTTTCTCCAGGCTAAATAACCCCAGCTCCCTCAGCATCTCCTCATAAGACCCATCTCCAGACCATTCACGAGCTTTGTCGTCCTTTTCTGGATGCGCTCCAGTACCTCAATGTCCTTCCAGTAGTGAGGGGCCCAAAACTGAACACAGGGTTTGTGGTGCAGCCTCGCCTCGTCAGTGCCTAGCACAGGCTTTGTCTTTTGGCAAAGCTTCCCTTTTGAGAATTAGTAACTCAGGGATCCAAATACAGGAATCCACACTGCTCCACAGTACAGCAATTGAATTGCTGTGACCAGCCCCCTTCCCTTTCCTTCTCTCTTGACCATACCTTGCCAAAGCAGCTGAAAAATAAATGGCCCATACAGAAGAGCCCACCCTGGTCTGTCACTCCCAGTACAGGTGCATCAGGGTCTGTGATGCTTCTTTTTTCACTCAGTCATATTTAGTACCAATCGACTGCAATAATCTTAGTTATTATTCTAACTTAATACAGTGGTTTCTTTAGCATGTGCTGATGAGTGTTCTCTGAAAATGAGAGCTCTCATTATTTCTGTTTCAAGGTGAGACATGGGAGAATGGAGAATTGCAGTGACTTGCCTGTAACCATTAGCCTGGGAATGATGTAATAAAGATTTATGAAGTCATGAATATGTGGAAAAGATGGATTACATACCTAATTCATGATTTCTTATTGACTCCTGTAATTCAGGAACTAGAGAGTATCAAATGAGATAATCAGATGTCAACTTCAAAACCAGTGGTTTGTCATACTGTCCTCAGGCAAAATTTGGGCAGTACAACAGAGTTTTTCAGTGGGTATAAAACCTACCTGACCAAATAATGCATTAGACAAAACTATGGAAGGGAAAATCCATCCTCAAGGACCCTGAAATCCAGATCGATGGAGGCTACAACACAACGTCAGAAAAAATCTTTGCTCTTAGGCATCCGTGTTTGACCAGACTGTGAATAAGATATTTATGCACACCAAGCCTTTGCTCTGACCCAGTTCATATCCCATGGCTATACTACCTATCAAAAAAATCTGTGCCAGAACTGTGAATAAATCTTAGCTGTCCAGAATACGAAAAGCTGAATAAGTATTTCTGGTCTAAATGACAGAAGGTAGAATAAGAAAATAAAATTGTCAAAAAAGGCCAGTTTAGAGGGTAATGCTAACATGGTGAAGTGAGTAAAGGTTGGTCTGCAGTGTTGCATGCAGTTTTCTTCCTGCTCTACTCAGTGCTTTTTGTTCATCCTAGGCACAAATCTTATCAGATTTTGTATTTCATTATTAACAGTGAAAGTCCCATTTCCTTGTCAGGAAGGATAATAGCATGATATACATTTGAAAGGTAAGTGTTTCAGAGTTCTCAAGAAAGAAGAGAGGCCTCTGTCCCAAGAACAAAGCTATTAAAATAAAACTATTCAAATGAAATAAGTAAGTATGAATAAAAAAGATACAGAAACAGGGCCTTTAGAAGTGTTAGCTTTAAAAAAATAAAAGAAAGCAATCTTAGAAGTAGTCTCTGGCTAGGTATTATGTCTCTATGGCATATACCCAAGATTGTTGTTGAAAAGTGTCTTTCACTCTTCCAGAACATTAAGATAAAGCGCTACAACTTGCATTTCCTATTGGTATATAAAAGCATCAGAGAACCAAGAAGGTATTTTTAAATGACGTGCATTGGCTTGTATATTGATACTAAGATTTTTTCTATACCGCCTGCAAGCAAAAATCACAGAACTATGGTGTTTCCATAGCAACTGCATTTTAATAAGGTGAAATTTCCAGTTTGATAGCGCTGAACAAGTAATAATGTCAGTTTTCAATGTTGCAGAAGCTCAGATGTCAGGAAGGGTCAGCATAAAACACAAAGCTAAAATTGATTCTTTGCAACATCCATCTTTATTGCTATTACAATTTCAGGAAAAGCCAATAAAAGATATGATTAAAGCAGTAATCTTATTTTTCACATGCTTCTCATATCATAAAGCATCAACATTCAAAATATATCCATTTAAAGCTTATATGTATGTCTCTGTGAGATATATCTTGCTCTTACTGTGAGCTCACCTTTGAGCTTTTACTATACAGTACTTCATGAGAGGGTTTTGAAAATAACTTCCTGGTAGTGGGTGTAAAAGCTCCAAAGCTCATACCCTGGCCATCAGTGTATGCTGTTTGTCAGTCAGACCGTAAACACCCATTAGCAATTTTTGCTGTAAAATCACCATTCCCTTAAGGTCAAGAACTGAATTCAAGTGAGATTTCTTTTTAAGAACCCAGAAGAAATGAAAAATTTGGATCTGGCTTTTAAAGTCAATGGAAGGTCTTTGGTTTTCTTTTCAGTCCCTTTCTCTGTGTCTGTCATCTAATACAAGCTTTTCTGGAGAGTTACAGTGGTTATAGGCTGGTGAGACTTGGTAAATTGTGAAGCTAAAGAATAAATTTATACCCATGACAGAAAACCTCTTTCATGGGTTAAAGTGCAGTGTGTGCAATGTGAAGTGTTATTATTCATCTCCAGCATGGTACCGACTCCCCAAAAAAGAGATACTATAATTAATTCAGGTTGCAGTATGAAGCTGCTGCCTGCAACATTTTCCTTCAAATATAATAAAAATTAAGATTAAAAATTCAATGAGAAAATAAAATTTAAAAAGAACTGTGTTTTTCAAGCACATCAAGAAGATGCTTCTTAAAAGGAATGTAGTACTGAAATAATTTCTTTCCAGAAATTAAGTTTTGAAATAAAATATTTCAGGGGCTTACAACAAAATCAGAGTTGATAGAATAGGATTTTTTTTCTGAAACTTCTGTTTAAGAGATCATTTTTCCCTGTGTTTCATCATGAACCATGTGGTTTCATCTATGTTAGTATGTAATCATGTCACTGCCTGGGTGGAGGAAAACTGTCAAGGAAAGGCCTGTACACATACTGTAGAATAATCTAAAAAAAAGATAGCCATAGACAAATTCCCTATCAAGATTGACTGGTTTTATTTCCCAGACTGTGCTTGGCATTGTTTGGAACCCTGGCACTTTGGGTCAAATCTGTGCCAGGAACCATTCCTCTGACTTCACCAAGTAGACAGTGGATGTCCTTCCCTGGGAGCACTTTTTTGATTCATACCTGTTTATTTTATTGTATCAGTGAAAACAATACAGAGTGGCCAAATGTCTGTATATATTGTTTTGTTAGTGATGCATGCTACAGCCTGAAGAAGATATAAATCTCCTTATAAACTATAAAGAACAAAATATATCCTGGTATCTTGTAGAGCATGGTTAAGACCAACTGAATGCAATAGCTGTGTAGTAGTTTTGTGGCTTTAACTCAGATTTTATTGCAATCACAATCTAACTTTGCCAGAGCTGAGAGTTTTTTGAAAATTTCACCATCTGAAAGTTGGTATAGTACGAAATGTCTGTAAATTAATTTTATGTATGTATATGTCTTTTAATGACAGATAATTTTAGTCCCCTGTACTCAAATCTCTGATTAAAAAACTTAATGCAAATGAAGGAATATTTGTATTTTACATAGATAATATGTTAGTGTATGAAAATTGTCTCAAAATATAGCCTACATAACTCTACACTGTAATTTCATCTACCTTTTCATTAGTTGCATTTCCTTATCCATACAGTGACCATTAGCCATATTACACACAATTCATCAAAAAAGTAATTTAAAGTGATGAATATGAGAAATGATGACAGCACAAAGTTGTAAAAACATCTAAAGTATTAACATAATAATAATATACTATGTTGAATAATTAATTGCATTTATTTTGAATTAGGTTGTTTTGCAGACAGAGGCTCAAACGCCATCAATTCAGCAGGACCCTACATGGTTTAACTGACAAATTTGGACCCAGAATTTCACAGGAATGCTGATTTCAGAGTGTCTGTCTTTGTGGCATGTCTGTGTTCTGCACTGGGGTGGGAGGGGCTTAAGAGGAAATGTTGGACATCAGGCTGGAGTGGGGATGAAGCATCCAGCAGAAACTGTGGAACATATTTAATTAAGACATATTGGTATCAACTTTAAACCAGCCTTAACCTGAAATCCTCTTTCTAGCTGAGCTCTTTGCAAAAGGTGCAGTGAGCAGGGCACCCACCTGCCCATGGGTGGAGAATGCAAGCACTGGTGGTTATGGGAGGTGCCAGAATGATATGGCTGGAGACACTGCTCCGGTGTCCATGTACAGGCACTAGTGCAGCTGAGGACCTTGCAGTGCCACTTAAGGAGACACAAACAGGCTTAAAAGCACAGTTGGCATCCTGAGATGGCTGGAAGCCCCTGGCCTTCTCTTAATGTGCTGACAGTCTGTGGCCAGCTTCTGTAATGTTTTCATTGTGGGGCTGTTAACCACTGGCAATTGTGCTGAGAATACCAACACTTTGGGAAGGCTGGCAAACAAATTTTATATGATAATAGCACTCTGACACTCTAGAAATGATTGTGATCATTGTTGTGGAGAAAAAGGTAATTTTTGTCTTCTTTTTTAAAAATCTATTAATCATAAGTGACATATGAGACTTAAGGCCTAGCTTCCCCCTACCTCCTGCTTGGAAAAAGATGTTTGGAGATAAAATATATCATCCAGAGGTCCCCTCACAACACCCTGGAGAAAGCTGAGGAACAGTGCAGCTCCTGGCAGCTGTCCCTGGGATCTGCATCCCACACACACTGCCCAATATCTCTCTGTAAGCTCCCAGCAGGAGCACAGGGACAAAGGAGCCTGCCTTTGTCCTGTGCTGCCTCACCATGCTTATGCACATTGCGGGTCCTTAATACTCTGCCCTCAAGGCTAAGAAGCCCCTCTGGTTGCAAAACAGAAATATTTTTGTCCCTTATTGCACACAAAAATCATGAGAGGTTTTGTATTCAAACAGGAAATTGTAACGTTAAGATGTAACAACCCTCTCCTTAACTGTGATTTAAACTAGATTAGTATGCTCTGATTAATGATGTCATTACTTAACCAATATGGAAATTTATGACATATGAATGGTTAGAAGCAACATATAAATGGTGTTTGAGCAGTGAATGTGACTTATGAATATACAATATATCAGCCTTCACTGGATTTAGAGAATGCAAAATGCAAGAGATGGTCCCTGCCCTATAAATCTAATAAACTAAGTACAAAAAGAAAAAACATCTGATGTGATGGATGAAATAGCAATGGGTAAAGGTGACATGACTATGAGCAGCAGCAGTAGTCTTAGATCTGCAGGACATTGAGCTTGCTGGAGAAAAAAGCCCAAAAATATAATGCTGAGGAGGAGACTGGGGGATATATCTCCTAACCAGAGCCTTTCCTGACACTTACAATTAGGTTGCAAATATTCATCATATGACACCTTCATAATTCCCATTTCCTTTGTAAACCATATTAAAGCTGCTAAAACAGCTAAACAGTCTGTGCTATAATTTGAAAAATGTTTTAATACTAAGAAAAAGGTTCCATTTAAAATCACATGACAATATGGAAGTAATTTGAAGAATTCATGTTCACTGGACCTACTACTAATTGTGGTATTTGCATAAAAATAGATGCTGGATAGAAAATGATATGCAATTTGCTTTTGCAGAATGTGAATATATTGGTAAACTTCAAAACACCCAGTAATACAAGCACAGAGAAACCTTACCATTCTGGATATTAACTAATGTAAATAATTGACTTCTCTCAATGTTAACTTCTGTGTTATCTGCACTGATTGTTGTAAGAAATATATTTATTACAAGCACTTGAAAACAATGGTTTATTTTCTTTCATCTTACATGGAAAAGCTAATGTTGATTGGAAATATCTGTAGCATAGCTGAAGAATATGTATTTGCTACTAGCTGTAGTACAGCAATTTTTCACCAGCCTGACCAGCAGCAGGAATGTGTGGTGCTCTAATTAGCAGGGTTCCATGGTATTTATTGCTCCCATTAGTGCAGCATGACAGACCAGGACATGGCATTTGAATAGCTTGCCTAATGATAGACAATATGTTTGCAGCAAAATCAGATAAGCATCGAGGAGTCAGAAACTCCTGGCTCTGAGTTTCATCCACTAGATTGCACTGCAATCAAATTTCCAGATGTCACTGAATTTCAGAGACTCACAGACAGACTCATAATGGCTTTTTGACATATAAATATTTAGATGGCTGAATAGGATCTCTGTGGGATTCACACAAAAAACGAAAGAGCTTGAGTATGTGTGTATGTATCTTGGGGAGTCTAATATTCACCATGCCCTGAGAAGCTTATTCCCCATTCCTGTACAGACAGGAGTGAGGTTGCAGCCAGCACCCATCATGCATTTGCCTTTCCCCATATGGCATTCCAGTTGAGTGGCTGCAGGGTTAAAATCTGGAGGAGGATTATTTAGAGAGTTCAGTTTCAAGGGTGAGCTCAAACCCAAGCTAAAATGACAGTACAAATATATCAGCCAGAACATTTCATTTCAGCCCAAGGTTTTTAAAAGCCTGTTACCCTCATGTTATTTTCAGAGAAAATGTCTAATGCAGACATGAGATAGCACTCAAAATATATAAGACTGGCTGAAATGAATGGTGGAAATTCCAGTCTTTCATAATAGTGATCTATGTGTATTTTTATGAGATGTCTGGGAGAAAAAGACATTCTGATTGTGTTTGAAATAAATAGAAACAATTTATTATGGATTCTCTCAAGTTAAGATGCAGTTAAAATTCTTCTCTGAGTTACAAGTGAACCAAACTTAATATTTTAAATACACAAATTCAGCAAAAAGTTCAAGTGATACATTTTAGTAATTACAGGCAGGGTTGTGAACAGGTTCATAACCAATGGGACATAAAGTATCTAATAGACAGTTCAATTTATGGGCCTGTTGTAAGCCAAGATTATATTTAGTTTTTATAGTGACAAATAGTGCTCCAGGGGATGAGACATCTGTGCATAGGTGTGGTTTAATTTGGGAGATTAACACTGTTGAAGAATTATACTCCAAGAATTTTCTGTCTGTTGGAAAGTTTTACACATAGGTTATTGATCAAGCAAGAGGAATGGTTTTGCAAACTATGCTGCTTATTCCTCTTTGCTTGAAATATAAAATGGATAAAAAATCAGCCAGGATGTCTGCAAGGTTTTTATTCCACTTGGTTTAGTATTTAATGACTATTAAAGGTAATTTTTCTGACAACAAAATTCAAACTTAATTGAAAGGAAAACTGTCTCTAAACATAAAAAGCATCTTACAGAGATAAGGAGCAAATTACTGTGTAAGTTTTCAGTGACACAGAAAGAAGAAATGTTCTAGGTCTAGATAAAAAGTGGTGTCTATCTGTTGTGGAAAAAGCTTGTGTTTCCATGTAAGGCTGTAAGGTTTCTTCCAGTTTTCCTTGTGCAGTAAGCAATGAAAAGCGTTTCACAGAATCACAAAATCAATTAGGTTGGAAAAGATCTCTGAGATTCTCAAGACCAACCTTTGGCTGAACACCACATTGTCAACTAGACCATGGCGCTAAGTGCCACATCCAGTCTTTTCTTACACGTGTCCAGGGACGGTGACTCCACCATCTCCCTGGCCAGTCTGTTCTGATGCTTGACAACTCTTCCTGTGAAGAAATTCCTCCATTGTGAAGTGACTGCTTCCAGTGATGCTGCCAGCACACTTTATTTCCTTTGCCACTGTTGAAATCTGAGCAATCTCAACTTCAGCTCCTGGTGCAGGGATCCATTACTGAGCTTCCTCCATACAGTAGCTGCCATTCAACTTTGGCCTCGGCTATCCAGCTCCTCCCTGCTTCCCCCACCTTCTTTCCTGACAAACTTTATATGCTTGTGCTTTCTTTAGCAGGAACTTTTCCCAAGATGAATCTTCAGTTAGTAGAGAGTTACCCAGGGCATCTGTTGGCATCAGATGGAAAAGAGCTCTTAGCAGGGTATTGAAAATTATTGTCAGCTTCTCACACAGCCAAGGAACTCCTGGAAAATATCCTATCTTAGCATCTGAAAACAAGACACAATAACCCCCTCAGTTATTCTCTTCACGCTATCAATTGCATATATGTCCCCAAACTGACTGAGGAATCACAATTGAAGTCTGAATATTTCATTAATGGATCTACCATTTATATTCCATAAATAACTTCTTGAGTTTGTGACAAAATGCCATGCCTATAGGAGGTATACATGGCAAGATACAAAGGCAGCAGTGTTGTTGCAACCAATAGGATGGTGGTTATCCATACTCAGCCCTATTCCCAGTGCTGTCCTGGAACTACATCTATCTATTCATCAGTTCTCAAAAGTATCTGCTGAGGTGCTTTTTCATTTTTTCATAAATATACACCACTGAGGGTAAAAGGCAATAACACTACAATTATAAAAGCACACTTTAAACCCACGCTACACAAACACAATATCCTTTGCCAAACATTAATAAAATAAAACACAGGCAGAAAAGAACACATGACTGTTTCACAAAGCCACTTTCCGGGACTGTAGAAAAAGTGACCAGTGATTCATTTAAAACCATACAAGCTTTCAGTAATTTGAAGGAAGCTGCAACTCTTCTTTCTTCTGGTTGTAGGAAAGAATAATTTCTCAAGTACAGAATAGACTGACTGAACTTAAAAATCTAAAATGTTTCCCAGACCTCTGAAGCAGAATATTTGAAAGGTTTGCCAGAAAAAGCCCCAGAAATGTCTTCTGCATTGCAAATTCAATAGAAGCAGAGACTGCACAATTTAAAGCCAAGACAAACATATCTCAGGTAAAAGTTGGAAGCTAAATTTCATGTGGCACAGCTTTTTGGGTACAGTAGCCAGTTCATAGAAAAGCTGCTTATAAACAAAAATGTCTCCAGCTTCAAAATAGGACCAATATACTAAACCATTTTCTTGTAGAAAGAGGAGGAGCTTAAATTTTAGAATATCAAGGAGAGGCAGAAACAATGATTTTCCTATCTACACAGGAAAATAATTTCTAAGTTTTTCATGAAGAAAAAAGGGCTTAGAAACCCCAAATATTTACAACCTGGTTCAGGTTCATTAGGGATGACTTTTTGTCAGAATGATCACGTTGGTTGCTGTAGATGCATAACATGTTGCAGATATTTTACAGATGGGGAGATGGAGCAATTTCATGGTCCACATTAAGTTCTACATATACAAAAATGTTCCTACTTCACACAATAATAATCCAATATCTATTAAAGAAATAAGAACAACTGTCTGACCCTGCACAGTCAAAATAGTCCACACTTTCAAAATATTATGACAATCAGCTAGCAAACAGGACCTGACTGATTCAGCAGAAGAAAAGGATCATAAGAAATGAGCCAAGAGTGCCCTCCTGAAACCTAGTGTCTTTGCTGCTTGCCCTCCTTATTTCCCTTAGGTGCCTAAATTCAACTTGTGGTCACTGCAGTCAAGATATGACTGTTCTTGGTTGCAGAATGAATTTTTGTTTATGAGTAATGAGATCTGCAGAATATTCTTCTCTGTCAGCCTGTCTCACAGATACACCAAATAATCATCACTTATGCCCTGCTTTGTTGCTATCCCAGCAGATATTGGAGTGACTAAAGTCCCCCAGGATAACCAGAGCTTTCAACTGAGGGGATCCTTCAAGTTATTAAAGGTTTTCCCACCTTCTCCCTGTATTACCTGTGCAATCTGTAGCAATCCCCCAGCACTCATTTCACAGCTTGTCTTTCCCACAGAGCTTCTGCTTACCCAGTCCTGTGGTCCAGTTTTGACCTACCTACCACATCTTCATAATTGTAACTATCCCACTCTGTGTTTTCACAAGACTCTCTATCTGTTTCCCAGGAAACAGACATTAATTTATAAGCACTTAAGATGGGACCACTTTTTGCTCAGATCTCTTGGGAGAATATAGGAATCTCTCATATAGGCACACTCATCCCCTATTTCTCCCTTTAAAAGGCAAGAACAGGAATTCCTTACAGAAACTAGCATAAGAATAGCAAGAATCATAACACTTCTTCTGCACCAGGTTCATCCCATTTCTCCATGGCAGGTCTTCTGTGTTCCTTGAAGGCCAAGTTCCCAAGGTCATGGAAATCAACTGCCTGAGAACAGAACCAACCCCAGCAGCAGGGAACAATCTGAATCTGCATCTCCTGGTGCCCAAGGTGTTCCCTCCATGGCCTAGCTGCCAGGCTTCTCTAGTACACAGCTCTTCAATAAATAACTGAAACCTATCAATCCAGAAAGAGAGAAATATGACACGAGTGGGGTAGTTACAGCAACTGCCAAATTAAAAAACTAACCTCAGAAATATTTTGATTTTCAAATAGTGAAAGACAAAATTTTCTTTTAAGCTACCAAGATAAATGGTGCCTGCTTTGGCTTTGGCTACATTAATCATTAGTTCAGGACAGTAGGAGCAGACTTGTAATGTGAAAATTTTGGGTACTGCATATATCCACTTAAAACATGTTTTAGGGGCTTTATGTTAGAGGGACTAAATTAGCATCTGGAGTCAATTAGGTACCTGTGGTACATTTCTGGAAATAATTTTCTCCCAAGAGGAATACAACTCTTGCTCTCAAATACTATTTTTTGCTGTAAGCCAGTTTGCTTAAAAATGCACCCAAAATACTTATGTAAATTCATCCAGAGTATGTCTTAAATTCTCACTGTTACGCGGTGAACCATACTAATTACCTGCATATCATTTTATGTTCAATGCTACAGGTGATAAAATTTTTACAGTTTCATTGTTTTTGCATAATTGTGTCATAACTTTCTAATTTCCTTTAATGTTAACTATGGCAAAAGTCCTTAGACAATCCTTTCACAGAATTTTCTTCAAAATATTGCCAAAGGACAAGGAAATAAAATCATACACAAAGACTTATATTTCAGTAGAAACTGGTGAAACAATCTCTACTTATTTAATAAGTGATTCTGATTTAGATCCAGTTGGACTTCTCACAATAATTTCATATAGAAAGAGAAAAAACTTTATAGGAGTTATGCTTCAACAAATCTCAAGTGGGATATATAAGCATTGAGAAGTTCTTCAAGGAAAGGAGTACCACTGACAGACTGGCAAAGATACAAATTTGTTTATTCAAATTTTGATTTCTGAATCCAGTCATGACAGATTTAATCCAAGACTTTTTTTTTTAATTATATTTTGCTTTTTTTTTTAAATTATAATGCTGAAAACTCAACACGTGAAAAATAAATGTAAGAACATTTAAAAGTACCTCTTGGTAAATATTTATTACTGATTTTTTGGGGAAACTGTGCTATTGGGGAGTTTCAACCTGGGGTTTCAGTTATGTATCTCAAAATCTTCTTGAATACTAGAAGCTTTCAAGGTCACAAAAAGACACTGGAAAACAGTTCTGTTTCCCATGATCGCTGCAGGACCAGCTGTCCACTTAACCCAGGCAGGTACTTGTTGAATACTGTGGAGGATATTCTGGCTCCTTGAGAAAGTTTTTAGATTCATCACCCTTTAATGACGAATGCCTATTTGTTACTTTTAAGAATATTTAAGCTGTGTTAAATCATACCTAACTCAAGCCAGTTTTGCTAGGTTGCTGCTTTAGGTTTTTTGGTAGGTTTTTGCTATTTACTGATAATACATATGCAGTCATCTAGAATTTCCTTACAACACTCACTGTTCTTCACCACTACTTTGTTCATACTTTATTCCCAGAATAAAGGTACAGATTCACCCTCCTTAAAGTATCTGGCGTGGGCTGAGATTTTGTTTGTTGTTTTATTGCCAGTGAGCCTTGGCTCTTGTCATACTCCACAATTTCTTATTGCATTTTTGCATTGAATCAGATTGGATTCAAAGAAGTTATTTTTTATTGATGAAGAATTACACTACCAGAAACTTCTTTGCTACAATACAACCCTAACCATCTTCCCCAAGCCTAGTGAAATGTGTGTAATCTACAGTTTAGAACTCGTATAACCTGTTTATTTCTGGTTACATAGCTTGAAATATAAATCATTGCATACTAAAAATATAATACAACTCGTGTGTGACTTATGTGTCTTAAAGTTCAAATTTAAGGTAAGCCTTTTAATGTCAGGACAGGCCAAGACTATAGCTTATATCGGAGATCTCAAGTATCCTCTACAGAAAGTTTCACCTGTGATGCTTTGGATGCTGCGATGGGAATTAATTTCCTGAAGAGTTCCCCATTTCTTACTGCTGATTTTTGTGTGGCCATCTGAGACAGCATGCAGAGTGCCTGCTCTTCACTCCAGGAGAAGGCTGCTGGTGCTGGGACAGCAGTTATGCACTGTGGGACAGGCAGAGGAACAGGAGGAGGGAGAGAGCTCTCTTCCAACCTGCTGCCAGTGCTCCCATCCTTATCCTCCATGCCACTGTGCCCTCCTGGCTCAGCTAGTCTGCATGTAGCATGCAGGGCAGTGAGTGTGCTTATAGGGTAGGGAATTCAGAGCATCAGTCTCACATCAGTGCTTCAGCAATCTGCTCTGCACTGAAATATGTACATCAGGACATCATTTTTTAAGTACTAATTGTCAGCAGCCCAAGGCAACAAATTAGAAATGGCTATGATGAGGCCCAGTGGAAGGGAAGGAAAGAAGCAGAGAGAATACTAGATGTATGGAAGTATTGTGCAGTAAAACCAACATACAGGGCCATTAAAGCACTAGAAGGAATTCTAGAAAACCTCAGAAGGAGGCACATTGAGTCTGGAGAAAGTGATCAGAAAGAACTGATTTAGTAGCATAGCTAAGAAATTGAAAATTTTAACTCTTTCATGTAATTGGGGAGGCATGCCACTAAACTGATTTCCACTCTACACATATTTTTACTCTACCATTTTGCTAGTGTATTAGGTTTGCAAGGCCTTTTGGCAGCGAGGGGGTTTTTATTGGTAGTGAGGGGGCTACAGGAGTGGCTTC